>OZ020613.1:23601902-24009368 GCA_963971575.1 Liopterus haemorrhoidalis | reverse complement strand
AAAAAAATAAACATATAAAGATAATATTATTATTATTATTATTATTATTATTATTATTATTATTTATTATAAGAGAGCATTCAGAAATATTGTAAGGCAAAATCAAAATCCAGCCTCACCAGGAATCGAACCGCAACCTAAAGAAATCACGTCTTATTCCCAATACTTCATAGTGCAATTTTCCAAAAAAATAAATAAAACAATGATTTTTTTTTACATGAATGAATTATGAATCCCTAAGGTGAATGTGATAATTTAGTAAAACATGATAAAAATATATATATACTTTAAGAATTTATTAAGTATGACCATAAAACCCTTAAAACGTCACTCACGTATCTGTCTGTCTGTTCGATATAAATTGTAGCCAAACGGCTGAACATAGAAAGTTAAAAACACATCGCGGGAAAAACGTGAACAAATACTTACAAGTATTTAATGAAAAAATAAATATGGTTTAAAATGGAACAAATTGAGTCAAATGGTATCAAAAAATCAAATGGAAGTCAATGCCTGGATAAACAAATAAATTTTTATTGTAGAAAAATCTAATTTTTTATGGGATCTACACCAGAAACTTTTGTCCCCAACCTATTTCTCAGAGGGGTTCACCTAAAAATCTGAAAAAAAAATTCGATAATATTAATAGGAACCGGAACAGTTCAACTGGAATTTTTAGTCAAATCTGTTTTTCGAAAAATATCGAATTTTTTGTACCATGTTTCTTTTAAATTTATTGTGTGGTATAAATGATGGCTCTTAAGGTGTAGATTAAACAACAGAAAGTTGTTTTTTTATTTTTTTTTATTTTATTATGTTTTTTACCAAAAATGTGTTAAAACAAACATATGACCCGGAATAGTACCACCGGAATTTCGAAAATTATGGAATTTTTTGCAACACTGAGCTTATAATATTTGTGTGATTGACTAAAACTGGACAGCTATAGCTGGGTCTTGATGCAAGTTCATCTCAAATACGGTTGCTGTCCCTAGATAGAAGCATGTGGTTTTAATCAATTTTTAAATGTGTTTTCGTTTTTATACGTCTATAACCATATGGAAATAATGAAAAAGTAAAAAAATATTTATTTTTCTAAAATAAAAATTCCGGCGTTAAGGAGTCTGGTTCTCAGTGAACCTAAAACCCATTTTAGTTTTAAAGCCCATAACCTCATTCTAAAAGTCTATGCCCTGTGTATTTTAGTAAAGAAATCAGTACCGTAACCTGTTATTTTGTACTTTTTTAATTTACTTTTTAAGCACAAAAAGGTTTATTTTTTTGTGTCTAAATGTAACTTTCAGTTTTTTTGGTGATATTTTTAGTTTTATTTAAGCGTTTTAATCTCAAGATATTGGAGATTTAAAGTTTTATACTCTAGATTTAAGAGATTTTATATGAAGTTCGTAATCTTTTAAGCTAGATTTTTTACTGATTTTCACGTTCAGATAATTTTGGGGTTTAAATACATTTTTGTTACTATAATTAATATTAAACTAATGACAATAATAGAATACCCTCCCCCTATTATATACGCCACTGTATAAATATAGTGAAACCCGGAAGACGTTCAGGATATCTTGAGTTTAAAGCGAAACGAAACAGCACTAACTGGGGAGTCGGTTTAACATTATAAGATGATCTGGAGCTCCGTAATTTTAGTGTGAATTTTAACACATTTCAGCATAATACTAGGTAATACACATTACGTAGGTATCTATACTAGGCAGGCACCCAAATTTTTTTCTTGGGAGGGGCTTAGGCGCCAAAATGTTTTCATAGGGGTGCTCAGATTCCAAAAAAAAAAATTCTTGCGGCTGTCTCACGTTCAATTACAAGACAAATGTGTCCCTTAAAAATGTTTTTTGAATGCTTGGAGGGGGACTAAAGCACGTCCCACCTCCCCCCAATGTGCGCCTAATCTACAGTATTTTCGCGAAGAACGTACAATCGATGTAAACATTTGAACTGTAACTCTTGTGTCGATTGAATGAAAAGCCATTTAAATCACTTTGTCTGTATTTTCCAGGGCTTCGAACCGTTATTTTTTTCGTTTCGGTTTTGGTTCCGGCGAAAATAACGGTTTTTTTCGGTTTTCGGTTCAGTTCCGAGTGACATATTTTTAAATGCTGTTATTTGTATTAGAAATTTATTTTCTACTATAATTTAGAAGGACATTTTATTCCTTATTCTGTGATAATCATACCAAGGTCGCTGCCAGGGGGCGGTTCTGGGCGTTCAACCCCCCTCCCCCGAAATAATAGGAGCGCATTTTTTTTAAATTATCAGTTAAAAAATTACGAATTACGATTGTTTTCTGCAGTTTCAAAAATAATCTTAAATAAATGTATTTTATATTCACTCTCATAAACATTATCTGAACCGAAATAAACCGATATTTTTTTTCGGTTTAGTTCCGGTTTTCGTTCCTACAAAAATAACGGTTTTTTTCGGTTTTCGGTTCAGTTCCGGTTCGAAGCCCTGGTATTTTCTCCCAAAATTAACGTAATGTTTACATTTACATCGACTGCATCTTCTCCGCGAATAGAGTATAGATATTTTGAACGCATTTTTTAATATAATCACATCATTTTTTAATTGGCGTATGTTAATTTAAATAAAAAGAGCTTTTTTTAAATACCCAAGACATTTAAAAAATACATTATCTCTAAAATCTAAAAAAATCAAAAAAATCTGTTCGAATATTCGGAATGTAGCTACTAGTTCCAAAGGCGCGCACCCAGAGGGTGCTCCGAAGTCAATTTTTTCGGGGGGTTTTCGCTCATGTTTAATAAAAAGAAAAATGTGTCCCTTAAAACGTGGTTTTTGAGTGTTAAGGAGGGCATTGTGAGCCCCCACTGGGTGAGCACATAAATTCCTAAATTTCCGAGTATACTATTTCCTAGTTCCTAAGGCACACACCCAGAATTAAAACTTGGGGCGCAGAAGCCAAGCTTTTTCTTAGGGGGCTCAGAATACAATTTTTTGCGGGGGTTTTTCTCTCACGTTCAATAAAAATGTGTCCCTTAAAACGTGTTTTTTGAGTGTATGGGAGGGGCACAAACCCGTGAGCCCCCCCGGGTGAGCGCCTAAATTTTAAAAGTTCCGAGTGTACTATTTCCGGTTGACATGTGCATTACTCCGTTTTCTTTTTCCATTTTTAAACCAACCCATCTGGGAAATAGGGTGCAGCACAAAAGTTTTTTAACACATTTATGTCAAAATATTTTTTTTTTTCAAAAATCAAATTTTGTTTATTAATCCACATATCAAAGCTTTCATTTGATACCCCACTCAAAATATTTATTTGTTTTTTCGATAAATATTTGGATATATTTTTCGCGGTTCGTTAATTTACGATCTAGAACAAAATATACATATTTTTTATATTTTCAAGCGGTATTATTTTTTGTGTTAATTCAGTATCAGAACTCATCCTATATGCGGTTCAAAATACTGTATATGCAAGCAAAATTTCAATTCTTTTCGTCCAACTTTTTCTGCACAATTTCTACTGCACAGACATAAGTGACGGTACTTATGGGTTTCTTGGTTATACATACGAAACCCTAAAAACACTAAAAAAGTTAGTTAAAATTTTTGGCACACAGCAACAATTACTATTTGAGCCAAAAAATCTAAAAAAAAAACACCTTTATAACATACTTGTAAAACAACCCCCGAAATTTGTAGGTATTAGTAACTCACAATTTGTTATGACAACTCGCTAGCGAAAAATCAGGGAAGTGCTTTGCACTATCGAGTTACGGGCAGGCCCTGAGAGAGCTTCAATGGGGCCAGGGCCAAAAAACATTTCGGGAGCCCCATACCCTTCTGTTTATTTATGTTAAATATAAATAATTTTCAGGGCTCCTAGTACCCCCACTCTCTAGGCCTGGTTACGGATACTCCAATCTGAAAATGCTTGTCAAATTAATTGCCAGTAATTAAATTAATTGTTTAAAAATTCGTAGATAAAAAAAATCACGAATTAAAAAATATCACCTTTTGATAGCTTACCCGCAAATGACATTTTTCCATTGGCCAAATGCGAGCGTGCGAGTGGTTTTTTCGAAGATTGCTTCTAAAATGCAAAACCCTGAATAACGCTCAAAATATCTCGAATAGAGAACACTAAGCGAAACAACGCTAACCGGAGTATAATCTCTATAATGTCATTACCCAAGCTAACTTCTTATAAACGTTCAGTATCAGAACTTTGCAATCTTCTGACAAATGAAATTTTTCTTTAGTAGCCACGTCCACATTTTCGCATTCCACGTCAACGTCCACATTTTCGCACTCCAAATCACCTTGCACAGATTCACCATTTCCACTACAGAAATTAGGAATTTCTTCAAAATCAAATGGTCACCAAAGAGCCATGTTGTTAATGTATGCACGCTATGAACGTTGAAAATTAACTAACAAGCAAGTATAACAACCCCTAACATTTAGAGACAATAGGTACATTGGTAATAGGTAACATAGGTAATAGGTAAATTTGAAAAATATCCTTAATGGATTTTAAGAAACTTCAATTGAACTATTGTTACATCTATTCAATTTAAATTTAAAATTCCCTAATACCTCCTATATTTTTTTTACAGCAACAAATCCCAGGATTACTGCCATAAACCCATTACGGCATTGTTAATCTTCTTATCAAGAGTGACCATTTCACTTTGGCCATAAATTAATATTAGCCCTTTCGCCTAATACTTGAAACCGAAATCGGTTTATCGGTACCCGGTTCCAGTTTTCAAGTAACTTGGTTCCAGATACCCGGTTACAGATACCTACTTCCGAATAGTCGGTATCGGATGTCCGGTTCCGGATACAGTTCCGAATACCCGTGTTCTTTTTTCGCTTATCACTTCGACTTGACGGGTATCCGGTTCCAAATACCTGGTTCTAGGGTCGGGTATTGGAAACCGATTAAAACCGGAACTGTTTTTTCTTTGTGGAACCGGATCAGATTCCGGCATGGTCAATTTCTGGCGGAACTATAGGCGGTTTCTTTGGTTTAAGCAGAACTAAATTTACAAATCTAGTAGGAGTAATTTTTACCGATTGATTGAAGCTTTTATCATTTTGTTTAGAAAAAGTATATAAAAAATTAGCTTGTGACCACTTTTTATTCAATATAAATTCCATTTAGTTCCGCTTAAAGGTTTGGAAACCTATACTCCCGTTAGAATTTCCAGAACACTCCTAGCTTTAAAACAATCAAAATTTGACATTTCAACAAATCTTCATACATTTTTGTTGTAGTTGGCAAAAGCGCGTTAAAAAAAAACAAGAATAGCGTTAAATAAGATTAACCCTGCTTTATTTTGACGTCAAAATATTTAATAACATAATCAAAAAGAGGTCACGCTATCATATCACAAAAAAACAACAGTTATCTTCTGTAGTTAGTTGGAATATGGATGTTGAGATTGGTATTTAAAAATGTATAGTAAGTTGGGATTAATGTATTAATCTAGATAATACAATTATTGCATTTGGAGATATTGGATTAAATTAATTATCCGAAGCTACTTAACAGATTAGTTTGATTAGTAGGATAAGCTTAAGATCGAATTTAAGAGTAATCAAAAGTTCAAGTAACATTATTTTGTTTATTATTTAATGTTAATTTAATAGTTTAACAATTCTTACCATTTATTTTCCTCATGTTTGCTTAGATATCCACTATTTCAAAGATGCATTGTTTACAAAACGCACAGCACACACAAAAATCTCAAATATTCTCACACATATACTCCCAAAACTACACCCTTTCTTCACTTTAAGCACATATAACAGTTACACAAGATAAATTCGCGAGTTTTTTTCGCGGATAAACAATTAAATTTTCCCTCACATAACCATACTGAAAGAACACTGAAATACGAATGACATGACGCGCTGTACTTGTTGTTTAGTACGTTGTTTGGACGCTAGAGGGACAATGCGCATGCGTGGTTTAGAATACGTTCGTAGTAACTTGGCGTTAGGATAAACAAAATTTTAAAAACAAAATAATTAAAAGAAATAAAATGTAAGTCGGAAAGCAAAAGATACAGTTTTATTTGATTTCTATGTTTTAACAGATTAAGCATATTTTGATATTTCTTTTGAGAGTTGTATTTTGTTAAATATATTATTTTTTTGAACGCTATGTATTCCATAAACATAGGAGGCCTCAGGCGCGCACCTAAGAATTTTTCTTGGAAGGGGGGGCTCTGAAAAGGAAATTATTTAAATTATGAATAAGGTTGTCACTTCTAAACTACAAGTGGTAACCTAAAAGAAAAGGTCTTCACCTCTCATACACAATTGGTGACTAAAAAATTTATATGAAGTGTGAATTTTCACACATTTTAGGGTTTCGCAGGTATTTATTAAATGAATGATGATTATTTGGGATGCCAAAACAAATTTTATGTTAAAATATTTTTTTGTTAATTTTATTTCGAATGCCTAATACCATTATTTAGGTTTCTAAATATGTCCAGTATTTTTTTATACAGCAAGGTTCATTAAGATTTTGAAAATTGCGTCTTGGCTTCTATTGGTTGTTTTAAATCATACGCTCCGCCCCTCTGATTTCGTATACATTGAAATAGAATTAAATTATAATTTCAACACTTCCCACTGGTTATTAAATTTACACTTTTAAAAATTAAACGCAACATTTGCCAAAATATAACTAGAACTTTTACAAAATAATTTAAACAAAATAAAATGCAAAAAAAAACAGAAAAAATTAAATTTGACAGGAAACGAACCGTAGTTTTTAACTTAGGAAGCGAGAATGCTAACCATTAGACTACGGATGTTTACTTGTTTACTGTGTTAAATAGCGAATTAAATATTTTACATATTTTAGTTAAAAACACAAAAAATGCGTTATTTTCCAAAAACCTAATCTGATCAAAAATTCCTGTTGTACTATTCTGGGTCACACCAATGTACATTACTTAGAATTTTTTCAGATTTTTAGTTTAAACCATCTGGGCTACAAGGTGTGGGACAATTTTTTTTTGGCAAAAATTCCTTCAAAATAATTTATTTTGCATAAATAAAATGTTGATAGTTAATCCACGTACTAAGGGCTTTCATTTGATACCCTAATCAGAATTTTTAAAAAATATATATTTTTTTTTCGAATGGACATATTTGTTGATATGTTTTTTAGATGTTTTAGTATTTTTCCTATGTGCGGGTCAAAGAATTGTATAATCATCAAATTTCAACTCTCTAGGTTTAGCCGTTTGGCTACAATTTTTTCCGAACAGGCAGACAAACAGACAGACAGACGGTACAATGACGGTATAAGGGTTTTTTGGTCCTCACTCGTTTGTTGTTACTCATTTTTGTTAAAAGCGAGTAACTATAAGTTTAGAAAATTATCCACAATCCACAACGAACAACGTATTAAATTTAGAGTTCTGATCGGTTTCACGTCTTACTATATGACAACTAGTGACAGTCAACAGAGTACAAGTTACAGTCTATAAGCTATTGATTTAAGAGCTCTGAATGCGGCTTAAGTTTAAAAGCCGCCATTTTAAGAGCGATAAGAGCTTCTAGCAGCCTGGGACCAAACCTGTGCAGAAGTGCAGG
The DNA here is from genome assembly GCA_963971575.1 of Liopterus haemorrhoidalis. NCBI lineage: Eukaryota > Metazoa > Arthropoda > Insecta > Coleoptera > Dytiscidae > Liopterus > Liopterus haemorrhoidalis. The sequence goes on along the minus strand of OZ020613.1, from coordinate 24,001,754 downwards.
TTTATACTTATAAAGAAGTGTGTTGCATGTGGTGGGTACTTGGAAAAAGTTTAAAAAGTAAGCCCGTATCTCAAAACTTTCCTAGCGCCCCACGTATAGGTATAACTTCTATATGTCCGTGCGTTAACAAACCAGTATAAAACAAATATGTATATATTCTATATATTTATGTAATGTTTGTATAATATATTTTCAAAACATCAGTTATTATAGCTTCAATATTACACGCCATTTCCGGTAAAGATGCAGACTGCAAATGGAATGTCAGCAAAAAAAAAATCATTCAGCACAACAAGTACTCATTCAGCTTTCATCATCATAAAAAACAGTTTAATATTACATGATATAAAATTTATAATGCTTGACACCCAGTTATCAAACGGGGAGAAACTTGAACTGTCCGTAAATGATGCATCGGTGGCCACTAAATTGTGCGGAAAACTAAATTTATATTTGTACTTTTTAATGGTTAAATTAAAAATTTATATTTTGATGTATTACCATAAGAATAAATAATATGCACAGTTAGTAATATTCAAAGATTGCGCCCTACAAGGGTGGCATTTGGTATTAAAACATGGTAAAAAATTTCACTTTCTTAAAATTTCATTCCATTTGACATATGTCATAAAGATAAATGATATCTTATTTATAATGATCATAACCAACATATCTGAAGTAGGTTTTACAGCGTAAGGAATATTTTGAAATGACAAATTTACATTTAAAAGTCAGTACTACACTATAAAAGTAAACGGGCAAGCAATTAAATTTTACTTTGTAATAGTTTCTCACGATATATTTCAAACTGATTTGAGATATAGTGTAAGTACGCTTTTTTCCGTGTGTGTATTTTTACATTTGCGCTTTTTTCCGTGTGCGTATTTTTATATTATATAAGTAATTGGAAAATTTATTTTAATAAATATATTTTAAATTTAACGTCTCAAATCATTTTCAGTTTTATTATTATAAAGGTAATGTACGAGTGAAAATAAATCGTTTTCCCATCTTAAAAAGTTAATGAATAAATAATTTGAAATAATACTCATTATTTGTCCAGTTTTTAATAATGTGCGAAGAGTTGATTCAATTTAAATTAGATGGAGTTAGGCGTATGGCTAGAGAAAGAAGTATGAGGTATCGAACAAGTTCCACATTAAGGTAATGATTTGTTTGCTAACACAGTTGGCAACGGGTCCACTAGTATATATATATATATATATATATATTAATTTTTATTGGGGTATCAAATAAATTTGTATTTGGGGTATTTGTCTTAATTCGTAGATAGACCTACAAATTATTATTTTTGTAATATTAACAAGTAATTTAAAAAAAAAATGTTTCTAATCACATGTTATTAGTGTAATCCTACTAGTAAAGGTCTTATTAAAAGTTTGCACACGGGTGGCTGACACCCACGCGGTTAACCTGGTAATATGCAAAGATTTAACTCAATGTAACGCGACAAAATTAGCGATAGATATCATTACAAAATGTAGATAGTTGACATCAATGGTAACGACGGATGTCGATAATGGAAATATATCAATCAAAAACAATAATTTACATCAATATTTCTATAAAAATGTTATTGATTGTACAACCAAAAAAATTTATGTTAAATGTGAATTTTCACACATTTCAGGGTTTTGTAGGTAGTTAGTTGAGCCGCAGTAAGGGGGGCGGGGCGGAGGGAGCGACAGCCTCTAGCGCACTAAGGAAAAAGGCGCCAGATTGCGGAGGTGAGGACCTTTTTTTTTTTGCTCAACACTTGTGATTTTGGGAAGTGAGGACCACCTGTTTTTTAGCAAGGGCGCCAAAACATAGTTTTGCCCCTAGCGCAAGTTTTCCTTACTGCGGCTCTGGTAGTTAGTAAATGACAAAATAATGATTACATATTTAAAACCATAAAATTCGATTACTATTCAAAAATAATCAACGTGCATCCTGCTGGAGACTTACAAGCGTACTTAATTGCGAGATGAGCGCGCATAAAGATCAATCTATAACTACCCAGTTCTACAGTTAGTTAGTCAAACATTGCTAGCTCGGTACTGCAAAAAACTTGAAAACTTTCGAAAAAATAATCAAATCAAAATTTCCTGTTGAACTATTCCGGTTCACATAAATGTACCTTATTGAGAATTTTTTTCAGATTTTTATATCAACCCCTCTGGGAAATTGAGTGGGGGGACAAAAGAGTTTAGATAATTTTTGGCTAGAATCCCAAAAAAAAAAAAAAATTTACAAAAATAATAATTTGTAGGTCTATCTGCGAATTAAGAGGTTTTATTTAATACCCCAATAAAAATTAATATATATATATATATATATATATATATATATATATATATATATATATTTTTTTTTTTTTTTCGTTGAATACTTATTTTATTATATATTTTTTAAAACTCTCCATAGTTTTCCTATATGTGAATCACAGAGTTGTACAAACATGCCAAATTTCAACTTTCTTGGTCCAGCCATTTGATCACAGTTTCTCTCGGACAGGCAGACATACAGCGTACATTCGATTTGACGCTCCGAGCGTTCCGAGCGTTCCGAGCACGTTCTGTACACTCAAACGTGTTCGATTTGACGCTCGGAGTACACTCAATTGCATTCGTTTTGCGACCGAGTGAGTATTAAAGCCTGTAATACATGATGCGATTTCTCGTTTTGAATCTCGTACGAGTTATCGTACGATAAATATTCCTAACGGTATCGGTCACGTGACTATGCGCAATAATCTACTGCGTCGATATCTGTTCATTTCTATACAATATTTTAGGTCTGGAGCATAAATATTGGATGGTTTTCAATATCGTACAAGATCTCGTACGAAAATCCTGTAGTACACGATACAATAATTCTTGTACGATAAATCGTACGAGATTCAAAACGAGAAATCGCATCATGTATTACAGGCTTTAAGTTCGAGTCTTTAAGACCGAGCATATGGGGTGTGACGGAAAAAAGTGGGGGAACGGCGGGAAAGAAATAAAAGTTTAAAATTAAATTATAAATAAAAATAATAGCCTTTTTTATTTAATGGCCTTTGCTGCTGTGGCAATTAGCCAGAACAATTTTTATTTGAGAAAATTTACATGCCTGAACGGGATTCGAACCCGAGACCTTCGCAACGCAGAGCACATGTGTTACCACTACGCTACGCCGGTCGGCAATAATTGCCTTAGACAAATAATATTGTTATTCGTCTATGGCTACAGAGTACGGCCAGTTAATTTATTTTTGACATTCTGTAAACAGTAAAAAAAAATATTAAAATACACCGTGCATAAAATTAAAATGGAATAAATTCATTAAATTAATTCATTAATTATTATTTAATTTTTAATTAATATTATTTCTTCATCATTGAAAAAAATACAACGAAAAACCGAGGTATATAATTTTGATTCATGACTGACGTGAACTAATCTGACAGTAAAAACGCCGCCTAAAATTGTAGGGTTAGATTTTATAAACATTACGTCACAACAACGCTCGCTCCGTGTTCGAGTTGCTGCGCTCCGTCAGTGCTCTATTCGTGACGTCACCATCAGTCACTGTTCGCTCAGTGCTCGCTCTACCCTGTACAAATCGAATGCACCCACAGACACTTTGCTCACGAGACCAGTGACGTACCATGCACAGAAAACAGAATTCGTATAGTCACTTCGTTGCTAAGCAATAGACATAAAACCGCTTGCAAACTGTGTTGGTATAGGTTTAACGTATATAATTCGTTAAAAAACATCAATTATTATCTGTCTCATTTTGTAATACGAAACTAAGAGGGAAACTTCATTTTTTATGTTTTATATTTAAAATATCATCTTAGGGTGGTAATTCTGTAGTGGCACTTTTCAAAGTATTTGACATGTCAATCACAATTTTGACATGTCAATCGCAATTTTGACATGTCTATTTGTTTTCTGACATTATAGTTTTAATTACTGACAATGTAGTTTTTAAGTGAATATAACCTCGATATAATAAAACTTAACCATAAATTTAAAAGCCAGATTTACAAATTCACATGTTACCATAAAAGTTTATTTACACCACAACAGTCACCAAAGTAACCAGATCTAGTTTCGTATTACAAATTGAGACAGATTATATTATCTGTCTCATTTTGTAATACGGAACTAACAGTGAAAGTTCATTTTTTATGTTGTATATTGACAATACATTTATAATATTGTCATAGTATTGGTTCACACGGATACGCCAAAGTCTGTTTACACCACAACAGTCACCAAAGTAACCAGATCTAGTTTCGTATTACAAATTGAGACGGATTATACTAAAATATATCTAAAATCGATTCTTTCCTACAAAAAATTACTCAAAACAGGGTATCCATCTTTTGTAAAAGATGTATAATCTAATCTAGTTCTCAGGAAAATGGGGCATAATAAAATTTGTCTTAATTTGTATATTAGATAAAAATTACGCTAATAGCCACATATATTATGCGTCAAAATTTTTAACTAATTCAGATAAAAAAAAGTGTGGAGAATTCCAAAAATTGAAACCGCAAGTAGATATTTCTAACCATTTTTAAGGAATTAGATTTCAAAGATGTTGATACGAGAGCAGCTTATAAGCAACAACGTGTTGAAGTGACTGTTGATTAGTCGTTGTATTAAACATTAATCACGCCTAATGAGACTGTGTTATTGTCAGGTCAAGTGTCGCAAGACTTTCATTTTTTGATAATAAATAGCTTGGACACACGTCATATTAGATAATTTATTAAAATTCACACAATTCAGTATTTAACCAGGGACTGAGACTGTGCTGTATAGTTGTAAAATCTGCAGAGGGTATACGTACATATACTCACAGAAGCATAGGGTAAACGTAATTCATTCGACATAAAGCAGAAAGTATAATCCAAATACCGTAGTTTAACTCACTATAATCTACATATATATAACTATAATCAGGCAATACTAAATTAAAAGGACGATTTATTTTCTAAAAAGTTAAATTTATTATTAAATTATTGTGTTTTAAAATTAATCAGTAAACAGTTCGTCCTGAAATTTTATGTAATTATAAATATTTATCTTATGAATATTCACCTATTATGGTAATAAATTTCATTTTAATTCTACTAAAATAATATTATCACATATTCGGGGAGTTAAATTTTGAGAAACACAATATAATTTTATTTAACTCCATTTAATGCTATACATGTTCCAATGCTATTTAATATTATTGTCAAACAAACAGTTAATCAGTCGGCTTTTACTTCGGTTTGTGGGTTTGAGCAATTCAACGATAAAAATATTTAATTTTTCGTTATATTAATCAATGTAATTTATTGCAATATAATATATAATTTGCCAAAAATACCGAGCGTTTTCCCGTAAATTCCTACTGTAATATAAGCTAGCAGGTTCTGGTTTGTATTCAGCATGCAAACACAACTTACTTTGGACGCCTGCGCGTTGGTGAACCTACGAACTCAGTTAAAGTCTATTCCAATAAGAAGCCAGCAGGTTCCACGGCGATTGCAGACTTAGTAAGTGAGCTAGCAGCGTTTTTATTTTCATAAAAGCAAATAGCAAATTTCAAAAAGCCGGCCGAATTTCACTAATACATGCACACTAAATCTCGCGGCTGTTGCCTATTCCAGTTCATTTCTATTACTTTTGTAGAGAAATACATTAGAAATCGCATGTGGCAACACTGTGCATTGGGACGCTACTAGTAGTGACCTGAGCATTGTTTTCTGGATCTAAATTTTTTAAATTTAACATTTATATGAAAAATATTTGAATTAGAAATAATAAAAATAAATATATGCAGATATATTTAGCTAATTTAATGCAATTTTAAAGCATAAATTAACCTCTGCTACAAAATATAGAAATATATCTAAATAAGTATAACATCACATTAAGTCATGTCGAAAAGCATCGCTACAACATAATTCTACCATGGAGCCTAAATCAAGCGCAGTTTAACACAACACTAGCCAAATATCCGAAACAAGAAACGGACCCACAAGTCTATCCAGGGCCTGATTTAGACTTGGTAAGGCCCTAAGCTATTTGAGATATGGGGCCCTTTATAAGTCCAGATATTCTATGTCAGTGACAAATATGATTTTCGGATACCTAGAGGGTTAAACTGAAATACAATAAAGAAGTATATTGATAGTGAAATAATAAATCTTTAACTTAAAATCATTTTTATTCATAACAACTTCATGACAATTGCGCACTCGGACAATTTTTTTTGTGGGCCCCCAAAAAAGTGGGGGCCCGAAGCTATAGTTTGTGTAGCTTATACGTAAATCCTGCACTGAGTCTATCGGGAAAGATTCAAAGAAATCACGACCAACTACAACGACCATGTACACATTTATACGGAAGGCTCAAGAATAGAACATAATACCGGCGCAGCAACGATCATAGATAAACAGGAGTACAAAATCTATTTACTTTCTGTAATCAGTGTGTATACAGCAGAAGTGTACAGCATCCTAGAAGCGACCAGACTTATTAAGAAAGACAATCGAAACAAATTCGTCAACAATAACAGATTCTCTAAGTTCTGTTCAAAGTATTCAAGAAACTTACTCGAAACATTCCATGATACAAAAAACACAAGACAACATACACAACGTATTAGTCCAAGATAAAGAAGTAACTATTTTATGGATCCCATCCCATGTAGATATAGAAGGCAACAATATAGCAGACTAAGCCGCAAGAAAGGCAACAACAGCAGCCACAACAGAAATACGAATGTCAATCTATGACTTCAAGAACTGGATTAAATACAAAATTAAAGAAGACTGGGACCTAGAATGGAGACTGAGGAACAACAATAAATTACGACAAATAAAACCCGACACAAAGACCAAATTATATTGACGAGACTACGAATTGGACATACGGCGATTGCACACCAATACGTATTCCAAAGACTAAAACCACCCCTGTGCGTAGAATGTGCCACAGAACTGACAGTTGAACATATCCTGATGTCCTGCAAGAAATATAGTAAAGAAAGGAAAGCACATAAAATTTCCCTTACATTACAACAAGCCCTGGCAAATGACAACAAAACAATAGAAACTCTACTAAAATTCCTAGAAGAGATATCAGTAAAAAAAAAACCAAAATATAACTATCCTAAAACAATAATTTAAACCCAATATATTTTTTTTTCCAAATGTACTATTAGTAATGTTAAATATAATATAAAATCATTAAAATGTACTGTAATACTAAAGGCCTTAGTTGCGGATGTATTTTTTGCTAAATAAAAAAAAAGCATAAATGAAATTTTAAATTAAGTTTTTTATTATTTTTTTTTAGGTCACTGTCCCAGCGCCACCCTGTCTCAGCGACCACTGGTATATAGTGACTACTGACAACCAAACAGCACAAATGAAATGACGAAGGCAGACGTTTAGAGTGGATCGGACACGTGAAGAATGAACACATTGCGGACGTAGAGCGTAGAGTTCGACTACGTCTACATCTTTTTATATTTGAGACCATATTCGGTTACTTGAAGTTAATAGAGGGTGTACCATGAAAGCTGATGAGAATAAACGGAAACTTCATTTTCTAGACACCTGCATAGTTCAATAAACCCCACAAAACTTAAAAAATAAGTTATAACAGTTTATTTTTATACTAATTCTATGTATTCAAACATTATAATATAAATAAAAGTTTTTAGTGGCGCATATGGTAGTGTGTTTATAATTACTGATACATATGCGAGCCATAACTATGTATATTTTAAGACCTGCCCATAAAGCCCATCCATCATAAAGATATTTTAAAATATCCCAGATATGTAATACCCCGGAGTTATATCAAACTCAGAAATATTGGCAAGTTAAATGCCTTTTTACGGTTAGGAAATCAATCTTATACAGTCACTCTTGAGCCTGTTTGTAGACGGTAGAAATTGTGGCCAAACGGCTAGATCTAGAGAACTGAAATTTGTCATACATATACAGTTCTTTAACCCAAATATCTAGTAGGGACATAAATACTGTTACAAATATTTTATGAAATAAAATTAAAACTACAATTAAGTTTTTCTTCAAATTTTAGTGACATTTGTACTTATACATAAGTTATCCATAATTGGTATAATTATTCAAAATGGCCACCTTTGGCTTTAATGCAGGCATTAAGTCGTGCAGGCCAATCATCGATAGTTGCACGTACGACTTCCATGGGAATATTGGCTACAGCTCGAGCTAAAACTGTTTCAGAGATTCAATATTTGGATATCGTTTGTGGCAAACCATGTCCTCTAAAATGGTCCATAGCTTGTAATCTAAAGGATTCAAATCTGGACTTGCAGCGGGCCAATCTTCTACCCCGATAAAATCAGGAACATTGTTTAAAAGCCACGTTTGGCTTGTCTTAGCCTTATGGCCTGGAATAGAATCCTGCTGGAATGTCCATGACTGATCTTGAAAGAGAGTATGATTGAGGGGTTTCACAACATCTCCCAGGACCGTTTATTAGTAGACTCTAGCTGAAGTTTTCACCCCTTGTTCATAAAAATGAAGTTCAGTTACTCCATCATAGGAAACGCCCCACCAAACCATCCCTGAAGCTGGGTGGTGACCTTTTTCTATCCTTGGAACTACTTCCGCGACTTCAGTAGATGACCCGGCATATACCCTGTCATTTTGTTTGTTGAATTTTTCCTGTATAGTAAAAATTTTCTCGTCGGTAAAAGGATTTTTTTGTGTTTGTTGTCTGCGTACTTGATTAACAAGCGTTTCGATTTTTCGATCCTATTTTGTTTAAGAGACACAGTTAGTAACTATCCAGTTCGGCGTTTGAAGACCCCAAAACCCGAGTCTTTTTTCAAAATGCGCGCCATTGATTTTCGCAAAATTTTAATTTCGCGGGACATAATTTTTTGTTTTCGCAACGGATTACTTGCTATTCTGGCCTTAACAACTTTGATAGCTTGTGGCGTGCGTACTGCTCTCGGGCGACCGGATCTTTTTCGGTCTTTTATGTCCCTAGTTTCCTCAAACAATTTAATGTACCGATACACAAACATTCGACTAATGCCCAGTGGACGTAGCGTCTTAAAAATGTTATTTATAGATTATAAGATTTTTCCATCTTAAATTTATAAAGCGCAATGACTGCAATTCGGTTTTCTTTGTCTGACCATTCTATGGTAACACACAACACAAAATCAAATTCATTCCACAGTAAAGTAATTTATAGGTTAACTCACAATTATCACCTGTTTAAATTTGGGTGCGTTCATTTGTATTATTTTTATTGGATACGTTCATTATTGTAACTGTATTTATGTCCCTACTAGGTATAAGAAATTTACTGAAATTCCGAAAAAAATATATCGCTTTAAAAATAAGCAAGATTAAAAAAAAGTACATTTGTTCGGGTCTTTTCTCTAAGCAAGAAGTTAAAAACTTCTATCAAAAACGGACGTTAATTTTTTTAACGCCATTTTAAACATACATGCTATTCGCTAAGCAGAATTCTGTTAAAATTTTAACGCGGCGGCGTTATGATAGCCAGTTAACGTTCTACAATAAGCGCCTACCAAAAGGGCGACATTAAAAGTTAAAACTGGTGTTTAGTTTGCAAAAATGACTGATCCTATTTTAGTAAATGTCATGTTATCAAAAGGAATTGAATGAAATAAAAGAAGATAAGAATATTAATTATTATAAAAAAAAAAAAAATACAAACATGTTATCAAAAGGAATTGAATAAAATAAAAGAAGATAAGAATATTAATTATTATTAAAAAAAAAAAATACAAACTTTATATTATTCTTTAAAATGAATTCTTTAGAGTAGATCTAAGAATTGTCCTTCGACATCTTTTTGTTTTTAACAGTTTATCTCATTTTTGAATAAATTGTTTGAGTTTTGAGTTTTTTTTTTTTTTAAATTTTAATAAAGGTGTTTTATAATTTTAATTATTAAATGATTTAATACACTATTTCTAATCCGTATCCCTTCTTGTGACCCGTTACCATTTATTTGCATATCCGAAAGAAAACATTTTTTAATCATAAGAAATTCAAAACATAAATTAATAGGTACAACCTGGATTATGTGGAATAACAGTGTTGTGATCTTCATTATCATTGTCATCAATTATTTCTTCAAATAATGTATCATTAAAATCAGGCGCGCAACAAGAGAGTGATCCTCGGATGCTGAACCCCTCCCCCCATGAAACACGAAATCAGATACTTAAAAAAACAAGTAATTAAAAGTAAATATAACCTTTTTTATTAATAAAAATTAAATTAGTATATATGTAAGCTTACATCCTCTCCGTCAGGGGCGGATAGGTAAAACTAAACCAGCCCGGGCAAATTGCGACACCGGCCCAAGAGTCTAGTAGAAAATACAGTCGATTCCGCTTAATTGGGCAACATCGGGACTTAGGCATTTTGGCCCAATTAAGCGGCTGCCCCAATTAAGCGAATTTCACATAAAATTAAACAATGCATATTTTTCTTTCAACAATTTTATTTTATAAACTCTTGGACAAAATTATAAATTAGATATAACCAAAAAATATTAACTTTTAAGAAAAAATAATAATAAATTCCAAAATAAAATAATAAATAGGTACATACAATTTAATTCAATGCAAAAATGCGTCAAGTGTAGTCTGTCTTTTGTTTTTGTAACATTTCACTTCTACAAAATCAGCACTGGTATTCAGTGCGGTTGTAGGGCTCCCTTCATTTCCTTCCTGCATAAAATAACGCTGTAATATTAAATTCTTTGTACATATTTTTTCTTGAGAATATGTGTAACATAATATGTACTGTGATCTTAAATTTACTGTCCCAATTAAGCGGAATGTTATTCCAATTAAACATGTAAATTTACTGTTGGTTCCTTGGTTTGGTTTCTGTTCTTTGAGATTTGGCCCAAATAAGCGGCTGCCCCAATTAAGCGGTGGCCCAATTAAGCGGAATCGTCTGTAATAGTAATACCTAATAATAATACTTTTGCGAATGAATACAATTTTTACAGCTCTTGCAAATTGACTCACTATTTATGGTTTTAATTTCTAACTCTTCTTCCTCACTTTGTACTATTTCTTCATTTTCCTCTTCATCTTGTTCATCGTTCTCATGTACTGTTTCGTCAAGGTGAGAAGAAAAATTAGTTAGAGATTTTTTAAAATCTTTTCAATATGATGCAAAATTGTATAATTCTTCATGGTAGAATTAGGAAATTATTTCATTCGGCTTTTTGGACAAGAAGCGTTTACTTTAAACAACATAACGTTTCACCAACAACATTGTTGGCTTCTTCAGGTGCTATAACAATAACATAACAATAAAGTAACAATCTTATATAGTTATAAATTAATTTACCTATGTTAGTTAAACGTAACTCTAACAACATGTACATCAGTCATCTTCAAGGGTGGTGAAATTGCAGAATTAACATTGACAAAATGTTTTGTACTTGAAAAATTTATGTGAAGTGTGAATTTTCACACATTTCTGGGTTTTGCAGGTATTTAGTAACTGAACGATGATTATTTGGGATGCCAAAACAAGTTTTATGTCAAAATATTTTTTTATGAATTTTAATTCGAATGCCTAATACCATTATTTAAGTTTCTAAATATATGCAGTATTTTTTTTTATACAGCAAAGTTCATTAAAATTTTGAAAATTGCACCTATGGCTTCCATTGGTTGCTTACATCATAAGTCCCGCCCTTTGATTTCGTCAAACATAGAATTAAATTGTAATTTCAACACTTTCCACTGGTTATTAAATTTACGCTTTTAAAAATTAAATGCAACATTTACCAAATATAACTAGAATTTTAACAAAATAATTTAAACAAAATAAAAATGCAAATACGTACGACAAATCCAACCACGCCACGAGAGCTACTGATCTGGTATGTTACACAACGTATTAAATAGTTAACATATTTTGTTAAAAACACAAAAAATGCGTTATTTTCCGAAAACATAATCTGATCAAAAATTCCTGTTGTACTATTCCGGTTCACACCAATGTACATTACTTAGAATTTTTTCAGATTTTTAGTTTAAACCATCTGGGCTACAGGGTGTGAGACAAAAAATTTTTTGCCCAATTTTGGCAAAAATTGCATCAAAATAATTTATTTTGCAAAAATTAAATTTTGATCGTTAATCCACGTACTAAGGGCTTTTTATATTTTTAGAGGGATATGTTTTTTAGATGTTTTACTATTTTTCCTATGTGCGGGTCAAAGAGTTGTATAAGCATGCCAAATTTCAACTCTCTAGGTTTAGCCGTTTGGCTACAATTTTTACCGAACAGACAGACAGACAGACAGACAGACAGACGACAAAATGACGGTATAAGAGTTTTTTGGTCATACCTACAAAACCCTAAAAATACAGAAAATAGGAAAAACAGGAAATAAATTTAAATATTATACTAGAATAACCAATGGTAGTGACTGTTAGTTAAATTTTAAACAACGAGACTAGTGATAAATATAATAATATCAAAGATTAACAAAATTCAAACATTACGAATGATAGTAAAACCGACTACCGCATCAATATGACAGGCAGTCACACTATCCTCCCTGACAACCTGGTACGCACAAATCACAAGGTTGACAGTGTCACTCCCTGTACAACATGATGCAATAATCAATCTTAAAATCATAAAACTCCACATCCAGGTAAACCAGTGAAAGAACCCAAAAACAGGCGATGAAATCCGGAACAATCATACAATTCGACGTACCAATCCCCCAATAAACAATGTAGTACAAGGTGTCTCAAAAGAAATTTTATATTTAGTGGATCGATTAAAAAAAAAGTAAGCCGTATATAGAAATTTTTTTTATTAATTATTAAAATACACTTTTTGGGGATTTATTTCTTAAAAATAATATCGTCTAAATGTAGACCCTCGCGTTCTCGGCACTCGTTTAATCGAACAGTAAAATTACTTATGACGTCTCGGCAGGTGGACTCAGGGATGGCTGCTATTTCGTGACGGATATTTTCTTTCAAATGCGCCAGTGAGGTCGGTTTATTGGCGTAAACTTTAGATTTAAGATAACCCCATAGGAAAAAGTCCATAGGGGTTAAATCTGGACTGCGTGGAGGCCAATTTATGTCACCTCTCCGGGAGATCAATTTGCCTGAGAAAATTTCACGAACACGTGGCAGAGACATATTGGACGTGTGTGAAGTTGCTCCGTCCTGTTGGAACCATGTTCTTTGGTTATAGCCAGGAAAGTTTTGCAGTTCAGGTACCAAGAAGTTGTCTAACATCTCCACATAACGCTCTGAATTCACTGTAACTGCACGCCCCCTTTCGTCTTCAAAAAAGTAAGGGCCGATAATTCCTCGCGCCGACATCGCAGCCCATACGGTCACTTTAGGCGAATATACCTCTCCGGGAGATCAATTTGCCTGAGAAAATTTCACAAACACGTGGCAGAGACATATTGGACGTGTGTGAAGTTGCTCCGTCCTGTTGGAACCATGTTCTTTGGTTATAGCCAGGAAGGTTTTGCAGTTCAGGTACCAAGAAGTTGTCTAACATCTCCACATAACGCTCTGAATTCACTGTAACTGCACGCCCCCTTTCGTCTTCAAAAAAGTAAGGGCCGATAATTCCTCGCTGCCGACATCGCAGCCCATACGGTCACTTTAGGCGAATGTAGGGGTTTCTGATGTTTGGGTTTCGGATTCGTTGCACTCCAGTAGCGGCAGTTCTGCTTATTTACGTGGCCATTAAGATGAAAATGAGCTTCATCCGAAAACAAAATGTTGGTAAACGTTGAAAATCGCTCAATCACCTGATTTACGAAATTAAGCCTCTGACTGGCATCTTGGGGCTTTAATTCTTGCACCAATTGAATTTTGTAGGGGTGCAGCTTTAGGTCTTTGTGCATAATGCGATGTAATGATGATCTATGCACATTTAAAGCACTTGCGCGCTTCCGAATTGAAAGGTTCGGGTCGTCACGAACAGACTGATTAACATTCTCCACGTTTTCTACCGTTCTTGATGACCTAGGTCGCCCGGATTTTGCTTTATCCAGCGTTGTACCAGTCTCTTCAATCTTTTTAACCCAATGTCGAATGAGAGGAATGCTTGGCGCATCATTTAAGTGGCGAAAACCTCGAATACTGCAGAATTTTCTACGCGCTACAGTCGCCGAATCACCGTTTTTGTAAAACTCTCGCACGCATAACGCGCGGTCTGCTCCCGAGAAACGCTCCATAGCGACTGAATTCCCAAGAGCCAGGCTACCGATTGACATAATCCCCGCACCCCTCGGATACGTTGCGTTCACGCAGTAAGCTAAATAAATATAAAATTTCTTTTGAGACACCTTGTATATAAAATTGACTAAATAAAAATTGCATATAATTGTATTAATTTTATTAAATATGCTGTGGAAACCACAAATAATGAGTAGCACAGGCCAAAATATTTTTGTACCGAAACAGATTTAACAAAACGAAAATACATACATATTTTTTAAAATCTTTTATTTAATGCGATAATTTTCTAAAATCATCGTCATCAGCGTTATTTGGTCGAGTTTTGTATACACATTTTTAATGCAACACTTGAAAAATATTCATTCCGTAAACCCTTGTTAACGACGTGCTTAAACCATCTAAAAAGGTCTAAATCCCTAATTAGGCGAGTGAATTTATCTGAATACATAGACACGAGTTAGCGGGTTCGAATCCAGGCGGGGAACAATAGACACTAATAGTAATGTTGTCAAGGTAACGATCTAATTAATTCTACGAGGCAGCGACTTGGAGACTTCGATTAAAACGTCTAAATTAACGAGTGGAAAAAGTTGTACGGATAAGGTAGAAAGCTACAGATCCGAGCCTCATTACCACCTGAACTATGACCCCAACATTAACCATAGACGTATGAAAATACAGAGGAAACATATCCTGTTTCACACTCTCTTTACCATTGTCAATCGGCAGTGATGAATCGAGTTTGTAATGGGGCCCGTGGCTGAAAGTTTTGTCGGGGCCTTTGGATCAAGTTAATTTTTGTTTACTAGTAAAAAGGGACCATATTCTGGTCATACATATGTATATAAGTAATTGGTACAAGAATATAGTAAACCAAACTTGATGGTATAAAATTATAACATAGATTAAATCATTCGAATTAAAATTAACAAAAAAATATTTTAACATAAAATTTGTTTTGGCATCCCAAATAATTATCATTCACTTACTAAATACCTGCGAAACCCTGAAATGTGTGAAAATTCACACTTAACATAATTTTATATCACTTTCAATGCTCAGAATGCTCAGTGCGGATATCTGTCTTCAGACATTATGCTCCTTAATTCTTTTTTAATAGGGGATAGGCATGATTTTTTTAATTTTTTTTATTATATTCCCCTTGTTGCATATAAACATAAAAAACAATTTTTAATTTTTTTTTTTTTTAATTTGAAGGCTTAAGAAAATCATAAATATATGTAGCGCGCGAAAACGACATGTGACGTCATACCCTTCTAACTGACACATGACACTACTAGTCTACCCAGCGTACATAGGGTTACATGACGAAATTTCACTGGACAAAATTACACGGGACAAAATTACACAGAAGAAATTACACATAGACAGAATTACACAGGGAAGCAATTACACAAGGACGAAATTACACATACGAAAATTACACTAAGACAAAATTACACATTTAATTTACTTTAATTTACACATACGAAAATTTTCTTCTGTGTAATTTTGTCCCGTGTAATTTTGTCCAGTGTAATTCTGTCCTGACACCCGTACATAGTCTGTTGTGAACTTATTTGTTTGTATAACTTTTATAGGTTATGTAAAGTTAAAGTGATTTTAATTAAAATAAAGTTTAATTCTATAAAAACAATTTATACATGTTTACCGAATTAAATTTTATATTAAAATATATAAAATATGGAAGATCCAGGCCCCAGTACTTCGAAACATAGTCGAAAATATTGTTTAGTACCAATGTGCACAAATAGTTCAATTAGAAATCCAAAAAAATAATTTATATCATTACCTGATGACGAAAAACAACAGAAAAGCTATGAGGCGAAATAAAACCGATATTTCAGAAAAAAGTAAACTTTATGTTTGTGAAGACCATTTTAATGTGAGTACATATATTTTATAATTTATTTTAATAATAAATGCGTGAAAAATTGTTTAAAAACAAATACAAAACTCTCAAAAAATACAATATAAACACGTAAACATTATGTTTTGTCTGTATCTGTGACGTCAAACCCTTACAGTCTCAGTCATATCTACTCGGCAACGTTCGCGGCGTGGTCGGCTTATTTCAAATTTACAATATTTTAATTAAAAAATTTGGCTATAATATTAATTAAAATGTGATTTTTGTTGTGTTAGGTGACATAACTAACATTAAAATATCAAAAAAATGTAGTTTTAAGGAAATATAAATTTTATGCGTATCCCCTATTCTTTTAAGTTTGAAAAAGATCTCTCTTCAAAGCAGTTAGTGACCATTAATCTAAGAAGTAGTCATAGGACTGCTTCTATGTTTGGTAAAGCCGTCTGTATTTTTTCTTTATGCATTATTTGGTAGAGGTCTGCATAAGACTGAGGGAGTTCTTCTAAAGGGGTGAAATGCTTTTTTACGGATTCCTCAATATCTCTTAGGCCCAATGAGATATCGACTTTTTGCTAACCATAAACATGTTCAAAAACGTATTTGCGCTAGTTAACCTATAAAGGGAAAAATTAGATTTAGGGTGAATTATAAAAAACTTCGTATGGTCTGTGTTTCTTAAGTTATAGCATATTTTTTTATTATTATTTTTTTTTAGTACATATGCATTTTGAATATTGAGGCCCTCTGAACTTAGGAGGCCCTAGGCTTAAGCCTACTTAGCGTATAGGGAAATCCGGCCCTAAAACTGAGTGAAAAAGAATATGTTATTTGCAATATTAAGGTGAAACCGAATAATTCAATAAGAAGGCAAGCAGCACATTATTAGACACATGCGTCATCTAATCAAAGGCCTTTATCGCAATATTTCCACTTCACCATAAGCCGACATTATTATGTCGGCTCCCTAGTCATCATTTTTATATTACCTTAATATTTATTGTTTCTACATTAAAACAATAGTGTTCATTGTTCATTACTGAATTAGAGTATTATGAACAATTGTTATTCAGTTATATGAGAGATATTATTTGATAATTTTTAACGCTTTAACCTCCATATTTTTTTTTTTTTAATTTTTGGTCTTTTTTTATGATCGGCCCATTTAGTGATCGACCTATCGGGCATTTGACAAAAAAAAAACGTCCACTGCCTTCATCAGGACTAGCTATTTAGGGTCTCTCTTCTTGCAAGACATTATGGGCTGGCGTGGAATCTTCTTGCAATTGAAAGCTCGGAACAAATCTGCCCCAACTAGTTGTGGTTAGGGTTGTACATCGAAGGCAAAACATCGATGTTTAACATCGATGTTAACATCGGCACCTTACTATCGATGTTGAAAAAACATCGAAGGATGTTTTAGTAATATTAAAAAAAAAAAACTATTTATTTATATTATATAGGTTTTATTTAATAATGTAAAGATAAAAAAACAAAAAAAAGTAACTTATAATACTAATATAGTAATCTTAATGTTAATTTTATATTATTTAACATAAAAATAGCACACTGTCATACACATTTTTTTTCACTTTTTTGAGTTGAAATTTGACATGCTTATACAACACTTTGACCCGCACATAGGAAAAATAATAAAACATCTAAAAAACATATCCCCCTAAAAATATAAACAAATATATGCTCATCGAAAAAATATATATATTTTTTTACAATTCTGTGTAGGGTATCAAATAAAAGCCCTTGGTACGTGGATTAACGATCAAATTTTTATTTTTGCAAAATAAATTATTTTGACGCGAATTTGGCCAAAATTGTGCAAAAAAAAAATTGTCCCACACTCTGTAGCCCAGATGGTTTAAACTAAAAATCTGAAAAAAATCCTAAGTAATGTACATTGGTGTGAACCGGAATAGTACAAGAGGAATTTTTGACCAGATTATGTTTTTGGAAAATAACGCATTTTTTGTGTTTATTACTAAATATAATATAACTAAAATATTTAATCCGCTATTTAACACAGTAAAGGAGTGAACGTTCGTAGTCCAGTGGTAACGTTCTCGCTTCGTAAGTTGCAAATTACTGCTCGACTCCCGTCAATTTTTATTTTTTCTGTGTTATTTTGTTTAAATTATTTTGTCAAAATTCTAGTTATATTTTGGGAAATGTTGCATTTAATTTTTAAAAGCGTAAATTTAATAACCAGTGGGAAGTGTTGAAATTATAATTTAATTCTATGTTTGAATGTATACGAAATCACAGGGGCGGAGTTTATGACTTAAACAACCAATGGAAGCCGTAGACGCAATTTTCAAAATATTAATGAACCTTGATATATAAAAAAAAAATACTGCAAATATTTAGAAACCCAAATAATCGTATTAGGCATTCGAATTAAAATTAATAAAAAAATATTTTATCATAAAATTTGTTTTGGTATCCCAAATAATCATCATTCACTTACTCAATACCTGCGAAACCCCGAAACGTGTGAAAATCACACTTCACATAAATTTTTTATAACACTAACATAGCAATCCTAATATTAATTTTACACTAACATTACAATATAATAATCCTAATAATAGTTTTATTAATAAATAAATTATAATTATATTTCCCAATACGGTAATTCCTGGGATTGAAGGAATAACAACTGGGAAAGTGTCAACAAGACTCAAAAGGCAACAAGTTTGTTGGCGTCATTGCTCGTTGTATTGTTTGCAAAAATTAGAAGTTTCTTTTTGTTCTTATTCTGCTAACTGTTAAAAAGAATAAGAACTAACACTATTAGTAATGTCATATCACAATAGATGGCGCTTATATATTGTATACTAATATTAATAAAAATTAAAATTTTAAGATCAAGCGCTCTAGCAATAGTTTCTGAATTTCAAAGTTTAAACATCGATATCGGTAGTAGACATCGATGTTTTATCGATACTATCGCCATCTGCCCATCGATGGTAAAAACCAGTGGCGGCTGAGACAGGGAGGCGCTGGGACAGTGACCTCCTAAAAATTTTTAGTAAGAAAGCTAAATTTAATACTTTATTTATACTTCTTTAAAATTGCATTAAAGTAGCTAGATATATCTGCATATTCTTATTTTTATTATTTCTTATTCAAAGATTTTTCATATAAATGTTAGATTTAAAAAATTTAAATCAAGACAACTCTTCCGAGCGTTGCTGGACACTCCACGGAGTGTCCAAAGATACAGCGTTGCCACATGCAATATCTAATGTTCTTATCTACATATGTAGCAAAAATTTCCTAGTAACGGCAACAGCGGCGAAGGTTAGTGTTGCGTGTATTAGTGAATTACGGCCGGTGTCCCGTAGCTTAGTTCGGTCGTTGTGATTTGTGACAAGTACTTAAACGTGAAAATGAATCGAATGAAGCACGTTAGTTTTATTAAAATATACTGTATATTTTAATACAACTAACGTGCTTAACTATGAAATAAAATTATTAATAAAAAATCAGCTGTGGCCACCACAGGACCGACCGCCATTATAAAGTACTTGTATAAAATATATTCTAGCAGCAGAGTAGAAATAACTTGGCCTAATATTTTCTAACAGAGATATTATTTATCATGACCATGGAAACGTTACATATAAGTATGAAAATTTGAGACAAAAAATTTTACAAAAATTTACGACAAATTTTTCGAAATTTTTCGTTTCATCAAAAAACATCTCAAATAAAAGTTATTAGTTATTGCATTTATAGCAACTTTTGTTAAATACATTTTTTCGAAATATTTTTCTGTTGCTAAATATTCGCAAAAATCTTAAAATCGACACGAGTAAACTCCCATTTTTAGTCAACCGATTTTTACCAAAAGTTGATCAACTCGTGCCATTGATGGCAGAAGTTTAAATATGAAGTTTCATAAAAATCCTTTTAGCCGAATTTGCTGTACACGTGTACACAGACAGACAAGCGGACGGACGGACAGATGGACAGACGGACGGACAGACAGACCGACAGACATCGTGCTAAAAATAGTCAAAACGTTATGTAGGGACCTCAATTCGTGGAGATCCATCGAAATCTCGAAATCGGTATGATCAAAATACCTCCCTTATATATGTTGGCGGTCGGTAAAAATATGGGTCCTCATCGGCCAAAACTGAATATTTCCCAACAGGATAAAAATGGAAATAGAACATTTAATAGAAAGTTTAGTGAAAACAATATTTAAATACAAGTTGGTTGTGTGGATGTGATAAATAAAATGTTTTTTTTTTTCCTGTGTTTGATTTGTTCATCAGACGCATATGAAATAAAGACAGTAAATAGTGTTAAAGATATTAAACATTGCAGAGATAAAGTTCTTAAACATAATGTGTCTCATAAACATATGCATTATTCGGTCAAATTTGCCATGCTGTGATCGGTAAATATACGATTTCAACTTGATACTGCGTATAAACTTTCAATTAAAGAACATAACTAAAAGGTTAAATCTAATATTTAAATACATGTGAATATGTGTAGGTATCTGCTTAATTAATAACCAAATATGTTATGTTTCTGACTACAAAGCATTGTCTTAATAATATTTCAATTTTAATAATAATAATAATAATAATAATAATAGGGTTTGGGATGCAGTCGTGTGTATTTAGCTCCACTAGTCTCTAGTATGACGCGGCTCAAAAGGTTGCTGAAGTTTGAGATTAGTGGACGCTTGTCAAGACCTGACAAACCCCATAATAATAATAGAAGTAATAACTACAAAAATGATAATAATATTGACCATAAATCTTAATAAAAGTGCCAGATTTGTCAGTTTTTCTAGTTGCAGAACATATTCGCAGGTATTTTTTATTTATTTACTTTTTTCTCGTATAACTATATTTTAATAGATATATATGGGAAAAAAGTGTCCCCCCAAATATTTTACTCACTAGCCGCTACTGGTAAAAACATCGATGTTTTTTCCCATCCCTAGTTCTGATACAAATTAAACTAATTTACATGTAGTGTTAGACCGGGACTATTAACAAATTCCATCCCAGTGTAAAACAACATATATCATTTCAGAATTTGTCAAACGTTCTTTGGAATACATACAGTAATGTACTGAACCTAACCAGATCGGTGTTTCGATTCCGGTGTTAAATTATTGAAAACATTAAAAATATTGTTTATTATTTAGTCGCCCAATAATTTTGAAGTAGTGTTCCGGTTCATGAAATTTTCCATTTCGAACCATGCATGTGTATATCTCTGCTGTATT
Source organism: Liopterus haemorrhoidalis (assembly GCA_963971575.1). Lineage (NCBI taxonomy): Eukaryota > Metazoa > Arthropoda > Insecta > Coleoptera > Dytiscidae > Liopterus > Liopterus haemorrhoidalis. The sequence continues at coordinate 23,980,302 of OZ020613.1, read as the reverse complement.
GAAAGGGTAAAATGCAGACCTGTGTTATACTCCAAAGATTTCTAGCTCTATAATTCTAACCCTTAAGTATCTGTTCGTTAATTAACAAAATTTAACTGGACAAAACCATTTTGAGCGTAAATTGAATAAGGGTAAAATGTAAAATTAACCATGTCTCAATATGCAATTGACAGTATTGTCACCATAGACGTCAAACACATGACAGTGATAAGAGCTCTTCTGATAACATTGTTTGTTTTTGACATGTAGGAGAAAATGACAACAGGATACAGAAATGCTAAAATTAGAATCAGTTCAAAACAGAGAACAGTGACACCTGGTTTGTAAACTTAAAACCAGAACTGTAGATTAAATTATTTTGCAAAAACGTAATAAAATTACATAGAAATGACGTAATTTTAGTTTTACGACTGATAAAAAAGTGCAATTTAAAAAACATAAGTTTTTTATATCTTGATGTAATATTGTTGATGAATATATCGTTATAACTGTAATTATTTTTACATTAAACTAAAGTAATAAACGGCCCACAAATTGTACAGATACCAGGGTTCTCGAGGCAAACGATTAAATAACGCACCTGACGTATTGTAAGAAAAAAAAAATTATATATATTAGAAATTTCCAATTACTATTTGGTTTATATTTTCCATAATTTTAAAATTAAAACCTTGCTCTACGGATATGTCGCTAGGGTTTTTCCTTATCGGTATCGTTTCTTATGGTTGGTTTATATACGGAACAAGAATAAGGAATAGGAAATAAGAATAGTACACAAGATGTTAAAACATGGCTGCGCCGTATATCGGTTTATGTAGGAATGAAATTTAACTTAAACATAAGAATAGTTGGTAACATTCAACATTTTATTCTTATTCCAAGAATAAGATACGATAAGCCTGCGCACAGCAATCAAAATGTCTGCCGAAATAAAGTTTGTTCAACAGATGTTTTCCAGTTGTGATCAGAGGGTTGTAAACAACAATAAAATGTTTTTATTATTTTTATTTATTCTTCTTGCAAGTAATAAGAAAGTACACGTACAAATTTGACAAACGTTAAACACAGGCCAACGCAAGTACGCAGGCGCAGCGACGAAATGTTATGTCCTATATAAACGGTGTAATATTTTTTATTCTTGTGTACTATTCTTATTTCCTATTCCTTATTCTTGTTCCGTATATAAACCAACCATTAGTAGCGATATCAGTAATATTATCGGAAAAAAGTATTAATATTACGTGGCAGGCGCGCACCCATCCTATTTAGGGAGGAGGGGCTCAGACGTTAACAGTGTGAAATAATATTTTTTTATTAAACGGTATTCAAAAAATCAGCTGTGGCCACCACAGGACCGACCGCTATCACAAAGTACTAGTTTAATTTATGCTGCTTTATCAAAAAATGTGTCAAATAAAAGTTGTTAGTTATTGTTTTTATAGCAACTTTTGTTAAATAATTTTTTTCGAAATATTTCTGTTCTGAAATATTCGCAAAAATCTTAAAATTGACACGAGTAAACTCCCATATCTAGTTAACCGATTTTTACCAAAAGCTGATCAACTCGTGCCATTGATGTCAAAAGCTTAAATATGAAGTTTCATAAAAATCCTTTTAGCGGAATTTGCTCTGCACGTGTACACAGACCGACAGACAGATAGACAGACAAACAGACAGACAGACAGACAGACAGACAGACAGACAGACAGACAGACAGACAGACAGAACTACAGACATCAAAATAGTGTTAAAAATAGTCAAAACGTTATGTAGGGACTTCAATTCTTGGAGATCCATCGAAATCTTGAAATGCCAAAATCGGTATGATCACAATACCTCCCTTATATATGTTGGCGGTCGGTAAAAATTGATTTCAAGTATGAATTTTCATACATTACAGAGTTTTTTATGTTTTTTAGGGTTTTGTAGGTACGACCACAAAAAAAACCTTATAGGGGAAGTATTTTAAGATCGCAGCGCTATTTCGGCATACTTGGAACCTTCAAAATAGACATTCGTTACATATAAACAACGTGAATTTTAATGTTTACTGGTGGTTTTTGTAAGTTTGCTACAATATTAATACTTGTTTTTATGCAATTATATTTTTATTTAAACATTTTTTATAAAAAAATCGCGATAGAATATCTATTTCTGTAGTTGCTAAAATCCCACCAGACAGAGCCGCAGTAAGGAAAACTTGCGCTAGGGGCAGAGCCGTGTTTTGGCGCTCTTAGCAAATAAAAACAAGGTTTTCACCTCTCAAAATTTAAGTGATGAGCAAAAAAAAAGGTCCTCACCTCCCAAAATCCAAGTAACGAGCAAAAAAAAAAAAGGTCCTCACCTTCACAATGGCGCCCCTTAGTCAAGCCCGTCAGCGCCCTTTTCCTTAGTGCGCCCAGGGCCGCCGCCCCCTCCGCCCCCCCCCTCTTACTGCGGCTCTGCCACCAGATGTCACATCGCTTAGCAATTTTTCCCTATAACATTACTCATCTGTCTATTTGCACGGTAGAAATTGTAGCTTAACAAAGAATGTTGAAATTTGGCATGCTTATATAACTTTTTGATTTTTACAAATTATTTTTTAATGGGGTTTTTACCAAAATTATGTCAAAAAACTTTTGTTCCCCACCCTATCACCTAGAGATCACCCTATCACCTGATCTAAAAGTCTGATTTGGATACCGAGACATGTTGGTATTAAAGGCAATGAAGCGGTTGATGTAGCTGCAATAGCCGCCTCCCACAGAACTATGATTGACGCACATTTTACGTCTCATATTTTTTTTAAGTTTCATATTTCTAGATGACGCAAAGAGTCATGTGAAACATTTGATTTTAGCCAGGTGGCAGAATGAGTGGAGCAGCATACAGGATGTTAAGGTATCCAAGATCCAGATCCAGTGCATCCTCTTGTACTAAAGATCCGGTTGCTACTCCACAATCTGAATACTCAGAATGTGAGGGTAGAGCTGTTTTGGATACCGGGACATGTTGATATTAAAGGCAACAAAGCGGCAGATGCATCTGCAAAAGCCGCCTCCCACAGACCTATGATTGATGTGAGTTTAATTTTTCCAGATGACGCAAGGAGTCATCTGAAACACCTGGTTTTAGACATGTGGTAACATGAGTGGAGCCGCACACAGAACATTAAGTTGCGACAGATTAAGGGAGAAATTAAACCATGGGGCTCTTCCTGCAGGATTAACCACAGGGAGGAAACCGCCATCACACTCCTCCGTATAGGTCACTGCTGGTGGACTCGTGGACACCTCCTTCAAGGTGAAGAGTTTCCTATGTGTGAGATGTGTCACACAGATTTGTCTGTGTTACACATTTTAACTCAGTGTGTACAGTTCGAGGATGTCAGGGAGAGGTTAGGCTTGTGCTACGACGAGTCAGTTGCTTTGGTGACGATGGAGTACTCATGAACAGGCTGATACTCTGCCTGAGAGTATTGAACTTACTGTTTTATTTGTGAAGTCTTGCACCTTATTTTAATGTGTTCTATTTCTCGACTTTGATATTAGAAGGTAACTGGCCCCTTTACAGCCTCTTACCATCACCCTGCGTCTGTTCAATTTTTCGAACAGACTTTTTATCTTATTTATTTGTGTTTGTCTGTGCAAGATTTATTTTATTGAGTATGCGTATTTTTATTGAATTTATTTATTTATCTATTGCTTAATTTATTGTTTTTATAATATGAAGTGTGACGGCTCTAGTGGGGGGGGTCCGGTCCGATTATAAATTGCTCTGACCCCCAGAATTGCTTGGAGAAAAATGTATTTTAGAAGTGAGGACCTTTTTTTTAGGTCATCACTTATATTTTCATATGTAAACGATAAAAAATTATTTCTAATATTTCCTGCTCCCCCCCCAAATTTTACTTAAAAATTTCCTGGCTCCCCAGATTTTAAGAGCTAGCGTCGCCACTGTAGTGTAGTCATTTAGATGGCTGCGTTAAGCGCAAATAGCCTTTGTTGCTGTGCGTATTTTTTTTTTAACTAGCAATCGTACAGACTGACATAGGAGGCTCAGACGTGGCTCATTTCTCTTATTAAATCCTCCTCTCCCAGTTGCAACAGTTACCCTGAAATGTGCGAAAATTCACACTTCCCTTTTTTTTTTCTTATTAATTCCGTGTTGTACGAAATCGTTTTTGATGAAAGTGAAATTGTAAACAAACCTAAATGGCAAATGTACTTAAAGTCAAACAAATCAGTAACTAACAAACAACATCAGATCTTGAGTCAGTCACTTAAACTCTATATTTAAGTTTGTGTACGCTCTGTGTTTATGAAATACATGTGTTAAACATCTATCTGTCGGGTTAAATGTTAACTTGAATACGGGTCACCCGATGACGTCATCAGTTTTTTTACGGATCTTTCTTCTTAATGTTTTTCAAGGTTGTATTTTAAAGTATCACGACACCCTAAATTTTATGTTGTATTGTCCCTGACCATCAACTTTTAGCTTACGTGACCCTTGACCCTTGTTTCGGGGAAGGCCTCGTCGTATCGCGAATTCACGGTCATAGTTTTATGACCGCGCTTCAAACTCCCCCTTTATCCACGGGGTAGACTTATATATACCTCTTAGAAACGCCATATTTCATTTTCAAATATTATTTTATAAATAAGGGGAAAAGAAAATTGAATAATACCATAAAAGTATCAATACAACGTAACGGAAAAAATAATAGAAAACAGTGTATCTATCTATTGTCATTATCATGAATTCTAGCTGGACAAACCTTTCAGGGGTTGGGTTTCTCAAGGATCTTTCCCAGTCTGTCGTGTTCTTAGCAACCGTCTTCCAATTTTTCATTTGTAGTTCTACCTGTATGAAGCTGTTTTACATTATAGTTTCACTACATTTTTAACTCCATTCAAATAGGTATTCAACACCTTCCGTCATGTGTTACTTATCACTACTAACTTAACAATTTTAAGTGAAAGATAGAAGTTTGGATATAATTAGTGGTGTTCCGGAACTCCGTATCCGTATCCGCGGTTGATCCGTAAAAAATTAAAATCCATATCCGGTTCCGTATCCGTTTCTCCAAGGCAGATCTTAAACGGATCTCATATAGATACATTTGAATTAGTTATAAAATAAGCTTGCGTCTAAAAATGCCCAAGGAGGAGTAAATTTTATTCTGATTATACTACTCTGATTCGTATATTTTTTACATTTAAATATATGCTGTTCACTTTTGTAAAAACAAACTGTAGGCTATTCCAAACGTTTAGGCGGCACTAGATTTTGAAATCTAGTAATTTTTATCTATTAATTCGGACTTTTGGTCATTTAAGCTTTGTAAATCATACTCACATTGCAAATCCTAGATTAAATTAATTGTCATTATAAAATGTCCTTTTCATTGCATTTTAATTTTTTGTCATTCTTAATAAAAATATCCCATTTATTTATGTTTTTGTCTTCAAAATATGGAAAAATGTATTAAAATATTGGACATATGTCATTCGTTTCCGTAGTTTCACTGTTAGAATTTTAATGTTTCACGTACCAAAACTGAAACATGAAATAACCAAAGCAAGGTCCGTTTTCGTGACAACCTAAAATAACGAAATTTCCATTTAGTTCCGCCTAATCGCTTGGAATAGCCTGTAAGACGAAATTTTGATTTTATAATTTGCACCTTTAAAATTATATGTCATGTTGGTATTAAAAAATTATAAAAAATGTCACTTTCTTAATAATGATCATAACCAATAAATCTATAGTCGGTTTTACTGCGTAAGGAATATTTTTGATTGACATTTAAAGTTCATAATACACTATAAAAGTAACCAAAAAGATCTGGTTTTTCCTTACAAAAGTGGACAGCACATATATATTATAATTATATATAACATTAATTAATTAGGATTAAGAGCAGTTAACTAGGAAAATATTAGAAATTGGTTGGTATCTGGGTGAGAATCAACTATAAAGTGATTGTCTGTCAAGTGGCGATTTCTTTTCCCGCCAAGCCAACAAAAAAAACTGTAATTTATATATCTTACATGTTTCGTGTTAATTATTTCGATATATCGAAAATATCCATATTTTTAATTCGATATACATCGAATATCGATATCACACTTACGATATATCGAATCGCGCATATATCGATATTTAAAAATAAATTCCCAACCTACAGTGACTGTATAAAGACAGTGTGGCCATACGATGGTCTCATTTTCTATTGGTCGAGCTGAAGTCCGCCATGTTTCTACCAAATTTGTTACAGATTATATATGGTTTACATGTGTTTAGCTTGTGTTTCAACAGATTTAAGTGATATTTTCAAATAATATACGTATATTTAGACGTTTAATAGTGAATATTGTTGTGTTTGTGATGAGTAATGAGTAATGTAGATAATGTAAACTGTGCACATATTTTAAATTGTCACAAATTAAAATTAAAAATAATGAAACGTTTTGTTATGTTTAGGTTTAAAATTGAAGGAAAAAAAAAAGGCTAAATGAACATAAAAAAACATTATGCCAGTAAATCAATGGATGGTTTCACAATTATAAGAAGTATTTACTTTCATTAATTTTAATGTTATTCCATACTGATTTCATTTTATTTTTCACCTGACCATAATTTTAGTTGAATAAATTCATAATTGATAATATATACATCAGTTTTCTTTATTAATATATCATTTATACCATGAGTTCAAAAAGAAATTGCATAAGGGTTGGCTATGGAAAATAAAAGTAATGTCAACAGAAAGCTTTAGAATTAATTTACTGTCTGAATTAATTAAATCACTCTTGTTGTCATAAGTTATTTATTGTTACATAAAGCTTGTAGTATACATTATTTTATTTTTCCATAGCCAACTCTTATGTAATTTCTTTTTGAAGTCAGGGTATATAACATGTTCTGCTTATTCTTTTTTAATATGAAAATATCCTATTTTTTTTTTATATATAAACATGCGTTTTTCAATACTATTTCGAGATATTTTAAAAAGACACATTTGTGCAAAAAAGAAATTGTGTAACACAACAAACACAGGAAATACGACGGGATGTATAATTCACCCCGTTTGTAGATTCACACCTTCAGGGGTTGATTAGGCAAAATCCTGAAATAAGTTTTTCGGCATTTGTATGAGTAATCTTTGTAAGCAAAAACCAAGTCGGTATCTTATTGGTCCTAAGAGATATTAAGGAATCCTTGAAATCACATGTCACCCTTTTTCCCCCTTTGGGGCTAAAATTTATAAAACTGTCATTTCGAAATATTTTAAAAATACACCTATGTGCCAAAAAGTAATGTTACATCTCAACAATCACAGGAAATACGACGGGATGTATAATTCACCCCAATTGTAGATTCGCCCTTTTTAGGGGTTGATAAGAACAAAATCCTGAAATTAGTTTTTCGGTATTTGTATGGGTAATTTTTGTAAGCAAAAAGCAAGTCGATATCTTATTGGTCCTAAGAGATATTAAAGAATCCTTGAAATCACATATTACCCCTTTTCACCCTTTAGGGGTGAAATTTTAAAAAACTGTCAAAACCATTTCGAGATATTATAAAAAGACACCTATGTGCCAAAAAGAAACCTTAGAACTCAACAAACACAGGAAATACGACGGGATGTAAAATTCACCCCGATTGTAGATTCACCCCTTTAGGGGTTGATTAGGGCAAAATCCTGAAATAAGTTTTTCGGCATTTGTATGGGTAATCTTCGTAAGCAAAAACTAAGTTGATATCTTATTGGTCCTAAGAAATATTAAGGAATCCTTGAAATCACATGTCACCCCTTTTCACCCTTTGGGGCTGAAATTTAAAAAAACTGTCAAAACCATTTCGAAATATTTTAAAAATACACCTACGTGCCAAACAGTAATGTCACATCTCAACAATCACAGGAAATACGGCGGGGTGTATAATTCGCACCAATTGTAGATTCACCCCTTTAGGGCTTGATAAGGACAAAATGCTGGAATTAGTTTTTCGGTTTTGTATGGGTATTTTTTGTAAGCAAAAAGCAAGTGGATATCTTATTGGTCCTAAGAGATATTAAAGAATCCTTGAAATCACATATTACCCCTTTTCACCCTTTAGGGGTGAAATTTTAAAAAACTGTCAAAACCATTTCGAGATATTATAAAAAGACACCTATGTGCCAAAAAGAAACCTTATAACTCAACAAACACAGGAAATACGACGGGATGTAAAATTCACCCCGTTTATAGATTCACCCCTTTAGGGGTTGATTAGGACAAAATCCTGAAATAAGTTTTTCGGCATTTGTATGGGTAATCTTCGTAAGCAAAAACTAAGTTGATATCTTATTGGTCCTAAGAAATATTAAGGAATCCTTGAAATCACATGTCACCCCTTTTCACCCTTTGGGGCTGAAATTTAAAAAAACTGTCAAAACCATTTCGAAATATTTTAAAAATACACCTACGTGCTAAACAGTAATGTCACATCTCAACAATCACAGGAAATACGGCGGGGTGTATAATTCGCACCAATTGTAGATTCACCCCTTTAGGGGTTGATAAGGACAAAATGCTGGAATTAGTTTTTCGGTTTTGTATGGGTATTTTTTGTAAGCAAAAAGCAAGTGGATATCTTATTGGTCCTAAGAGATATTAAAGAATCCTTGAAATCACATATTACCCCTTTTCACCCTTTAGGGGTGAAATTTTAAAAAACTGTCAAAACCATTTCGAGATATTATAAAAAGACACCTATGTGCCAAAAAGAAACCTTATAACTCAACAAACACAGGAAATACGACGGGATGTAAAATTCACCCCGTTTGTAGATTCACCCCTTTAGGGGTTGATTAGGACAAAATCCTGAAATAAGTTTTTCGGCATATGTATGTGTAATCTTTGTAAGCAAAAACTAAGTCGATATCCCATCGACCCGAAGAGATATTAAAGAATCCGTGATAACCCAATACAAATCTGGAATAAACATGGCGGCTACAGTTCATATGGCCACACTGTCTTTATACAGTCACTGTAGGTTGGGATACAAACTAATTCCAGCATTTTGTCCTTATCAACCCCTAAAGGGGTGAATCTACAATTGGTGCGAATTATACACCCCGCCGTATTTCCTGTGATTGTTGAGATGTGACATTACTGTTTAGCACGTAGGTGTATTTTTAAAATATTTCGAAATGGTTTTGACAGTTTTTTTAAATTTCAGCCCCAAAAGGTGAAAAGGGGTGACATGTGATTTCAAGGATTCCTTAATATTTCTTAGGACCAATAAGATATCAACTTAGTTTTTGCTTACGAAGATTACCCATACAAATGCCGAAAAACTTATTTCAGGATTTTGTCCTAATCAACCCCTAAAGGGGTGAATCTATAAACGGGGTGAATTTTACATCCCGTCGTATTTCCTGTGTTTGTTGAGTTATAAGGTTTCTTTTTGGCACATAGGTGTCTTTTTATAATATCTCGAAATGGTTTTGACAGTTTTTTAAAATTTCACCCCTAAAGGGTGAAAAGGGGTAATATGTGATTTCAAGGATTCTTTAATATCTCTTAGGACCAATAAGATATCCACTTGCTTTTTGCTTACAAAAAATACCCATACAAAACCGAAAAACTAATTCCAGCATTTTGTCCTTATCAAGCCCTAAAGGGGTGAATCTACAATTGGTGCGAATTATACACCCCGCCGTATTTCCTGTGATTGTTGAGATGTGACATTACTGTTTGGCACGTAGGTGTATTTTTAAAATATTTCGAAATGGTTTTGACAGTTTTTTTAAATTTCAGCCCCAAAGGGTGAAAAGGGGTGACATGTGATTTCAAGGATTCCTTAATATTTCTTAGGACCAATAAGATATCAACTTAGTTTTTGCTTACGAAGATTACCCATACAAATGCCGAAAAACTTATTTCAGGATTTTGCCCTAATCAACCCCTAAAGGGGTGAATCTACAATCGGGGTGAATTTTACATCCCGTCGTATTTTCTGTGTTTGTTGAGTTCTAAGGTTTCTTTTTGGCACATAGGTGTCTTTTTATAATATCTCGAAATGGTTTTGACAGTTTTTTAAAATTTCACCCCTAAAGGGTGAAAAGGGGTAATATGTGATTTCAAGGATTCTTTAATATCTCTTAGGACCAATAAGATATCGACTTGCTTTTTGCTTACAAAAATTACCCATACAAATACCGAAAAACTAATTTCAGGATTTTGTTCTTATCAACCCCTAAAAAGGGCGAATCTACAATTGGGGTGAATTATACATCCCGTCGTATTTCCTGTGATTGTTGAGATGTAACATTACTTTTTGGCACATAGGTGTATTTTTAAAATATTTCGAAATGACAGTTTTATAAATTTTAGCCCCAAAGGGGGAAAAAGGGTGACATGTGATTTCAAGGATTCCTTAATATCTCTTAGGACCAATAAGATACCGACTTGGTTTTTGCTTACAAAGATTACTCATACAAATGCCGAAAAACTTATTTCAGGATTTTGCCTAATCAACCCCTGAAGGTGTGAATCTACAAACGGGGTGAATTATACATCCCGTCGTATTTCCTGTGTTTGTTGTGTTACACAATTTCTTTTTTGCACAAATGTGTCTTTTTAAAATATCTCGAAATAGTATTGAAAAACGCATGTTTATATATAAAAAAAAAAATAGGATATTTTCATATTAAAAAAGAATAAGCAGAACATGTTATATACCCTGACTTCAAAAAGAAATTACATAAGAGTTGGCTATGGAAAAATAAAATAATGTATACTACAAGCTTTATGTAACAATAAATAACTTATGACAACAAGAGTGATTTAATTAATTCAGACAGTAAATTAATTCTAAAGCTTTCTGTTGACATTACTTTTATTTTCCATAGCCAACCCTTATGCAATTTCTTTTTGAACTCATGGTATAAATGATATATTAATAAAGAAAACTGATGTATATATTATCAATTATGAATTTATTCAACTAAAATTATGGTCAGGTGAAAAATAAAATGAAATCAGTATGGAATAACATTAAAATTAATGAAAGTAAATACTTCTTATAATTGTGAAACCATCCATTGATTTACTGGCATAATGTTTTTTTATGTTCATTTAGCCTTTTTTTTTTCCTTCAATTTTAAACCTAAACATAACAAAACGTTTCATTATTTTTAATTTTAATTTGTGACAATTTAAAATATGTGCACAGTTTACATTATCTACATTACTCATTACTCATCACAAACACAACAATATTCACTATTAAACGTCTAAATATACGTATATTATTTGAAAATATCACTTAAATCTGTTGAAACACAAGCTAAACACATGTAAACCATATATAATCTGTAACAAATTTGGTAGAAACATGGCGGACTTCAGCTCGACCAATAGAAAATGAGACCATCGTATGGCCACACTGTCTTTATACAGTCACTGTATCCCAACCCTACTTACAATGCCATCTGTTGATGAAAAGTTGAACTACTGAACTTTTAAAAACCTTATTTTATCATCCTGTTGTTTACAGGTGTTTTTGTGTCAAGCTTTCTTTTATTTCTAAGTATTTTTACAAATACAATCCTGTTAATTACTTTACGTTATTGTTACTGATTTATTTTTGGTTGCAGATCACCTTTTTAAATATATTCACTTTATAATTATAAATTTTTGATTGCAGATTTTTAGTTTGCCTTTTTTAATACTACAAATTTGTTTCATAAGCAATATTATGAAAATATATTCAGTATTTCATGATGTTAATTCTACATTCAAATCTGTGTTTAAATTGTAACAAAAAATCCTTTAAGAAAACAAAACATATTATTATAAATTATCATAAACTTAACTATAATTACGAACTACATTTTAAATTTTTGTAGGAGGTTTAATAAGTTTTTTTTATTATATAATTGATTTTAGCTCCAGGTCTGCAAAAAATTAACAATATAATTCGTTTCTTTGTTTAAAAATTATTAGATCGAATTTTGAAGGTAATTGAATTAAGAAACATGATTGAAAATGTTGAAGGCTTAATAATAAGGAAGCAAAAAACAGAAGGTGTACAGTGGAGTATCAGAAAAGATTTTGGGGCACTCAAAAACATTTCTTTTTTAAGGTTAAACTAACGAAGTGTTACAAGCAGAGCCGGACCAAGGTATTTCTGTGCCCGAAGCAAAGTACTAGTCTTGTGCCTCTAATCTTGGTGATCAAAAAAATCAGCTGTGGCCATCACAGGCCGACCGCCATCACAAAGTACTTGGTTAGTTTATGCTGCTTTATCAAAAAATGTCTCAAATAAAAGTTGTTAGTTATTGCTTTTATAGCAACTTTTGTTTAATAAATTTTTTCGAAATATTTCTCTGTTGTGAAATATTCGCAAAAATCTTAAAACCGACACGAGTAAACTCCCATTTCTAGTTAACCGATTTTTACCAAAAGTTGACCAACTCGTGTCATTGATGTCAAAGGCTTAAATATGAAGTTTCATAAAAATCCTTTTAGCTCTGCATTTGCTCTGCACGTCTGCGGACCAACAGACAGACAGACAGACATCATGCTAAAAATTGTCAAAACGATATGTAGGGACCTCAATTCGTGAAGATCCATCGAAATCTCGAAATGTCAAAATCGGTATGATCACAATACCTCACTTATATATATATGTTGGCGGTCGGTAAAAAATACATCTTTACAAAATAAAAACTTTCTTGTTTATCCACAATAAAGAGGTTTCATTTGATACCCCAGTCAAAATTAAAAAAATATATTTATTTTTTCATTAAATACATATTTGTCTATAGTTATCTCAAAGAGTTGTACAATCATGCCAAAATTCAACTTTCTATGTTCAGCCGATTGGTTACAATTTCTACCGTACAGACAGACAGGCTGACAGACAGTGGAGATCCATCGAAATCTGGAAATGTCAAAATCGGTATGATCACAATACCTCCCTTATATACAATATGTTGGCGGTCGTTAAAAAGGAAGACTGATCAAGGTGATGACAAAAAAATGATGGTGGATCGAATTAATGACAAAAACAAGGAAAACGAATTGAATGACGATAGAGAAATAAGTGTGAAGTGTGAAGTGTGAATTTTCACACATTTAAGGGTTTTGTCGGTATTTAATAAATGATAACAAATTGAGGGTGAATATTAAAAATCATAAGTTTTGATAACTTTTAAAAGAATAACCCACGTAGTTTCATCTAGAGAATTACAAGCGTACTTTAAATGAGCTCGCATGAGGACCCAGCTATAGCTGCCTAGATCTCCTGTCAGTCAGATAAATATTATAAGCACGGTGTTGCAGAAAATTCGAGAAGTTTTCTATTCTAACTATTCCAATTCATATTATTGTGCATATGTGGAAAAAGGTTGTACGCGTTGCGAACATAAATAATGCAACTAGATCTAGCTGACCAGTTTGGAAATAGTTTATTTCTTCATCAGAGCTATACAAAATATAAAATATGAAGTTTTTTTTGTTACAAAATTACTTTTAAAAAAAAGTTTTTGATATTTTTTAGAGCATACAATGATTTCTTTAAATAGGCAAGATAAGTAACTTTCCAAAAAAAAAAAAACAGAACGGTAAAATATTAAGCCAATGTCAAATAATAAGCTGTTAAAGTTGGCAATATCATTAACTACAAATTTTATCCTTAACGACCTGATAATTATTATAATAACAATACTTTTAATTTTGAATAAACTTTTCAAGAAAATACAGTTTTTTTCTGGGCGCCAATATTGCAGTTCGCCCTGAGCCCCCATGTTTCTTGGATCCTTAAATGGGAAACATAATGCAACGAGTTTGACGGCGCGTTGACGCCGTTGGACGGCGCTAACTGTCAGCGCAAAGTTAAAAGCAAGGCTGTACTACGCAAGTGCACAGAATGAACAACGTCCTACGGCGTTCGAACGCCGTTGATACTGAATGTTCGTCAACTTCCAACTTTTGACGCCATTGAACGTTGACGCAGAACACCTAACCTCAGTTTTTACTGAATGGTAAAGTGTTTGTGTGTATAAATAACTTGCATACAACATAAATAACATCACACACAAGTCTTCATCATCCATTATAATTTTAATTAAAGAAAGCGCACGTATAAACACAGATATAGGTTGTCACGTGACACTTAGACGGCGTTAAAAATTATTGCATTGTAGGCAGGCGAAAATTCAACGGCGTTCTCAGCAACGCCGTCGCAAATGACGGCGCGCTAACGGCGTAGCGCGCTGTGCATTCTGTTCCAGACTTTAGGATCGCTTAACCGCGTTTGATACTAGTTATGCCACTACTATTACGTCAATATGTGTCCTATGTACCGTCTAGGCGTGGAACTTAATAAAACAGTGCTAGACTCAATTTATACATTTTGTATTAAAACTAAAACTAAAAATTTTACCGAATGAAATATGGTGCGATAATCGTCCAGCATTGTCATTTATGTAGTTGATATGTGTCCAATCAATCACCTGACTATTTTCCCAGGTGAAACTCGATAACAGTAATCACCTTTGTAACCCAAACCCGTGATATTCATGTTTGATTGGTGACATATGAAATTTGAAGCTAGACGAAGGTCTCAACATGAGAGTTCCGATCTGGGTTAGAAAGTATTATTTATATTATTAATTTTACATATTTGTGATAATTTAATAATAAATATTAACTTGTTAGTTGTAAGTTACAGTTAATTATAAATGTAAATATACAGGGTTGTATTCAACAATTTTGATAGAAATTTATTATAGTGCTTTGTCACACATTCACGAATAGTACAAGGACATTTACAAAAATCATTACATAACGCAAAACCGCTTCAAATTTTTTGCCATCTTCTAAAAGTTTTAATCAGTATTAATAAAATTGGAGGCAATTATTTTTTTATTTTTTCGGCCTCAATCTCTACACGTTTCAGATGATTATAGGACGAGTTCCGTAAAAAAATCAATTATTGTCTACATGTCTGTCTAACATTCACGCAAAAATAGCTGGACATATTTTCATGTAACTTGGTATGGTGGTAGAGTAAAATCAGGATTCGACAATAGGCTATATGGCATCTCAAAGTTTTCATTTTAAGGGGATGTTTTGGGGGTTAAAACTATTTACTAAAAAACAAAATATCTCCTTTATTACTGACTTACAGAAAAATGTATTAAAAAAAAAGTATTTATAATAAGAAAACAAAAAAAAATTGATGAATATTTTGGGAGTTATGAGGGTACACCCTAAAACTAAACTATTCAAATATCTCCTTTATTATTGGCATGACAGCAAAAAGGTACATGACAAAATAGTTATTTGTGTACCATGGCTAAAAAGTAGATCTTTTTCGGCCGCATCTGAATTTGAAGGCTGAGGCGCAGACGAGGACTTCAAACATATTAGGACAAAAAAGATATTTTTGGTCAGGTGCACATATATTTTTTGGCAACAAAAAGTAATATTTATTAAAAAAATTGAATTTATTTATTTACTTTGGATAATTTATGGTTACCGAACAATTATTACAATTAAAATTTTTGACTGTCAGTTGTTGACTGTCAGCTGTCAATGTAACCATGGAGATCTTGTAACTTAAGAAATGACACATAGATGGCTCTATAGTGCGTTCGAAGGTGAGTTTGCAGTACAGGGCATATGGAGTAGTTCTTTTTCATACTCTCTAATGGGTTTACAGAATGACGCTATCCTTTTCTTGCTAGTCGACGTTGCCAGCTCTAAAACGCGCTGATCTGTGAAGACGCAGTATTCTACAAATGGCCATTTGTTTATGTTGAGTGTTATTTTGGGTTTTATTAAGAGTTGATTTTTGTAAATAATACGAGTTTTTCATATTATTATAATTGACACATTTGACACTTTTACAATATTTGGCAACACCGCTCCCATTTGCCATAAGAGCTATACTGCAAACTCACCTTCGAACGCACTATAGCATCCAGCAGTAAAAAAAAAATAAGCGAATCGACCTAGGCCGAACAAGATTTACTTTTTGGCCGGTACTAGATGATAAATAAGAACTGTTTTTGATATGGTCGCCCATAAAATTGTTTGATATAAAACTATCTTAATTGTTCTCTAATTTCTTTCAACTGGGTGAGTAGTAGGGGAGTTACGGAGGGACTCCCGTAACTCCCCTTAAAAAAATAATTAAACTCTTGAATATGTTACCTATGAACTTCAAATACCTCGCTTATCATTTACTTAACATGAAAAATTTATAAAAGAAAAGAATGAAAAAACGATTATTCTCTGTTCAATGTAGATTTTAATAAAATTAGTATTTGGGGGACATGGGGAGCTCAACCTATACACTTGAAATATCTCACTAACTATTTATTAAAATTAAAATTGTCATTTTATATTTAAACACAGAACAACTTTGAGCTTTTAAATGAAGAGTTTTGCTGTACATAATTATCTATGTCTTGTATTTTTCTTTTAAAGAGCCATAAATCTGTCACTTTTTCGAATCAGGCCTATGTTGATACAAATTTTTGACGTAAAATACGGCTTGGTCTGCAGTTGGTATAGAGGGTTAGTCTCGGAAATTGAGCGTAACAAAATTAGAATTGATTTCAAACGCTTAGTACTACGCGCACAATAGTTGGAGGCACATGGCAATAGTATCATCTGATAGATCATAGATGTACGGGTAATACTTATTGTGACTTATCGTGATCATGAGTTTGAGTTGGTACCAGCACGTGTAAACACGCAAGGCAAAAATGACACTATTCCGCGCCACTTCAGCAATCATAAATCAGCATTCGGAGAGGTTATAGGCGTGTTTGACCTCTCAAGCGATTTGTAATAACGAGTTCTACAATATTAGAAAAACAGAGAACTAATATCCATAGCAAAGTGCAAAAGTGAAAAAAATAAAATCCGACATAACTTCAAAATGTTGCAACACTTGCAAAGAAAATATGATTCGGGTATTGAAAGAAGACAAAATGTGAGAGTAAACACGGCGCTGGAGAGAGCGTAGTAAAGCTGCGGTGCGCGAAATAAATGAAATTCATAGCTAACCATTGTGTCGTTACTACACACAAACGGCACTGCCATAAAACGACACTGATGTATTCAACGTAGCGAATGTGTTCCCGATACTACCCTGCTCGATTTTGTGACGTATAATAGGTCTATCGTTTCGTTCCTGTACTGGATACCTCGCTAAAAATCCGTGTGTCCCAAAAAATCGTACACCAGACTTTCTTCAATAATTTCAAAACTATAAAAGCTAGCAACAATATGACTGAGTTGAAGAGAGGAAGGTCCAAAGAGTGTTCCGAAATAGCGTTTAAGGTCAGATAACCCAACAGTGAACGTTGAGCGCGTCCGCAGTTATGTGGTCAAATCGGCGCTCAGCGCTCGCGGTGATATAGGTATACGAGGATTGCCTTTTATAATTCGGGATTTGAGACAAGAACAATTATTTATCAACAAAAGTGGCTTTATTGTTTTTCAAAATATTCTCCATGAAGATCAATACATTTTTGCATGCGTTTGAACCAATTTTCGAAGCACTTTTTCCACTCCGATTGAGACATTTTCCACTCGGATTGTTAAATTATGTGAGATCCAACGCGAACAAATATTTTTGACGGCCAAATGTATGCTGCTCCCACTAATGCCCAAGTATACCTCAATCTCATGGTAAGTCACTTGACGATCTTGCAGTATCAGTTCACGCACAGCATCAATTTTTCCGGAACAACAACCGATTTTGGGCGACCTTCACGAAATTCGTCCTTAAGCGAACTACGGTCACGACTGAAGTCAGCAAACCATCGATTAACAGTAGTCCTTGATGGTGCTTCATCGCCAAAAGTCGAATTAAGTTCATCGATGTACTGGGGTTAATCCACGTCGAAAGTTGTAAAAAATAATCGCTCGAAAATGTTCACAATTTAATTCCTCTTTTTGCCGAGATGAATTTTTTCAAGTTACTGTAAACAACACAAATAGAGCTCTGAGTACGTATACCGTCAAAAACGTCAAACTTTACGATAGAAGCGTCAGTTGCCAGATGGCGGCACTATTTTAGCGCAATCCCGAAATATAAGAGGCAACCCTCGTAACTCAGGACCGAGATCTGATAGCACGTACCACCAGGTGTCATTCATTTCGTCTATGTGAGATCTATCGATATCTTTAATAATATTTGTGAGTAAAGGTGATTAAAAGCCCATTTTTTTTTTTTTTTTAGATCTCTCTATCCTTAAACTCTACGCATTCACTCATTTCTAATACTCGCCCAACGCCCAATAGTCACGCGACGTATTCTACGCCTAAAAGACTTGCAGCCGTGGCCTCGACATAGCCCCCGCCCTCTTTTTTGTTGTCGTATAAGACAAAAATATTGTGTGAACCACGACCGGAAATTGGTTTTCCTAGCCTTAAGAAGTGGCCAGGTCCAGTTACTCCTCAGTTGTCCATCTTTGCTTTCGGCCCGGAAAACATTCACTTTTCTGTCTAGGTACATAAACTAGTATTTATGCAGTTTAGTATTGTAGATTACAAATTACATTACCGCATTTTCTGCTGAGTAATATCGAACAATAATCATTAATCTATTTCGTCATTGTTTTAATCAATTGTGATCGACGTCCTTGCCCCTAATTTTCACTAATCCACCCATGTGTGCTAATTTTTTAAATCCGGACCTGAACATCTGTTCACGGAATGTCTATAAGGAATAGTTGTCCTTCCATATATGGAGGAGGCCGCTAAATATGATCTATTAGACGCGAACAGTGCATCCATTTAAAAATGGAAGGTGCATTCAAGAATTTTGATATAGGTTTTAAAATATAATAAAGAGACCTATGGCCATTTTAGATATAGTCAGGGCTGATATTCAAAATATTTAATAACTGGTAAGCTAAAAATACTAGCAACATTAAATGATTGCAGAATAGACTATCGCTACAACCAGATAATATATATATTGTTTATTCCCTAGGCCTTGGGGCATTCAGGGTATTAACCATTTCAAATAGAAATAAAACAATCAAAAATAGATAACGTACAATACAATATTTTTTCTCATTTCTCTCTTCTTGCTCCAGTGTCCCTCTCTTTCTTCCTATTCTCATTCTGGTTTCCCTCTCCGATCTCCTTCCTTCTTGCTTCCAGTTCTCTCGCCCATATTTAATATATTTTATTCCATTCTCTTCCCATCCAACCATTTCTTCACCCCTCCTCCTATCTCCCTTCCTTCCTCCCCATTTCTAGATAACCTCAGCCCCTTCCTTCCTTCCATTTCTCCCCTTCTGCTTCCCATCAGGCCTCTTCCTTTCTTTACCCCTTCCTGTTATCCTTCCCCAATCTCTATCCTTCTTGCCGCTACTTCCCTCGCCTACCTCTCCCCCCTTACATCTTCGTGCAACAGGTCTAATGTGCTCCCCGACCATACTGTCATCTCTCTACATCTCTTCGCGAGGTGCTCTATATCTTCTTCCTCCTCCCCGCACATCCTGCACATCTTATCCTCCTATTTCCTCCAATATCTATTTCCTCTCTCTTCATTCCCGCACCTTAGCCTCGCAATCCGTCTAACCCTCCCTCCTGACCTTCCTCTTTCTCCCTTCAAGTAGCTTGGTACCCCTATAGTTCTGACCTCCTTATATCTCCCTGCGCTCCTTGATTTGTCTATTCTGACTGTCCTTTCTTGCTCCCCCACTTCCTTATCCCTTCTCCACAACTCCTCAATCACGCTTATCCCGTCTTTTCTTCTCCTTTCCACTGTCGAATCCACTCCGCATCTCCAGTAATACTCCTTTCTCATCTCCCCCCATGCGTACCATCTTCCTTTCTGTTCCTCTCTGGCTCTTTCCTCCCAGCATTCTCTCATTATTCTTTTGTCTGTTTCTATTCTAACTTTCTCCTCGTACTTAACCGCTCTCCTTCCTGTACCCACTTTCATCTTATCCCTTTTCAGTTCCTCTCTTACAATATACCCTGGTGTTGTTCTATCTACCCCTAAGATCCATTTCAAATACTTCTCCTGTACTCGTTCTACCTTCTCCCATTCCTTCCATCCCCAAATTTCCACCCCATATAGCAAGATGTTCTTCACCACGGTGTCAAACCACCTCAATCGCCATCTAATATCGTCATTAAACTTCCTCTCTCCTATACTCCACAGCTTCCCCATGACTATTCTTGCCTTTTTTGCTCTTTCCCTTATATGTAGTTCTGCCCCATTGTTCCTCGCTAGTACATAACCCAGATATTTTAAACTCTTCACCTCTTCTATTTCTCTGCCTCCCCATTCCCATTTTATCTTCTTTCTTCTCAACCAGATAATACATCAACATTAAAGCAACAGCAAGTATTGTAGTTCGTGACACATCAAAAGTAATCAAAAATGAAGGAGGAGTAAGGGCGATAAAATTTCCTCGCACTGTTTACTGCAGTTTTAGAATATCTATCTTGGCAAAATTGGGCCATTCAAATTAATGGTACGAGGCTAAATCACCTGAGATACACCGATAACATAACAGGCGTTTACGTTTACTCAGTTAGATTTAATCTGAGCGATCCAAGTGCTCCCGATCTGTTTGAAAAGTCGGATCGTTCGAGGGATGGTTGAAAAGTAATCGGCCTAGGCAAGAAAACACAACTTTTTCAGCAAAACTCAATTTATTTCTCAACATAGTTTCCCTTTAGAACTATACACTTTGTCCAACGATTCTCCAATTTTTCGATGCCCTCCGAATAATACGATTTCTCGAAGTCCTCAAAATAGGCCTCTGTTTCAGCGATGACCTCCTCATTTAACCCAAATCTCTTACCTCCGAGCCATTTCTTCAAGTTTGGAAATAAATAATAATTGCAGGGGAGCATATCTGGCGAATATGGTGGATGAGGAACCAACTCGTACCGCAATTCATGGAGTTTTGCCATTGCGACTGTGCACTTGTGAATCGGTGCGTTGTCCTGGTGCAACTGCACTTTTTTTTCACCAAATGCGGCCGCTTTCACTCTCGAATCGGTCCAACAGCTCTGCATAATATACGCCAATGTTCGTTTTGCCTTTTTCCAGGTAGTTGAAGTAGATGATACTGTGCGCATCCCAAAAAACTATAGCCATGACTTTGTTGGCCGACAGACCCACTGGCCTTCTTCGACTTCGATTCGCCAAGAGCAGTCTACTGTTTCGACAGTTCCTTGGTCTTTGGTGTGTTGTGATGGATCCATGTTTCGTCCATGATTACGAAATGGCGAAAAAAGTCCTTCTTATCGCGGTTTAACATCGCCAAACATTCCTTCGAAATAGTCAGATGATCGCGTTTTTTGTCGACTAAGAACAAATGCGATACCCATCTGGCAGAAAGCTTCCTCATTCCCAAATATTCATGCAAAATGTGGAGCACCCGTTCGGTTGAGATGCCCGCAGCCTCAGCTATATCGCGCTTAGTCGTTCGTCGATTATCATTCCGTGAATTCTATCGACCATTTCTGGTGTGGTGACTCTTATGGACGACCTCGATGCTCATCATCAAAAATGCTTCAGCTACCCAATATTTAATTGTTGATATCGAAGATGCAGAGTCCCCATAAACATCGTTCAATTCGGTATTGATCTCATCGTTCGTTTTCTTTTCAAAAACAAGTATCTAATCACTGCACGATATTCGATTTTATTTATTTTTTATTAAACACAAGCTAAATGATGCAGGTGGTTGAAAGGTTTACAGTAGTCATTTGAAGGTTAGGATTTACGAAAAAAACACATTTGATACTGGTGGCGCCATCTCTTGCCTAGGTCGATTAGTTTTCAACCGTCCTTCGTACATAATAGCTTATTTTTAGTTCACCTGAGTGATCTGTCAGAGCGCTCAAAGTATTTCTAAACAATCCGATGAACTAGTAGGTTTACTGGGATTAATTTTATGATGGGGGGTTAGAGCAAATAAATTTGAATCTTCCAGCCAAATTGAAAGTGATGTAAACATAACGAAACAAAATGAACGAGATAAGTGGTGTGTGCGACAATTCCGGTGTTGTTGGGGAACACTATTTTATTTTGAAACATGTAGATTTACTTTGATTTTTTATACTTTTGTCCATTATCGTTTGCACTATACAAAATATAATTTAAAATTCTTCAGAAAAAAATAATCTTTTAGGCCAGTGGTTCCCAAACTTTTTTGGTTCCGGGCGCCCTTAATGTATTAAAATTATCCCGCGGCACCCGAGATCAATACATTTAATTTTTCATTTTATTTTATTAGACAGTTGAAGATATATGGTTGGGATATATAAAAAAAGGGCTTCATTTCTAATCTACAAAAAAGGATAACAAAACAAAAAAATAAAAGTTAAGTGTGAATTTTCACACATTTCAGGGTTTTGTAGGTATTTAATAAGTGTAAGAAGCCAACATAATACTGCATGCCTAGTTATGTTTATCACTTTTATTCGATATTTGAGAACTAAGAGGTTCCATTTAATTTTTTTAAACAAAATTTAAATAATTTGCCAAATATCCCAGCGTTTTTTTCTACATTTGCTTCGTATTCAAGTCTTCATTAGAATAAGTAATATTTTACAGTGTAGAGTGTACTGTGGTGTGAGTAACTCAATTCGCAAGTATTAAAAAAAAAATATTATTTTTTAAATATTTTAAATTCCAAAAAAACTTAGCTTTAAATCCATAACATATTAGCCATAATTTAACCATGAATTAAAAAAATAATTAATTTTTTTAAACACAAAAACTGCCATATTTTCAAAAACACAATCTGATTAAAAATTCGTCTTGTACGTTTCCGGCTCGGATCAATATACATTACCTTTAATTTTTTCAGATTTTTAGTTTAACCTCTTTGTGTAAATTCGTGTTAAAAGAAACGAATTTAAAAAAACTATCTATCGGTCCTTAATTTACGTCTTAAGAGCTTTCTTTTGATACCACACAATAAATTTAAAAAAAATATTTTTAATATAAAAAAAAAACCAAAAAAATCGACACTCTTCGAAAAACTTATCTGATCAAAAATTCCTGTTAAGCTATTCTGGTTCACATTAATGTTCATTACATAGATTTTTTTCAGATTTTTAAATCAACCCCCTTGGGAGATAGGGTGGGGGACAAAAGTTTTTTGATATATTTTTGGCAAATATCCAATAAAAAAAAGGATTTTTCAAATGTAAAAAATTAGTGTTTTGATTCACGTATTAAGAGGTTTCATTTGGTATGCCACTCAAAATTTAAAAAAAAAAAATATTTTTTTATTAAATACATAGTTGTTTATATCTACTTCGAAATGTGTTTTTTTTTAACTCTCAGTATTTTTCCTATATGTGGGTTAAAAAGTTGTATAAGCATGCCAAATTTTAACTTTCTACGTTAAGCCGTTTGGCTACAATTTCTATCGCACAGACAGACACATAAGTGACGTTATAAGGGTTTTTTTGGTGGCCATACCTACAAATCCCAAAAAAGGTCTTCTCTTCTAAATTAGAAAGTGATCACACAAAAAAAAGGTCCTGGGTCTTCGCGGCGCCCCTATATCCCAGCCACGGCGCCCCGGGGCGCACAGTTTAGGAAGCGCTGTTTTAGGCCATTCTGTGGTCATTACCAAACGTTTAAGCAGAACTAGATATTGAAATCTAGTACTTTTAACAATTGAATCGAAGTTTTGACCATTTTGTTTAGCAAAAGCCTAATTCAATAGTTAAAATATAAGCTCGTAACAACTAAAAAAAAATACGTTTAGTTCCGCTAAAACCAAAGTAATGAACTATATTATTGGTAACGAACGGTCGAAGGATGATGACAATAAAAAATTAAAAAGCTGAAAATCTAATGAGCAAAAAAATATATTGCCAAATAGTAGCTGTGTCTTAAAATATTTTACTAATTTGCATATATCATTTGTTAATTTATAGAAAAAATTGCTGTTTATTCTAATTTGCCGTTTATTCTACTATACCATTATAACAATCGGTACGGAAGTATTTAAATATTTTAGCAATCGGTACGCACGTACCGGATAAATATCAGCCCTGGGACCCGGATATAGCACACAATTTATATATCAGGTCCCAAATGTTTCAAATGACTCTCGTAATATTATTTTTCATATTTTTATTTAACCTTTTTAGTTGTATCATGTTTTTAACTTAAACTGTATTAAAGTGTATTCAAAAACAAGTTTAATTTTCTTTAAAAGCTTCAACCAGCAATTTTTTCGACCATAATTTAATTTAGTATAGCGTCAGCCGTGTAGCCCAGACAACCAAACTCGTATTGGTGGCGTGCGGGTTGCCTACACGACCATTCACCCCGGCAAATCGGATTGTCTGCTGTTTCAAATCATCAGGTTACGTAACAAGTAGCAAATCTCCCTACAACTATAAGTCCGTGCGGTTGAGTGTAGAGTATTATTGATAATTACAAGGAGACTAAAGGAATCTGGGTCTCTGTCCCATAAAGGAGAAAATGGAAATATGAAGTTAATAATAATTTAGCGCTGAAGTTAATATACGAGGTATGAAGTTGCACACACAAATAGCATTGCTCGTTGTAATGATATCTTGTTTTCAGTTGAACATGTCTCATAAGTAATAGAAATGGCAAGTCATTCTGTTAAATATTTTGTTGCATACAACTATTTAAAGTAAATTAGTTTTGTGTATGTTTTAAAACAGAAAAAATTTAACGTCGTGCAGTGATTTTGGCTAAAATGTAGTAAGATGGACAAATCTGGTAGGGGATATTTGACAAAGGAGAGGTGTGGCCAACAACATTACATAAAACCAGTACTTTTGAAACAAAAACATATAATAAATTAAGATTAAAATTAAAAGATAATATAATATAACTAGCTGGACTACCCGTACTTCGTACGGCTTTTATAATGTGTTTTTTTTTGCCGTAACGTAAATGATTTGTGAGTGAAATATTTCGGTTTTAACTATAGCGCGTTCAAAGGTGAGTTTGCAGTATAGCTCTTATGGCAAATGGGAGCGGTGTTG
Organism: Liopterus haemorrhoidalis; assembly: GCA_963971575.1. NCBI lineage: Eukaryota > Metazoa > Arthropoda > Insecta > Coleoptera > Dytiscidae > Liopterus > Liopterus haemorrhoidalis. Next base: position 23,955,277 of record OZ020613.1, on the reverse strand, counting down.
CCAAATGTTGTAAAAGTGTCAAATGTGTCAATTATAATAATATGAAAAACTTGTATGATTTACAAAAATCAACTCTTATAAAACTCAAAATCACACTCAACAAAAACAAATGGCCATTTGTAGAATACTGCGTCTTCACAGATTAGCGCGTTTTAGAGCTGGCAACGTCGTCAAGCAAGAAAAGGATAGAGTCATTGTGTAAACCTATTAGAGAGTATGAAAAAGAACTACTCTATATGCCCTGTACTGCAAACTCACCTTTGAACGCACTATAGTCAAACTCTCTTCGTTCGTTGTCTGTTGAGCAGTTGGATTTATCCGATAGCCAATAGGGTGGCAACTTCAATCTTTCACGTGATTTTATTACTATTTCTGCGTTTCGAATAATTTTTTCGTAATTTATTTATAGGTAAAGGTAACTTTTAGCTGCTTATAATACGCATACTATTCTGTGCAGGGCCAGGGCCAGTGATTCACCTTAAAAGCACTATCTTAGGTTATTGTTGATTTTTTTTTTTTATAAACCACCTAAAAATAAATTGTATTTTAAAGTGAACTGAAACATGGAAACAGTGAAAACAGAGCAAAAGTGCAAACTCAGGGCGTAGTATAAGCAGCTAAAAGTTACTTTTACCGCATTATTGTATATAAATAAAAATAATATCTACAGCAATACCGAGAAGAAAACAAAAATACATGAAAATATAAATAAAATATGGAAATATTAATTGAAAATATATGAAAATATAAATAAATTATGAAAAAATTATTCTAAACGAGGAACCACTGCTGGAAGGAAATGACACTCAATTTTCTTTAGTGTCTGGCAAATAAATCCTGGCAGCGTTTTGCAAAAAACTTGTGAAACAGCTAGCCATTAATGCTCCAAGGTCAAATTAAGAAACTGTTCGCTCCGTTCATTTGAAACATTAAAGTGGGAAACAGAATGCACCGAGTTCTACGACGCGTTAACGGCGTACGTACGGCACCATCTGTCAGAAGAAAGTTAAAACCAAGCTGTCGTACGCAAGTGCACAGAATGGACAACGTTCTACGCCGTTGATACTGAATGTTCGTCAACTTCCAACTTTTGACGCTGTTGAACGTTGACGCAGAACACCTAACCTCAGTTTTTACTGAATAATAAAGTGTTTGTATGTATAAATAACTTGCATACAACATAAATAACATCATTCACAAGTCTTCATCATCCATTATACTTTTAATAAAAGAAAGCGCAGGTATAAATACAGATATAGGTTGTCAAGTGACACTTGACGGCGTTAAAAATTATTGCATTGTGTTCAGGCGAAATTTCTCAACGGCGCTACGCAACGCTGTCGCAAATGACGCAGCGCTGACGCTGTAGCGCGCTGTGCATTCTGTTCCAGGCTTTAGTAAATCAACACTAACACAGCGAGTTACTGAACGCAACTAAAATATGGTTGAAGGCCGTATGTCTTCCCACCACTAGTCTCTACCAGTCATTGTTTCTAGAGTATTGTTTATACCAGTATTGTTTATAGTTCAACGTACGCTGCTGTTTACGTGCCTTTCAAACTGTAACGTCTAAAATGGCTATTGTTGAAAACTTCAGTTTTGTGCTAGAAATAATTGGTAATGGATATAAAGCCACAATTGATTTCTTACAACAAAATTGTGTCCTTGCGCCAAATTACAAGTGTCCGAAGTGTGAAGTCAATATTAAACTGGCGCCTTTTAATGGAAGTGACGGTTAGCAGTGGAGGTGTCGTGTCAAAAAAGAAGAGGAAAGCCACGATGTGAGGAGAAGTATCAGAAAAGGAACATGGTTCAGTGACTCAAAAATGTCGCTGGCCAATATCCTGAAAGTAACATACTACTGGGTGCAGGAGTACCCCCAAAAAATAGTGAGGCACGAGATGGGTATTGACTTCCATACTTCGGTCGACTGGTTCAATTTCTGCAGGAATGTTTGCCTGGATGTTCTTCTCCAGGACGATAAGAAGATAGGAGGTGTAGGCAAAATTGTAGAAATTGACGATTCGAAATTTGGCAAGAGGAAGTATAACAGAGGTAAGAGAGTGGACGGACAGTGGATGTTTGGGGGCGTATGTCGCGAAACTCGCGAGTCTTTCTTGGTGACGGTTCAAGAAAGAAACACGGCGACATTATTAGATATAAATAATAAAAAATAAAATTGTACCTGGAACCACAATACATTCAGACTGCTGGAAAGCATATAATTGCCTTTCAAATGAAGGTTTTCAACATTTAACAGTAAATCATTCCATTTCTTTTAAAGATCCAGTTATTGGCTGCCATACAAACACCATCGAGAGCCTTTGGAGGCAAGTAAAAGCGTTGCTCCCTGAACGCAATAGGCAGAAATTACTATTCGATTCGTATCTGAGTGAATATATGTACCGCCATGCAAATAAGACCTAACTTTGTTTTACAAGTTTTTTGCTAGACGTTGCCAAAGTTTATATTCCTGACACTGAAGATGATTGAATGTCATTTCCTTCCAGCAGTGGTTCCCGGTTCCTAATTTTTTCGTTATTTATTTATATTTTTATAATATATTTATCAATTAATTTTATGCATATTTTATTTATATTTTCATATATTTCTGATTTCTTCTAGGTATTCCTGTAGATAGTTTTCTTAAAAGTATTCTTATAAGTTTGTGTTTCATGTAGATATTCCTGTAGTTTTGTTTTTCATGTAGGTACTCTTTAGGTACCATGTAGGTATTATTTTTATTTATATATAATAATGTCTTCTGCTTCGGCACTGTCAGTCGGGTTGACATTTGACCTCACTCACCTGTCCTCTATCTTGTCTCTGTTGTCGGAAAAAGAGTGGTTAAAAAAAATCGGTCCTTTTCAGGACCACAAATTTTCATAAATAAAAAGAATTTTACACGCACACATGCATATACGTCGTAATAAATGTATTATTTTATTCTTTATTAACTGAAGGGTGGAGTACCCTTACCCTGTTCATACCGTTTTTGTAATGTACATTTTGCTGTAACGTAAATGATAAGTGATTGTTTGAGAAGCACTGGTTTTTAAGTATTTTTGATGGCCACACCTATTATTTCTCAAATATTCCCCACCACATCGTAGTCGTCCACGATACTACATTTTTCCCGTGTTTTTTTTTTTTTTTAAGATGATTTACCGCCAACTGAACTTTGTCCCACGTTGGTAAAAGATTATGGAGAATCCGCTCCTTAATTTCGAACAGAAAAAAACTGGGCTTCTGAATTTAAACAAAAACCCCCCTTACTGCGGCTCTGCTCGTATAAGCCTTAAGTGGGAAACAGAATGCAAAGAGTTCTACGGCGCGTTGATGGCGTACGTACGGCGCTATCTGTCAGAAGAAAGTTAAAACCAAGCTGTCGTACGCAAGTGCACAGAATGGACAACGTCCTACGGCGTTCGAACGCCGTTGATACTGAATGTTCGTCAACTTCCAACTTTTGACGCCGTTGAACGTTGACGCAGAACACCTAACCTCCGTTTTTTACTGAATGGTAAAGTGTTTGTATGTATAAATAACTTGCATACAACATAAATAACATCACACACAAGTCTTTATCATCCATTATACTTTTAATAAAAGAAAGCGCACGTATAAACACAGATATAGGTTGACACGTGACACTTGACGGCGTTAAAAATTATTGCATTGTGTGCAGGCGAAAATTCTCAACGGCGCTAACGCAACGCCGGCGCAAATGACGGCGCGCTGTGTATTCTGTTCCAGGCTTTAAAGATGATACATGTTTAGGCTGTCCAAGAAGTGCAATCTCAGAAGAAATTTTACTGCATTTTACATCATTTAATGATGAATTTTTATTGTTATTATATTTACATAATTTTAGAATTCTTAGCATGCCCGTTGACACCCATCAATATTCATCAATAATTAGAATTTTTAACGGTGTAGAATTTTATATCATTAATAACTAAAAGCAAATAAGGTCGATTGAATTTTAAAAAAATATTACGTTATAATAGGAGGATTGTAAAACTTGTAAGCTTGTTAAAATAACATCACATATCAAAGCCAAAAAAAATCAACAATAAACGGCCAAGAATACTAGAAAATATAAGAAATGCACAATTTGGCGATAAATGACCTTGGAAAATGCGAATGCAAAGAGTCGCAAAGTTAATATTATCCAACTTATTCTGAACTATTTTTTTTTATTACAAAGGTCAGTGCCGAAACTAGGCAGGGGCAACAGGGGCACATGCCCAGGGCCCAGATTGAAAGTGGGGGCCCAGAAAAGTAAATATTTATATAATAATTATTTTTTTCTACCTTTTTTTTTGTTCATCGCTAGTACCACTTGTATTTTAGAAGTAAGTACCTTTTTTTTAGGTCGTCACTTGCATTTTAGAAGTGAGGACCTTTTTTTTAAGGCATTGTCACTTGTATTTTTAAAGTGGCGACCTTTGTTTTTTTAGGTCATCACTTGTATTCTAGTGAGAACCTTTTTTTTTTAGAACATCACTTGTATTACTTGTAACATTTTGTATTAATGTACTTCATCTTATGTATAATGAAGTTACACAAGCCTTAGGTTTCTGCTTCTTACAATGTATAATAATAATTATTATATAGTGTTTAGAGGGGCCCAATTATAAAATCTTGCCCAGGGCTCGACAAAAGCTAGGTTCGGCCCTGACAATGGTTATTGAATATAATTTTATATTTAAAATGTTTTATTTTTGATATATTCGGGTCAATATTTTTAAAATTCATTCTCAGACTCTCGTAGGCCCTAGACTCAGTGTCTACTGTACCTAATTGATAAGACGGCCCTGCATGCTACAATTTTGGATGATCGACGAATAAAAGAGCGTGAAAGAGTGGAAGCCACAGGCATCTCAAAAGAGTTGGTGCATTACATCTAAACTGAAGTTTGAGGTAAAAAAAGCTGGGTGCAACTGGGTGTCTCATTTTTTATCTCGCCCGGACAAAAATCTACTTTGACGATGGGGAAAATCTGGAATTTCATGCAGGGGTTGAATGTTTTACAAGCTCTTATTTTTCAAAATTGACTTAGAGCACGGTAGAGTACATTTGCACATGGGACCCATTTGGACAATTCAAATTTGCCGCTCCATTTGCTTTGTGATTCTAGTTGTTTGCATACTAGTGAATTTTTATGTTTCTAGTTTTGGCATCGTTACAAATGTGTAAGAAATACCAAGTGTTAATCAATGAAAATAATGGGAGAAATTATTGAAGTACAAATGTAAGTATACACAATTTTCGTTCATAATGTTGTAATAATCATTCTATTGTTTATTGACAAAATATTTGTGAAGATGCTTAATTTTCATATTTGGACAAATTAGGTCGGGCAGATTTTTACTAGTTTAAATTTGTCGAAAAAGCGTAGAAAAGAAATTGCACAGAAAGAAAGACGGGTTGTTAAGAAAAACAAGTCAAAACTGTAAAAAGAAATCTAATTTAATTGCAGAACAAAAAAACTGTTTGTCAATGCAAGAACAAAGCTAAAGTTCAATATATCTTATTTTAGTTTCATAGATTCTGATACGGAACTCATGAACTCATAGAACTCAGATTTTGACTTAGATCTGCAAAGCAAATATAAGGACATTAATAGCATCCACAACCAAAGAGTAAAGTGTTAGAAATGAGTAAATGTGCGGAGTTTATGTTTAGAGATTTTTTTAAATATTATTTATTATTATTTTTTTGCTGTTTCAGAAATATCGTGCAGAGAGTAATGTGTTTTGAGAGAATCAAGTTTTCTCACAAATATTATTCCAGATATCGATAGATCTCGCGTAATCGATACCTCGTGGTACGTGTTGAGGTCGCGTCCCGAATTTTGCTAATATATCCACGGGCGTCCAATACCGATTTAATCACAAAATAGCAGACGCGCGCCTCTTTTTTTTTGCTGCACCTGACCTTGAATGCTATTTCAGTAGATCCTTTCGACCTTCCTTTTCTTCAACTCAATTATTATATTGTTGCTAGTTTTTATAGTTTTGAAATTGTTGAAGGAAGATTTTTAGGGACACATGGATTTTTACCAAGGAACCCAGTACTGGAACGAAACTATAGACGTATACTATGACAAAAAAATACAGTCTTTAAAGGCTGGTTTATATTAAGTCAAGTGGGCAGGATAATTGTCCGCGTTTTTCCTAAAGCCTGGAACAGAATGCACAGCGCGCTACGCCGTCAGCGCGGAGTCATTTGCGACAGCGTTGCGTAGCGCCGTTGAGAATTTTCGCCTGCACACAATGCAATAATTTTTAACGCCGTCAAGTGTCACTTGACAACCTATATCTGTGTTTATACGTGCGCTTTCTTTTATTAAAAGTATAATGGATGATGAAGACTTGTGTGTGATGTTATTTATGTTGTATGCAAGTTATTTATACATACAAACACTTTACCATTCAGTAAAAACTAAGGTTAGGTGTTCTGCGTCAACGTTCAACGGCGTCAAAAGTTGGAAGTTGACGAACATTCAGTATCAACGGCGTTCGAACGTCGGAGGACGTTGTTCATTCTGTGCACTTGCGTACGATAGCTTGGTTTTAACTTACTTCTGACAGATAGTGCCGTACGTACGCCGTTAACGCGTCGTAGAACTCGCTGCATTCTGTTTCCCACTTAAGCAAGTAACTAGACAAATATTGTTCACATTCGAGCAGGTATCTATCAAGTTCAGTTGCGGACTTATACCCTTTTCGCAATAGAACTCTAAAGGGTAAACTCCTTATCACACTAGAGTTATTATTCAAGTCTAAACTTGGAAAATTAAAGTCTTTGCATTCGAATCGAAGTCTTGTGTGCGTGATAGCATGACATAAAACCTAGGTCTTTAAGTCTGAGCAAATACATCGAGATATATTTCCCCTGTCTCTAGAAGACAGATGAAGTCGAAGTCTTCAAATGCGCGTGCGCGGCCTCTCCCTCTCAGTCAGATCAAGTGAGATGAGTGTATTGTTAACGTTATGTAAGCAGACGCAAGAAGATTTGAAGACTTGAATCCTGGAAGAAGACTTACAAAATAAAACTTGGATAGTGTTCTAGTGTGATACGCCCTTTAGACGAGTGAACTTAAAGTTTACCGATGTTTAACATCGTTATGCTTTCACACTTGATGTTTAAATCTTCGATGCTGCCATCTACTACAGTAATTTAGTTCTTAAGTTACCGTCAGGAAATTACTAGTTTTGAACTGTCTGCGCAGACGCACATTTTGAATTATTATTAACAAATATGGATATTTCATTTTATTCTACAATAAAGATTATATTACACCTGTATTAACATGTAAGTCAATACATTTTATCTCAATTATTGTAGCTCTGTATTGTATTAAATACATTATTAAAATATATAATTTTATTATAACAATAAGTATAAACTTCTTATAACGTCGATATAATACATTCTTGTTTATGATAATATAAAATGTTGACAGCACAAATTCAAACAGTATTTTTTTATAATAGAAATTATGTTGGCAATGCGGACTATGTTTAACACGCAGATTTTCGTACTAAAGCTTGCTTGATTTAAACCGAGGCCATACGCTTTCACACCAATACTTTAACTCACCTTCACTTTACCATCCGAAGTTAAACATCTGGTATGAAAAGGGTATAACTGTTAAACTATTAAAACTGAGTCTGAATTTATATAAAACGAGTTATAAAAAATGTGCCAAAATTACTATTTTCACTTATTCCAGGAAGAGATTGTAAAGGAGAAAAGAGTGTGGGTAAAAAAAATGGATCACTAGAAGAAATACACTTGTAGGCTCAACATTACTCTTAATAAAACTTTATTCCAAAGAACCGACAGAATACGGATCGTTCTTGAGAAAGTCACTTCATCAAATTCACGAAATAATGTATTTTTATGGCAAACTTACAACACAGAGCAAATAAAACTTAAAACGTGTCCAAACAAGTATGTGCACAGATAGCTTGCTTGATAAATTTCGGCGTGGTAAAGGAAGGCAAGTACGCTAAAAGGTAGAACGGATTTCTACTCACTTGCCTTGACCAGCAACTTGCCCGGCAGCTTGCCTCGCCTTCAAATTTAAAGCAACTAGATGTTTAGATAAAACTAGTAATTTGGAACAAGTAGTCTTTCCACTTGGCTGTCCTCTTGATATGTTCAATGTAAACGAGCCTTAAGGATTCCACACACCAAGGTGGCGGCAGCGGTAGCGATACGACAGCGGCCTAACGCAACCTATACAATACAATGAGACCACGCACATACAAGCGTTCCGCTATCTGAGAACGCCACCGAATGCAGCGTTCAGTCTAGCGATCACCAAACACTGGCGGCCGAACTCGACAAGTTGCGTTAGGCCGCGCGATATTCATTGTTTATATACCACAGAGTGAATATATTTAAGATAATAATGTCGAAAATAGATAATTTAACAGAAAAAATCATAGATCAGTAAAGGATCATTTAATTTTGTATGACTTAGCACATCCTGATTACAAGAATATTAGGAAAACAAATAAAGTGTGGAACGAAATAGGAAAAGTTTTGGAAATTGATAGTAAAGTCTGTTCCAAACGGTTTGGCGGAACTAGATTTGGCAATCTAGTTACTTTCATCGTTTAAATCATGCTTTTCAGCACTTTTGTTTAAGCTTTATAAATCATACTTGCAACAAACATTTTTTGGTTAAGGTTAATATCATTTTTAAATGTCATTTTCTTTATATTTTGATTTTTTGTGTCATTCTTAATACAAATATCCCATTTATTTATTTTTTGTCATTAAAATATGTAAGAAAATTAATTTAAGTTTGACATATGTCATTCGTTTCCATGGTTTCATTGTTGGAATTTTAAATTTTGACATTCCAACGTGAAAAATGAATTAACCCAAGCAAGGTCCCTTTTCCAACCTAAAAGAACGAAATTCCCATTTAGTTCCGCCTAACCGTTTGAAACAGACTGTAAGTAGATTATTATTTTTCCTCTACATACAATTAATTATTCTATTGTATTCTCGCAATCAATATTATCATACAACTATATACCGTGATTCACTAACTGATCGCTACCGCTACCGCTACTCCCACCGCGTTAGTGTGAGGAGACCTGATCGCTAGTCGTATCGCTACCGTGGCCGCTTTGGTGTGTGGAATCCTTTAATTATAAGTCGTGAACTTTCCAAATGATCTTCAAAGATAGTTCTAAATTGTGTGCAACCCTACAGGTTTCTCTTGAATACATTACATGTTATTTGTGTCCCTCTCCCTAAATATTTTCCTGTATTTAACTGACAAAGTATATTTTTCTTGAGAAATCCCCATATTTCTGTGGCATCCCCGTATCTCTTGCATTACTCCCTACATATTCTTTTAATAACATTATCATAAAGAGTCTTTTCGCCGTCAGCAAGGAGCGCCTAAGGCCCGGTACTAATAGTGGGCATTAGAGCGTCTACGCAGATAAAGGCCTGCACTCGGGGCTCCCTAAATGCCATCTGATTAGGGTTGCACCGCCAAATGGAACTTACAAGGGAAGATATGGATAGTGGAAAGATATGGGGATGCTTAAATTGTTTTAGGGTATAACAGTGTTTTAGATAGGCGTAGAAGTTTGAATCCTTCAACTATGACCAAGGAAATAGCAGGGAAATATTTGATTTGTCGGGAAATGACACTGCATAAAGAAATTTTAATGCATGCTTTACCAAATTTTCAATAGTGCATCTGCTTCGAGCAAGATTGTTTTTAAATGTAGTTGAAAATATTCTCTCGATTTCACAATAAACGACGGGGGCTGTAAAAAATTATTTCGGATTTGTTCTATGTATAATGTGCTCAGTTTAGACTATTTTGACCATTTTTAGATGTCTGTCTGTGTGTATGTTTGTTCAAGCAAAACTAAAAAACTACTGGTAGGATTTTGATGAAATTTTGTATATATGGTTATAATATTGCCACTTCCATGATAGGATACTTTTTTTCTTTGAGAAAATATTTTGTAAATCTGCTTTTAAACAACCAATAATCAACTATATGTCCGTCAGTATGTTTCTCTCATATGCCAAACCTAATCGAGGTTACTTTGTTATTTTTGATATATGCATACCTCGTTTAACGAATTCCCTCTTTAACGAAATATTTTGTAAATCTGTTATTAGACAACAAATACTCATCTTTATGTCCGTTAGTGTGTTTCTTATGTAAATCCCAAGCGAGGGTTCTTTTTGTACCAGTGTATTCGGGTGTACTCCGCTTAAGGGGACGCACAACCATATAATTTCTTATACGAAACTAAAAATCTGAAATAATATTAGTAACAATCTATACATAAAAATTTGCAGAGAATTTTTATCTATCTAATAGGATATTAATTGTAAAAAGAACTGTCATGTAATTGTAAATAAACAAATTGCATTACAGACGCTATTGTATTTTAACGAATCGGTTAGTTCACTCGGACTCTGAAACTTTCACAAACCACCCGTCGCGAGAATATCTTTGAAAGGGACTGCTAGCATTTTTTGGGGATTTTAAAAAATACATCACAGTCAATATTTGTGAGAATTCAGACAGAAAATTAGAAACCTTAGCTTTACAACACGTAACTTTAAAATATTTTTTTTATGATTTATTGTTCATGGAGACTTTTGTTCAAAGTTATTGCATAATAACTAAATAAAATAATTTATGAGTAACTGGGTTAGCCACTGATTTTTTTTAAATAGAAAAAAGGAATTAGTTGATAAGATATTAACATATAAATATATAAACAAGATAAATTATACACTTACGGTAAAAAAATATGTTTTTTTTTTATCAAGATTTGCTTAAAAAGCTTTAAATAAAACAATAACACAAATAACATATCTTCAGAGCTAAAGTTTATTATATAAATATTTACTAAATAATTTTTTTTTGCGTAGAATATTTTTATGCTATTCGTCCAATATGTCAAATGTAACATTATGGGCCGGTTTCTGAAAGCTTTGCCGAGTTTAATCTTTTGGTTAAACTCGGTTACAATATAACAATCTCATAACCAACAATTTTCTAACTATTTGGTTATAGTTAACTAAACTTTCAGAAACCGGCCCTATATGTTCATTTCTTGGGTGGAGAAGAGACGGATTTCTTATTCTTCATTTTTTTAACTATTTATCTGATAGATCAACCCCTTTTGATGTTAATTTAATAGCTTGGATTTTGCGTATACCTTCTTGACTTCATCGCAAAAATACAGTGTTAACATAGATCGCTGCCCACTTTTAACAGACTTCCCTTGAGTATTACTTATAACACCAGTAGGGCCAGCTTCAAGTTCTTTTTCTGCCAAATTATATTAATTTACTCACAAAAAAATATTTATATATCAATATATTTAGGCAGAGCCGCAGTAAGGAAAACTTGCGCTAGGGGCAAAACTGTGTTTTGGCGCCCTTGGCAAAGAAAAAGTCCTCACCTCCCAAAATCCAAGTGATGAGCAAAAAAAAAAGGTCCTCACCTCTCAAAATCCAAGTGATGAGCAAAAAAAAGTCCTCACCTTCGCAATGTGGCGCCCCTTTCCTTAGTGCGCTAGGGGCCATCGCCCCCTCCGCCCCCCTTACTGCGGCTCTGTATTTATGGTTACCAACCGTACTCTTTAAAGAGTATATGTACTCTTTTTGTAGCAAGTAAAATTATGTTCTCCTACTTTTTCTAAAAAATCAATAAATGTACTCGTTTTTAAAAAAATCAGCTGTGGCCACCACAGGTCCGACCGCCAACACAAAGTACTTGTATAAAATACATACAAAAAAAAATCTCAAATAAAAGTTGTTAGTTATTGCTTTTATAGCAACTTTTGTTAAATACATTTTTTCGAAATATTTCTCTGCTGTGAAATATTCGCAAAAATCTTAAAATCGCCACGAGTAAACTCCAATTTTTACTCAACTGATTTTTACCAAAAGTTGACAAACTCGTCTCATTGATGTCAAAAGCTTAAATATGAAGTTTCATAAAAATCCTTTAAGCCGAATTTGCACTGCACGTATACACAGACCGACGGACAGAGAGACAGACAGACGTCATGCTAAAAATAGTCAAAACGTTATGTAGGGACTTAAATGGCAATGACACTTTGTGGAGATCCATCGAAATCTCGAAATGTAAAAATCGGTATCTCCATCACAATATCTCCCTTATGAGTTGTTGCCCCTTATATGTTGGCGGTCGATAAAAATTGAAGAAATGAAGAATTTTCAAAACTGTCAGCTGATTCAAAATGGATTAAATATTTTGATGAAAGAAATCGAACAACATCTTCAGAATGCCCAAAGATTTTTTTCGCGATTCCAGCGCACAACGCAAATCCGGGAAGAATTTTCAGCATGATGAAGATTATTTGGACTTGATGAAAGAAATACTCTTGCCATAATCAGTAAAAAACTTACTGATGGTACAATTTAATTTTAAAATTTTTAATTGTGAACAATTATTTAAATACTGCGTGGACAATAAAAGTTTGTTAAAAGAAGTGAGAAGCAAAATCAAATATGATTTTGCTGATCGTTCGTGAGTAAATTACGTTTTGTTCGTCGTATAATATGTTTTGTAATAAGTATATTGTTTATTTTTGTTTATATTGTTTATTTTGATCTTTTAAATACACATACATATTTTGTATCTTAGCGATTTTTTATTTATTAAATATATAAATGACTATTGACGAAAATAATATAAAATATGGGTACGATTTTTTTTAAAGAAATGTACTCTTTTTGGACTGGGCCGAGTTGGTATACCTAAATATATTTATAGGTCAGATAACCTAAAAAATATATAACTACATAAAAACAAATTACTTTCTTACTCTTACTTTGGAAATTACTCTCCATAATATCAATTTTAAGAATATAAATGAATGTCTAAATATATAAATAATAACAGAAGATACATATAAATATAACAGAAGATACCCTATAAATAATTACATTATTTATTCAAATACAAGTCACTAAATATATGTCACCCAGAACTAAAAACATTTTTTTTTACGTTGTAAAAGCGTTGATGTTCTAAACCAATCAGAAGCAAGGACAAACAGCTCCTATCTTCTTATACACAGTATTCTTAGCTGAGACATCGTTTTTGTTCTATACACATTTTCAGTTGCCAGAATATTCGGGGGCTACAGGCGACGTTAGAAATATCTCACCTATTATATATGTTACAGCAAAAAAGTATGGGTTCCTCAGATAGTATAAAATAAAACTGTCTTCATTTTAAAAGTTCAATTATTGAAGAATTCGTTTTATTTTCAATCCTAAGTCTATTGGAGAAGATATCAGAGCTCCTCGCCACAGGACTTTATCTGAATCGTCCTTTTTAAAAATTAAATCGTTCTGGAAAGTTTTCAAGTTCCCGGGGAGACACTAATGCAAGAAGGAATAGCGAAAGAGAACGTATAACTATTAGGACAGTTAGAGAATTCAAGAAAATAGATAAAAGTTGTAAAAATTTGAGAGATTCGTAAAAAAATAGTTGAATTGGCTCACTATAGTTTAAGATCGTATCTTGCATATTGTTTAGTTTGTATAAGTGATCAAGTTTCAAATTCCAGTACATTCTAGTCTTAAGGGAGCGCACAAACGTATAGTTTCATATACAAAACTGTAGTCTATCTCAGAAAGAGCAATAGTAATAAATCTTTTTGTCAGGCGTGCACATTTTAAACACGTTTAAATTGGTTTTGTGTATTTCTACATTACTATTTATCATTTTATTAAACGCCCGCCTGTGACCATATTTATCATATCATTAAACGATCGCCTGTGACCATATTTTTCTTTAAAATTTTAGAGTAAAATTTTTATGATCTATTGTGTTTAACCATAGTTCGTATTCCCATATAAGATGTGCGGCACACTCGGTTGTTTTAATAATATTTCGTTTCGAACTATTCATATTTTGTGTGCCGCTTCTGTGTGAAAAAACAATAACTTTTTACAAATAACAAATTTTATTACTATCGCTCTTTCTGAATTAATTAAAATTAATAACAAGCTATACATCAAAATTTGTATTAGCGAATTGCAATCTATTTAATAGCATATTTTTAACTATAGAAAAAACTGTTATGTATTTGTTAATAAAAAAAATTCATTATAAACGCCATCTTTTAAAACAATATCTGCGTACGACGCGGCAAATTTTCGCTAAATCTTCATTCTATAAATATATTTCTAGCTATTTTGTTCTATTTTAAAAACTACTTAGAGTTATTAAACTTGGTAATCTATTTTGCCGTCATCTTGAATCTGTCGCGGTTCTTAATATAGATGCTGCGGGTAAAAATGATTTAATTTTTGTAAAAAAGAAAACAGGTGTACCAAGTGGCATTCTATTATCATTAAGTATAATATTTTCCGAAGAAGGTTCTTAACTATAAATAATCATGTCGAAAAAATGTTGACGTATTATTTGAACATTTTTACATAAAACTATATAAATATAAAAGTTATATGAAACCTACAAATATATTTAAAAAATTATGAAGATAATGAAAGATATGAAGATTATACATGTTTTACTTGGGATATAGTTGTTAAATCAAGTCTTAATAACTTTTTTAATATTGAGTTTAGATACATAGTGCCCACATGATTTAATTTAAAAAAATACATTTTCTATACGTTAGACCAGTGGTGTATTTTACTTTGGTTTGCAGGTTTGCGCAGCCCCAAAAAAGACAAAGAAAAAAATATTTAATTTTTCGTAATAATAATCAACGCAATATATTATTTCTATCTTCTATCAAGTGTCATCTCCGCTTCGAAGGTTGGCCACGATATAGCAACGTTGAATGCTACCGTTCTGAATAGATCTATGCTTGACATTCCGAACCAATCTCTCAAGTTCCGCAAGGATTTTCGTCGCATTCCTGTTGATCTCTTGCCATTTATTTTTCCTTTCATTATTAACTATAATAAATGGTATTTATTATTACGCATTACATAGCGCAGATATTCCTTTTAATAATTTGGAACATTAGTTGTAGTTTTGCTCCCATCTTGGTGAGTACTTTTTGTTCTTCGCTCTGTTGGCATTAATATATTCATTATAATATATAATTTACCAAAAACATCGAGAGCCTTCTCTTAAATTCCTACTGTAATACATGTTGGATGCTCTGGTTTGCATTCAGAATGCAAACATATCTCTTACATTGAACGCCTGCGTATTAGCGAGCCGCCAACACTATTTCCATAAGAGAAATAAGTCTTAGACCATAGGTTCTCAAACTTTTTTTTTTGAGTACCCTTTATGTCAATTCCAGAACAGGCGCGTACCCCCAAAAAGGTAAAAAAAAATCGGAACAATTTGAAAATTGTTAAACAAAACAGACTTGACTGAAAAAAACATACATGAAAATACAATTACCAACTTTAGTGGGAAGGATGAAGCTGCATGCTTGAAATAAGTGATTCAATATCGATTACTCAATTTTAACCGCATATTAGGATCGATATTTAATTTATTTCGATATTTGTTTTTTAAAATCACCATGGAGGAAAACCCACATTCACAGAGATAAGTTGTTGAAAAAGGTATTAAAAACAATAATGCTTGTTTGGCTAATTCTGGATATTCACTTTTAGCCATGACCCAGAACTCTTCAAGTTTCAATTCATTAAACTTCATTTTTAAATCTCCATCGCACGATATTTCAATCAATGACTCTTTATTATTATTATTGAGATTTGATGGATACTTTTCAATAGCGAATGGATTCCTTATCCATAGCATTTCGGAAAAGTCTTCTTGAAAATATTTTTCAAAAGATTCGATTGACATTTGACAATCTACTGAAAAATATCGATGTAGCAAATTGAAAAAAATAATTCATTTAAATTATTTTTAATTAGGAATAATAAGTAGTAAAAAGCGGTAGATTATGATGAAAAACGGGAGAACGGTAGATGAAACCTGAAAACGGTAGAAATACCGCTTTAGCGGTAGATCTGGCAACACTGCGCACAAATATCAAGGGATGGCGCCAACATTAATGCACATTGGCGTAACAAAAAGTGCTAAATAAAAATACGCAATTAAAATTTTAAATAAAATATTAAAATCAATTTCCAATTTTGATAAATTAAAATAATACTTGTATATATGGCTTTATGAGTGTATGTTTATGTGAATGATCTCGCGTACCCCCAATAGATGCTTCGCGTACCCCCAGGGGTACGCGTACCCCAGTTTGAGAACCTATGGTCTAGACTATTGTCACAAGAGCCAGCAGGTTTTACGGCCATTGTAAATTTAATACGCTAGCTATGTGTATGTGTGTTAACAGCATATTTATTTTCATAAAAATGATTTCCGCAAAGTTCTGTGCAAAAGGAGCAATTATTTAATTCTTTTACTTATATGGCTGAAATAAAAAAACCTGGAAGATCTACTCCCAGAGCTGGATTAATGTTTTATGTGCTCTGGGTTGAATGGATAAAATGTGTACCTGAATAGAAGTAATGAATAAAAAAAAAAGAAAAAACAGGCTTCTTCGGGGGCCCTAAACTCGCAGGGCCCTAGGCCCAGAATTATTCGGTCTATCTGTGAATCCGGCACTATCTACTTCGAATTTAAACATAAAGCAATCCGTGCCCATTAAAAAAATTGATGTGAAGTGTCAATTTTCACACATTTCAGGGTTTCGCAGATATTTAGTAACTGAATGATGATTATTTGGGATGCCAAAACAAATTTTATGTCAAAATATGTTTTTTATGAATTTTAATTCGAATGCCTAATACCATTATTTAAGTTTCTAAATATGTGAAGTATTGTTTTTTATATAGCAGTATAAGTTCATTAAGATTTGGAAAATTGCGCCTATGGTTTCCATTGGTTGCTTAAATCATAAGTCCCGCCCTCTGATTACGTATACATTCAAACATAGAATTAAATTATAATTTCAACACTTTCCACTGGTTATTAAATTTACGCTTTTAAAAATTAAATGCAACATTTGCCAAAATATAACTAGAATTTTGAAAAAATAATTTAAACAAAATAAAAATGCAAAAAAAAAACAAAAAATAATTTTATCTCCTCTCGCAGGGTTCGAACTGATTTAGTTGGGTGCCAGCGCCATAACCATTACACCAGGATACATCTTCCTATCTGGCGTGTTACATAAGTATAAGATGTGTACATTATTATCAAAAAAACACAAAAAATGCGTTTTTTTCCAAAAACATAATCTGTTCAAAAATTCCTGTTGTACTATTCACACTAATGTACATAACTTAGAATTTTTTTAGATTTTTAGTTAAGGGTGTGGGACAAAAATTTTTTTGCACAATTTTGTCAAAAATCGCTTCAAAATAATTTTTTTTGCAAAAATAAAACTTTAATCGTTAATTCACGTACCAAGGGTCAAGGGCTTTCATATGATGCCCTACTCAAAATTTAAAAAAAATATATTTTTTTCGATGAGCACATATTTGTTTATATCTTTAAGGGGATACCACGTTACCACTGTGCTATACAGGATCACTTGGTTACTATGTTAAATAGCGGATTAAATATATTACATATTTTACTTAAAAACACAAAAAATGCGTTATTTTCCGAAAACATAATTTGATAAAAGATTCCTGTTGTACTATTCCGGTTTACACCAATGTACATTACTGAGAATTTTTTCAGATTTTTAGTTTAAACCATCTGGGCTACAGGGTGTGGGACAAAAAATGTTTTGCACAATTTTGGCAAAAATCGCTTAAAAATAATTTATTTTGCAAAAATAAAAATTTGATCGTTAATCCACGTATCAAGGGCTTTCATTTGATACCCTACACAGAATTATAAAAAAAAAAAAATTATTTCGATGAGCACATATTTTTTTATATTTCTAGGGGGATATGTTTTTTAGATGTTTTAGTATTTTTCGTATGTGCGAGTCAAAGAGTTGTATAAGCATGCCAAATTTCAACTCTCTAGGTTTAGCCGTTTGGCTACAATTTTTACCGAACAGACAGACAGACAGACGACAAAATGACGGTATAAGGGTTTTTTGGTCATACCTACAAAACCCTAAAAACGAATCTTTAATAGACCATTTAATCCGAAGATTTATAATAAACATACATGAATTTGTAATTGTAATTTATAAAATGCAATTTTTTGTTTCCCTTGTTTGTTATTTGGAAGAGAATAATAAGGCAAAATGTTAGTGAGTCTGAAAATTAGTTCAATTTCATTTCATAATAAGTACTTGTGTATAAAAATAAATGTTTATCGAGAAACAAGTATAGTACGGGGAACCATTTAAAAAAATGATTTTTTTTTTTAAATAACTTGTTTATTTGATGTTCAATAGTTTTTCCAATTTAATATTCTTACTTGTAGAGTAAAATCCTTTATCTCTCCCAATTGAAGAAGTTAGCATTGCTTAAACAATTCCCAAAAATACCCTATATAGATAAGTACGTTCCCAAAAATGTCTTGTATACTACGAAGTTAATAGGGTACAGTACTCTCACTGAGCTGTAGTGCTGCTAATGAGCAGTATATTGCTATTATATTGTACCTTTTCAGACTAAATGAAAACCTTTCGCTTTTTTTGGGTTATGTAGATATTACAAAAAAAAAAAAAACCTCATACCGGCACACATGTCTGTTCGGTAAAAAATGTAACTAAACAACTGGACTTAAACTACCCTCAAAAAACCCACTTACACGCTCGCATTTTGGGAGTGGCAAAATATAATTTTTAAGTAAGTTATTATAAGGCGATTTTTTTTAATTACTGGCGATCAATTTGATTAATATTTTAGATACCTTTAATTTTTAGTACACTTGCCTCAATAGAGCAAAGCACTCCTTTATTTTTTAACTACCGAGTTGTCATAACAAATTATGAGTTATTAATGTTTACAATTTTCCAGGGTTGCATATACATATCCACAAGTAGTAAAATGCTGAGACAACGAAAAAAAAAAAAAAAAATTTAAACTGTGTATTTTCAACCATTTCAGGGTTTTGTAGATATCCAGCGGTGCCAACATATTGTGGGTACATATTAAAAATCAATAAATTCGATACATTTTGAAAAAATAACCCTCGTTCTTCCATATAGAAACTTACAAGCGTACTTAATTAATAAATGTGCGCATTAAGACAGCTGCTCAATTCTGACAGGGCCGGAGGAACGCGGGTTGCAGAGTATGCAAGGCATTAGGGCGCCCTCTTTGGGGGCGCTTCATTGAATCTTGCATAAGGGCGCCAAAGACCCTCCCTCCGGCCATAGGCGCCAGCAAGGGGAGCAAGATGGGTCAGTTGCCACCTCCTGGATTTCGGAACCAATTACCAATTCGTATCTTACAAAAAATATATATATATATACATATATAATTAAAATATAAAATTCATAAAAAAAAACGATTTTTTATTATTATATTTTTGCTTTAGAAACTTTGGCTATTAGCCAGGATAGTTCTTCTTTACTAAATCGATGATTTTTAACTATAGAGAACACATTTTTAACTATAAAATAAATGTTTATCCTCAGCGGGGATCGTTCCAAGACCAACCACGTGGAAAGCATTGTTCGAATATGACATCTATATCTATGTTTTGGTCTTGCCCCCCCCCAGATTAATTTCTGCGGGCGACTATGTCTCCGGCCCTGGTTAGTGAATTAAATACTGCTAACAAGGCGTTGCAAAAAATTTGATAACTTCAAAAAAATAATCAGATCAAAAATACCTGTTGTATTTTCTAGATTCTTGGATTAACCCCCATGGTTAGTAAAATTTTTGGCGCACAGCAACAAAGGCTATTTGCGCGATTAACCCCCATGGGTTATAGGGTGTGGGACAAGAGTCATTTTTAGCACATTTTTTGCAAAAATCGTGTTAAAATAAAGAAATTTAAAAAAAAAACACACAAACACACACACTTTTCGTTCCTTAATCTACGTCCTAAGAGCTTATTTTTTTTGATACCACAATATAAATTTTAAAAAAATTATATTTTTTCAACGACCCAAAAAATTTTTTTTCTAAAAACTAATTTGATCAAAAATTACTGTTTAACTATTCCTATTCCCATCAATTCCTATATTCCTATTCCCAACTGTTGAGATTTTTTCACATTTTGGACCAACCTCTATGATGGGGGACAAAAGATTTTTAGCGAAAATTTTTGGAGAAGATTCCATAAAAAATATGATTTTTCAAAAATTAAAATTTGTTGGTTTACCCACGCATTTAGGGCCGGTTTCTGAAAGCTTAGTAAACTATAAGCAAATGGTCAATTACGGTCACAATATAACAATCCCATAAGTAACCATAGCAACGTTTTCTAACCATTTGGTTATAGTTAACTACGGTCACAATCAGTGTTGTAATGTATCTAGGTATTTGTACCTAGATACAGTAACTAGATACTGTGCAAGTATCTAGTTACTGTATCTAGGTACATTTTAAAATATGTATCTGTATCTGTATCTAGATATTTAAATCAGTATCTAAGTATCTGTATTTCAGGTACTTTTTTCAGATACTTTCCTATTTTGTCTTTTTCAAGGTCTTTTTACAAAATATGTCCTTACGATTTTTCAAGTTGGTAATACATTTAGCATCATTCAGATATTTGAATTTTAAGTTTAAATTAACTAATCAGCGACCAGTAAACTCTTTCTTGTTTGGTGGGAGTAAAAACATGCTTTTATTTTTTATTTATTTAAAAAAAAGGAAAAAATAAAAGGATGTTTTCCAAAATTTAATTAATTATATATAGAACTTGTATTTTATCATAATTCTCAAACTTATAATTTATTTATTTATTTAATTTATTTTTATCTTTAAAATTTTAATAAAGTGTAATTGTATTTCCAGCTCTGAATATTTAAAAAAAATAATAAATAAAAAAAAATTAAATAATTTTATTAACAACGGTTAAGTAAAACAACCATTAAGTAATTATCTAATCTAAGAATAAGAATTAATTTTATAAATGTGAATTAAATAAAGAAAAATATAATAAATAAAATTGTTGTTTTATTTTTGTCATCCTAAATACTCATTTAATAATCAGTAATTTATTAGCGAACAAAAAATGTTCGAGATATCCGCTGAAATTGGAATAAAAAAGTGATTTTTTTAAATATTACATAGGTATATAGTTAGTTAATATTTCTGACACACAGCTTCAAAGGCTATTTGTATTTATTTTAAGAGTAATAATAGTGCATAACTTATTTTTTATTGTGAACAAATATATTCCTTGATCTAGTTATTTCTTTTTTTTGTGGTGTTTTAATTTTTCCGAAAGTATCTTAAAAGTATCTTGAAGTATCTAGATACATTGTAAAAAAAAATGTATCTGTATCTAGATACTTTTTAAAATTTGTATCTGTATCTGCATCTAGATACATTTTTCCTCAAGTATCTGTATCTGTATCTAGATATATTTTCAAATGTATCTATTACAACACTGGTCACAATATAACAATCCCATATGTAACCATACAACCGTTTTCTAACTATTTGGTTATAGTTAACTAAGTTTTCAGAAACCGGCCTCTCGAGTTTTCATTTGATACTATAGTCAAAATTTAAAAAATATATTTATTTTTTCATTGAATACATATTTGCTACCGCAAAGTATTTTTTGAAGTCTTAATAGTTTTCTTTATATGGGTCAAAACATGCCAAATTTAAACTTTCTAGATCCAGCCATTTGGCCATAGTTTCAACCATACAGACAGACAGACATATGAGTGACATTATAAGAGATTTTGGCCATACCTACAAAATCCTAAAAACAGAGCGCGCGAAAAATATAAACAAATGCTTTTGTCGAAAGAAAAAAATGATTTTATGTTTCTTTTTGGGGTACCAAATAAAAAAAACTAATTCTGTTCGTTAAGTAACTAAATCAAGGCATTCTTTTGATTGTAGTCGTAGAAAAACTATTTTATGGATAAAAATAAAACAACACATCTGTTAATTCCACAAAATATTTAATTATTCACTGACGTACCTTTAAGTCTTATGATCGTTATCAAAATTCATAACAAACTACTTTTAGTTTATTTATTTTAAAGAAAAATTTACAACGCATAAATTTCCGGGTTTTCAACCAGGAACCTCTGACACGTGTAGTAAGTCACTACCCCTTCATTACTAAGGCTAGAAATATTACTAATATAAATCTTAAGAATACAAAACTATTTATATTATAAAAATTGTATTTTGTTTACCTTTTTCAAAGCCGGCTTTTCGTCACACACCCCTTTATTCAAAAATTCACGGTAAAATACACTCCATATATCAGGTAAAAAACATAATTTAGTCAATAATTGGTCAATTATTTGTCATAATAATTGAAAATGTGCCTGCTTCATCTATTGCGCTCCCTGTGATGACAATAATCGATCATATTAATCATAAAGTAATTATTTATTAATTTAACAACACTTTTAATTTATTTGAAGATTGATGAACCAGGAATAGTCACTAATTAACAAATAATAACACTATTAATTATATAATTTTACTATTATAACAATACATTAACACTGTAACCACAATTTAAACAATTAAAACACTAGTACCAATGTAACAGTAAGAAATTAACTAACTATTATTTTTATTTTTCGGTTAGTTTTTAAGTGTACTATCAACAAAAATTTGTATTTCTACAGTAATATTTGGTAGTCAGTATGTCAGACTAAAATATCGATTACTGGTCGCGGGGGAATGTTGAATAGTTAGTTGGCCGTCCGTGGCGCTTTTGTCGCTTATTTACGGGGTGAAAAAGCATTACATTCAATTGAAGAAGGGATTTCGGGGGTGTAATATGGGTGAATTTTTACTGTCACCAAAGATGTTGGAAAGGGTTATGTTTAAGATACTTACGAACGTCGTAAATATGATTTACTACTCCCAACACAAGCCAATTGTTTCGACAATACATTTTTTACCTATAAAAGCATGGGGAAAATATAACAACAAGAAAAAAAATGTACTCAGCACGACAAATTACGTCACAGCTACAAATTAATTCATAATAAATTCATTTTATTGCACAACAGAAGATGACAATTGAACTACAAATATTGGGAGGAAATTTAACATCACGACAAAATATATACATTGACCGAAAATAGTATATTTTACAACTAGCTCAGAATAGGCATTCTGTGTGTGTTTGCACACTGTTTTTCCCAGGATTCTTCTTCTTCAGCTTTTTCCTGTAGTATTCAGAGGTCGTTGTTTTTAATTCTTCTCTTCCATTTTGTCTTGTTCTGTGTATCTTCCTCGTTCAGACCAGTCTCATTCAAGTCTTGTACGATACAGTCCTTCCACCTTCTCTTAGGTCTTCCTCTACCTCTTCTCCCTTTCACCAGCAAGCTGTTCATTTTCCTTCCTACATAATCTTCATCTCTCCTCATGTCCACACGAGTGAAGTCTTCTTTCGTGCATCTTCTTTGAAGCCTCTACTACTTTAGCCATTTCTGTTATCCTTTCCCAGAATTATACATTAGGTCGTCAAGGATGAAATTTGTAGAAAAAAGGCAAAGTTAGTTGATAACTTACAAATATAAGGAATTATTTTATTCATCAAAGTATGCACCCATATTGTCTATACACTTTTGCCATTTAAGCGGCAGGTTGTTCAGGCCGGTGGTATAAAACCCTGGCGGACGAGAGTCAATGAATTCCTGGAAGGCCAGTTTTGCAGCATTGTAGGAATTAAACTGTTTGCCTATTAAAAAGTTGTCCAAATTGCGGAAGAAGTGGTAGTCAGTGGAGACTAGGTCTGGTGAGTATGGAAGATGATGAAGAAGTTCCAACTCCAATTCCTGTAGATTTGCCACAGTCATTTGTGCAGTGTGTGGTTTAGCGTTATCATGCAATAAGATAGGAATCTGTTGACCAATCTAGGCTGAAAGTTTTTTTTTTTTTTTTGGTTTTTAAGTTACCTGTACGAAATTTGGCGAATTAATTTGATATTCTCTGCCGCGTAGTAGCACTAGAGCCAAATACACTATTAATGTTTCGTTCTGCTATGCTGTAGTTCCACGTAAGAACTCATACTTCATAATAGTGCGAATTTCCGACCGTTCCATTTTCAATCAAATTAATTTTTTTTTAAAGTTTTTGATATTTTTTAGAGCGTACAATGATTTCTTTAAACAGGCGAGATGTGTAACTCTCCGACAAAAAAAAAAAAAAAAAACGGTAAAATATTATGCCAATGTCAAATAATAAGCTGTTAAAGTTGGCAATATTATTAACTACAAATTTCATCCTTGACGACCTGATAAAAATGACGAACTGATAGCAGCGAACTGATAGCTTGCTCGCAAATTATATTTTTCGACTCGCAAAGGGCGGGCGGGCACTGGATTTTTGAGGGTTCTGTATATACATGCCAAATTTCAACTCATCCAGCCGTAATAAGACTCTAAGTTCAGCATAAATAAAATTACAATGTAAATATTGTTGGCAGCCATGAAAACGCGTGCAAGCGGTACGGGAATTAATAAATTAAAATAAATGCGCATGCTCATTAATCATTCTTGTACCGTTTGCGCGCGCTGTATTTTCACTGATAATAGCATGCAGAAATAAGTTAATTACCTGTCAACTAACAATATCGAAATGAGACAATTCCAAAATAATCGTAGGGAAAATATGTGCATTGCATGACAAATTACGTCATTATAGGAACATATTTTGACAAGGAATTAGGTTCTTTCCACGACAAAAGATGACAATTGAATTGCACAATCAAAGTCGCAGTAAGGGGGGGCGGAGGGGGCGATGGCCCCTAGCGCACTAAGGAAAAGGGCGCCGATGAGCTTGACTAAGGGGCGCCACATTGCGAAAGTGAGGACCTTTTTTTTTGCTCTTCACTTGGAATTTGCGAGGTGATGACCTTTTTTTTGCTCATCATCTAGATTTTGGGAGGTGAGAAGCGTGTTTTTGCTTATCACTTACATTTATTTGCCAAGGGAGCCAAAACGCAGTTTTGCCCCTAGCGCAAGTTTTCCTTACTGCAGCACTGTGCACAATATTGCACCATAGAATATAACATTTCAACTACCGTGTGCTTCACAATAATGGTGAAGTAGGCTAAATGCAGACATGTGTGATACACACATATTTAATATTTAGATTTTGACATTATATTTAGAGGATTACTTAATATATACACCTGATAACGAACTCAGGAGCACAATTTTAAAATGAATTGTTGATAAATAGACATACAGAAAACTAAATATTGATATTAAACTAAATCGATTTTAAACAATAGCTTATATTATAGTCTGCATGATTTCAAAAACACATTTCAAACGTTATTTGCTCATGCGCAGAAGTGGCATTTGGCACAAAATTCAGTTCCTGAAAAAAAAAAAATGCATAATAAAATAAAAATAGTACATTTTCAGTCAGTCAATATGGATTACCCGGTACAAATCAGAACAGTAGGATAAATATACAAATAATAATAATAGTTATTATTATTATAAGTAATAAATAAATAAACAAAAATGTATTCTCTTTCAGAAAAAATCACAGATAAATGATGGGCCGTATTTACTTACATCGAGACCTGAGGCGCAATCGGTTTCTGAGGCCCTCTCCCCTATCTAATAAATGAAAATTAAATTAAAACATGTAGAAATCAAATATGACGCTGAAAGGTTACCATACGCTTTCTTTTCCCCGGACATGTCCTCTTTTTGAGGCCTTAAATTTCCTCTGGCCGGGTTTTTTAAATATGTCATGTAACTTTTGTACCTACTTATGATATGTTTAGAGGTATCGAAAGGTAATAAAACATTATTAAAATTGATACAATCTTCAGAAAAATATAAATGGACACAAGAAGATAAATAGTATAATTATATAAACATTAATCATTTTAGGTGTCTTCTTTTCTAGATTTCCTCTTATTATTTAATTGTTCAATCGACTTATTAACTGGATTCGTTATTGAGAAGTGACATTACCGTTGGTGGCGCTGTTTTTCAAGGCAATATGGCTGAATTGTCTAGTATTCAGCTGTCAATATGCTAACAGCGAACAGGTTAATTTAAGCACAGTACATTTTTATTTTACGAAAATGTATCTATCGACATTTTGACAAAAAATCAACACTAGAAAATATGTAATAATTTCAAACAGTACTACAGTCGCGTAGTACAATATTTGACCACCAGACTGCGTATCCGAGCGTGTCAGTTCTCAATACTCGTGAAAATATTTTAAGTTATAATAAATGAGTATGTGATTTAAAATCATTTGACAAATATTTTTTAAGCTCAAAACGGGCTCGTCCATGCACCTAATGGTCAATACAGTTCTGGATAGACGTATTAAAAGTTTATACAAAACAAATATTACTAGAAAACGTTAAGGTAACATTTTAAATCTGGACAACTAAGCTTTCCTAGCCTCATTAATGCTGGACTTCAAAATAAACACATCATTAACGACTATAGTTCGTTTCTTTTCATTGTGCGGAATTATATTTTGAAATCTAGTGACATTTAATAAATAAATGAGAATTTTAGACCAATTGTTCTCACCATTGTAAACAAATTTTAGATTAGGTTGCTTGTTAGTTTCATTCAGGGGCGCAACAAGAAATTTATCAAGGACAGTGCAATTAAAAAAAGGGATTGCAATTTAAATAAAGAGAAAAAATCTTATTTTATTAAGTTACTTGAAACTGTGTGTTTTAATGTTTAAATTTACACATGCGGCGACTGACTTTGATTTACTTTTACACTTACATAAAAATTTATTTCAGTTATTAAAAAATAGATTTCAGCCAGCAATTAAACTGACATCTCTTGCGCAGGTGAGCTAACAATAAAAAAAATCACTAATGCCCAGTTGCACTAGATTTCGTTAAAATTATAAGCATTCCTTAAATCACAAATATACTTAGCAACATAATGCGTTGATATGTATTTCTGCGATTTAAGGAATGCTTAAAATTTACGGAAAGCTGGTGCAACTGGGCATTAATATTTGATATGCAGACAGGTTACAAAAAGTACTGTCTAGGTCTGCACAATAAAAAGAAATGGACTAAATGTGTTTTTCATTAATGTGTTGTAAATTCTGATTAATAATATTTAATAAAATCTCTCGTTTACAGTTTTTATTAATGCTGTTAGAAATCAACAATACCGGTACTGGGTCCAACCGGTTTCGAATATCCGACCCTAGAACCGGGTAAATGCAAAAAATCGCAAAAAAAAAACTGTTTTAAGTGATAAGCAAAACAACGAATGAAACGACAAGAATAAAAAAAAACAAAATAATCGCCCAAAAATAACATTCAATCGTTAAAAGTGAATTCGTGACAACCTAAGTAAACAATAATCCCGTTAAATTCCGCTTAAACATAATGGAGAGCCTATATAATGCATTCACGATATTTTCACATAAAATCTGACATTAAAAATTATAACATTCTTCCAATCTTATTTGTATATTTTTTATACACTGTTAATATATATAAAAATATATTAAACAACATCTGTTAAATAGATTATTTGTACACTATTTTATTTTATATTTCATTTTCATATGTCTGTAGCCCGTTCAACTGTTAGAATACAATATTGCTTATGAGAAATGAGAGCGGTGCTGCCAAATGTTATAAAAGTATCAAATATAGTCGGTTTAAGCTAGGGTGACCATTCGTCCCGCATTTTAACATTTTGTCCCGCATTTTGGATTTGAGAGGTGAAGACCTGTTTTTTTTGCTCTTCACTTGGATTTGGGAGGTGAGGACCTTTTTTTTTGCTCTTCACTTGGATTTGGGAGATGAGGACCTTTTTTTGCTCCGTCCCGCATTGCCTTCTTAAGAAAATGGTCACCCTATTTAAGCTAAAATAGATTTTGAATTCTACTAACTGTTAACGTTTGATTGAAGCATTTGTTTAGCAAATCCAATTTATCATTAAAAAATTAGCTTGTGACAACTTAAGAAAATTAAAATTCCATTTAGTTCCGCGTAAACGTTTAGACTAGCCTATATGTCAATGAACTCAAAATATTATATTTTTTTGTTGTTAATTTATTGAATGGACAAGTATCAGACAAAAATGAATAACCCTTTGTACCGCGTTATACAGTTGGTAACCTCGACAAGAAAAAGGATAGCGTTATTGGAAGAACTCATTAGAGAGTATGAAAAAGAACTACTCCATTTAACATTTACTGCCATGTAACAGTTGAACGGTTTATAGTTATTTTACATGACTGCCAACAAAACTACTATCTTAACATGGCCGACACAGATGAGGAAACATTGTTAATGGATGAGAAACCATAGATTATAGCCTGTTTCTTTAGTTAAAGTAGGGTGACCATTCGTCCCGCATTTGGATTTGGTAGGTGAGGACTTTTTTCTTTTGCTCTTCACTTGGGTTTGGGAGGTGAAGACTTTTTTTTTTGCTCTTTACTTGGATTTTGGAGATAAGGACCTTTTTTTTACTCTTCACTTGGATTTGGGAGGTGAGGACCTTTTTTTTTGCTCTTCACTTGGATTTGGGAGATGAGTACTTTTTTTTTGCTCCGTCCCGCATTGCTTTCTTAAGAAAATGGTCACCCTAAGTTAAAGCAGAACTTAATTTTGAATTCTAGTAACTTTTACCGATTAAGTGAGGCTTGTTTTCTAGCAAAAGCACACTTTAAACTCTAAAAAGAGAGCTTATGACAACTTAGGAAAAAAATTCCAGTTATTCCGTTTGGAATAGCCTATATTAGTTGATTCAGTTATTTTTAAAATTAGTTACTCTTTACAAATACAGTGATTTCCCTGCGTAAACCGTGCAGGATTCGCTTAACAACCTGTTATAAAATTATTTGAATCTGTGGAAACAGGGTAAATTTTTATCTGTTACGTTGGTAGTACTTATTACGTCAATACATGGCGCCCAAATTTCCTCTACTATACGGCAACTCGGAGCAATATTAACAAATAAAAACAATATAAGCATAAGAGATTTATTTACATATATAGATACAAATAGACACATAATTGATACTGTAAAATAGAATTATTCAAATTTATTTGGAACGCACTTTATGCCACGTGTGTATTTCCGATTTTCCCCCCGCATTGCACAAGTTACTTCTTCCAAAAATGTTTTTGTATTATGAATAGTAGTACCCCCTAACACAATATGAACGCCTTGATACGTTTTATTAAGCAGATGTACTGTTAGGCTTTCTTCATATGTGGCCCCACCTATGATAAAAACAAATATATCTTGCGCTCGACTTGTTGTTGGTTGTTGTAGGAATGGAAAATGTGTTTCTTTCAGTTTTCCTTTTAGTAAATCTTCGAGAGTTTCATGTAGAAGTGGTTTATGCTGCGTGTAAACATTCTCAACACCGCTTAGACCTTTGAACATTCTTTTAGTGATTTTAACTGCACTTTCTTGGCCGAATAAATCACTTTGTCTAGCGTGAGAACCTCCATACTCCAATATGTTGACAACATTTTGGATTAGATCATCGGGAACACTCCGTCGCTTTAATATTTCAATCAAACCGTTTATGTCGTTGTTGCTGTGTGATTGGTAACGTATAGCATACAACATTACAAGCCTTGCAGCATCGATATTACGTATTTTGCTATTGTTTAATAATCGTCTGATACTTTGCAATTGTTGCGAATGTTCGTTGTGGGAACTAAGCTCTTGTTCTATTTCAGAAACTTCTAATAAACTATGTCTTCCAACCATTGAAGATAGTTCTCCAACAACTGTTACATGTTTAGAGACGTTCCCAGACAATTTTTTGAACTGAGGGTAATTTTCAACAAAAGCTTTCATATCTGCAATACTTTCTACTTTTTGATGGTTCTTAGCTTTGGCTTGGAAGTCTTCCATTAATGTCTTGATGCTTTGAGCTATTTCCCCAAAGTTTAAAAACAGGTTTTTAGCATAGAACTGGTCTTGTTCGGCTGATAAAACTACTTCAGCTAATTCTTTCGAAACGCCTGGGATGTTTGAAAGGTTTACTCGGTTGTTGTTGATGGTTAAAAGTTCATGTACCATTGCTTGATAGGTCCATTGATTGAGTAACGGTGTCACTGGATCATCTTTTCTATCAATTATAAGAAGTAATGCTGGACTACTTTGTCGGAAATCAAATAAATTTGATTCTTTAGACATTATATCCCTTACATTTTCCGCTAGTCTTCTTGATAACTTAGAGTTTTGTTGGTAACGTATAATAGGACAGCGTTTCAAACTTAATAATAGTGCTACAATTCCTTGCGTTGTTCTAGTAAGAGCTGTTGGGTTCCAATTTAAATGTAACATACAGTTCGGAATCCCCATTGAAAATAAATGTGAATTTATCGCTAAATAATCCATATAAAATTCCTGTACCTCCTTAACAACTTCTTGTTCGTCGCTTTCGGCTAACGTCTTCACATCAGCTTTTGCAAGGATATTACTGAAGTAAATATAGTATGCACCGTATTTCGGATTGCGTAGTTCTCGGGAAAGAAGAGCTATATTTTCTGGTGTTGGTCGGAGGAATACTAAACATTTAAGATAACGTAAACCAGAATCCCTGTCTGGTGGAAGGGGCTGTGATGTATCTATCCGTTCAACCAAATACACTTCACGCTGAAGAATCTCGGATTGACTAAACACCATGCTTACAATAGCTGTTGTTTCTTTATCCATCAACAGTATTTTCATTCCCGGTTCACTCTCTTCAGTCATCTTACAGATATAATTCTTTACAGCACTTATAACATTCATTTTTATTGTTTTTAATTTAAAACTACTAATAAAATATGTTTCAATATTTTAATTAAAGCTTAATTGTTTAAACATTCCATAAAGAATGTGTTTTTTAATAAGAATAAATAATTAACAGGTGTTTTACTATATTTTGACAAACTATTTACTGTCAATGTTCTGTCAAAATTAGTTCCGATATAAAATACCACCACCCTGATGGCAGCACGTATTTAAAAAGCGCATGGTAGCTGTCAAAAAATCGAATTTTTACATTTTGCACCCAGTATTAAAATAAATATGTTTTTGAGTCGAATTAGGCCTACTCAGTCCTTGTTAAGATGTGTGGGCTCAATTTCCAATGGTCAACACCAAAATTTTCAAAACGTACGTAACTTTGAGGTTATCTAACTTTTTTTTTTTATTACTTTAATTTTTTCAGATGAACTTTTGTACGAATGTAACTGAAAATAAGCCCACAGAATCGTCAGTAATGCCTAAAAAAGCTGTTAGTAAAGCTATGAAAGCATATTTAGAGCGTGCGAGAGAACATAATGAATTTATGAGTGAAAAAAATTTAGAATTTCAAATTGGAAAGCGGCATCTTGCTAATATGATGGGTGAAGATCCAGAAACTTTTACGCAAGAGGATATTGATCGATCGATTGCTTATTTGTTTCCGTCTGGTCTTTACGATCCGCAGGCGAGACCTTTTATGAGGCCTCCCGAGGAAGTATATCCACAGAGAAAAGCAGCAGAGTTTGATGAAAGTGGAAGGCCATACCATTTTATGTTTTATACCGGGAGACCGAATTTTTACAATATTTTATATGTAAGTTTATATTATAAATTTTGGAAACAAAAAATAATATATAAATATTTATAGGATATTGTTGAGCATATGGAAAATATGGAAAAATTTGAAGATCAAATGATCAAAAAAAATCTCAAGCCTGATCCCAACTTAGAACTGTAAGTATCTCATCGCTATAAACTATAGCGATTTGCTCTCACCGGCTACAAGCCTGGTTTTAACATGTCGCTGGTCTGTAAAATTCCATTTATCCAGGACGATTTTTGATAAAAAACATTTTTATGTGGTATTTTGTTCGTAATGATTCTTTAGAAGCCGGAATATTCCAACTGCAATGCTCTTTTGTTTATTAGTTTTTTATTGTTATTTGAATATTTTTTGTGTTAATTTTAATCCATGTTAATTTGCATTTTAATTCATGAATCATAATTAACTTTTAGTCAACAATTAGACTTAAAATAATAAGATAAAGTTTGATTTCTTTCAAACCATTCCATTTTGAAACATGACAGCTGACTACGAATTAATATGACACATGCAGTACATGCACTGGCGGTGAAAAGCAGGGGCGATAGGGGCACAGGCCCAGGGCGCCAGCTCTTAGAGGCGCCAAAACAGACGCTTAAATAAACATAATCTAAGTTTTTACTAAGTTTTTTTATTTGTATTTAGATTAAAATTATAAATTTTCATTTCTATATCAATATTGTACATTTAATTATAAAATTTAGTTTAAAGATGTACACAGTGTATTCAGTCTTCTTTTAGACTGTATTAACTTTCATACACATCTGAAAACTGATTTTGGTGGCACATTTACATATACTATGGCACCTTGACTTACAAACTTAATTTGTTCTGTCTCAACTAAATGAAGAAAATGCAAAGAAATGGAGTATGAGTGAGAAGGGACATTTTTTCACTATAAATATGCATTTTGTATACCATTACATATTAATTATTATTTATAAAATTTTCTGTTTTACATGATTAGTATGAAAATCATTTTCCATTATATTGTAAAAAAAGGACAATTTTCTTGTGTCTGGTTTTGTGGTTCAGGAGTTTTCGATTTTTTGCCTGTAGTCGCCTGTTTGTAGTACTAGGGAAAAAAGTTTAAAAAAGTATAATGTAAACAGACTTTAATTCATGTGAAAAGAAAAACATCACGGTTCGTATCTAGAGGTCAAAATAGGATATCAAAATAGTTTGTATCTCGAAATGTTCGTATATCGAGAGATTTGTTAGTCGAGGTACCACTGTATTATCATATTTACTTAGCCATAACTAGTATTCGGTTAAAATGTTAAAATATTTAGATTGCAACCATCTAAATCAAATATGATTGAAATAAGATTGCGAGCACCTAAACTCCCCTCTTCGGTACGCCAGTGCATAATCTAAAAAAGGGTGCAGTTTGGCGGGTTTGCCCCGGGCGCCAAAAGAGCTTGCGCCGGCTCTGAGTACATGATTTGTCGCACTTGCCACAATTTCATTAACGAAAATAACATTACAATTCGAAAATTATTTACGACGTTCCTGTTGTATTTTACTTTCTTTAGTACATTACCAGTAGGGTTGCGACGAGTACTTCGGCATATTCGGCACTAAATTATCTATTCGGTCGACTACTGAATAAAGGCACTATTATTCGTTGTTCGTTCGAATATTTCTGTATTATTCGACACATACGATTAAAAATGTTATGAATTATATTATGCAATATATCTGAATAGTTATTCATTTAATAATATCTTTAATTAACAACTAAGTTCAAAATTAGTAGGTACAAAATAAAGAAACATTTTACTTATTATATAGACGATTATATAATAGTTATTTGTGTACCATGGCCAAAAAGTAGATCTTTTTCGGCCGCTTCTGAATTTGAAGGCCGAGGCGCAGCCGAGGACTTTAAACAGATAAAGACGAAAAATATCTTTTTTGGCCAAGATGCAGATTATATTTTTTGGATGACCAAAAGTCATTTTTATTAGAAAAATTAAATTTATTTATTTTTGTTGGATAACTTATGGTTATTGAACAATTATTATAAGCTATTCCAAACGTTTAAGCAGAACTAGATTTTGAAATCTAGTAATTTTTATCTATTAATTCGAACTCTTGGTCATTTTGTTTAAGCTTTGTAAATCATACTCACATTGCAAATTCTAGATTAAATTGATTGTCATTATAAAATGTCTTTTTCATTGCATTTTAATTTTTTGTCATTCTTTATAAAAACTTCCCATTTATTTATTTTTTTGTCTTCAAAATATGGAAAAATGTATTAAAATTTTTGACATATGTCATATTTGGTCATGGTTTCACTATTGGAATTTTAAATTTTCGTATACCAAACGTGAAACATGAAATAATCCAAGCAAGGTCCCTTCTTCTGATAACCTAAAATAACGAAATTCCCATTTAGTTCCGTCTAATCGTTTGGAATAGCCTGTACAATTATAAGTGTTTGACTGTCAGTTGTTTCCGTGTAAACGTGGAGATCTTGTAACTTAAGAAATGACACATAGATGGCGGGGGGGACTAGAACACCCTCCTTGGCAACGGCCTTAGTATGATTAGTATAAAATAAGGAATAAAATGTTCTTCTAAATTATAGTAGAAAATAAATTTCCAATTCAAATAAAACCATTTAAAAATTTATCACTCAGAACTGAACCAAAAACCGAAAAAAATCGTTATTTTTGCCGGAACGAAACCTGGAACTGAACCGATATATATTTTTTTAACTGAACTGGAACGAAAACCGAAATGAAAAAAATAACGGTTCGAAACCCTGGTCATGACCTTGTCGAAAAGAAAAATTATTTACAGTTTTTTTTTTTTTTTTTTTTTTATTTAAAGAAAAATTACATGTGCCTCAGCAGCTAGGGCTATTGGCACCGGATACATTATGTTTTGAGTTTACATTAAGGTAACATTATTATATACATACATTTTATACATTGCTAATATTGTGAACATTTATATTTTATTATATAAGTGGATGTCTCTTAAGAATGTCAGAACATTGTTGATGGCTTCCGAGTTATTGGCAAGAGCATTTTGAATTGTATTTGGTATCTTGTTTTTTCCCCTCTGGTTGTCATATTTCTTGCATTGAACAATTATATGTTCTGTTGTGAGAGGGGTGTGGCAAATATCGCATGTTGGGGGATCTTGGCGTTCGAAGAGATGTTTGTGGGTTATTAGAGAGTGTCCAATTAGCAGTCTGGTGAGGATGATTTGGTCTTTTCGATTTTTTGGATAGTGCCAAGGGCCGGTTTCTGACTTAATCTTCTTTAACTTATTGTTTGACGCTTGCCAATGGTTGTTCCAGCTTTTCTTAACTTCTCTCTTTATGTGACTTATGAGGTCATCTGCTGGGATAGGTATGTCGGAGATGTCGACGTTGGTTGCTTCCTTGGCTGCGTGGTCCACTTCTTCATTGCCCCGAATGCCAACGTGTGAAGGTATCCAGAGAATGGTGACCTTCGCGCCTCTTGATATTGCCGCATGCAAATTTTCTTGTATTGGTTGGATGCGGGGGTCAGTAGAGTAGATTTGCTTGATACTCTCCAGCACACTAAGGGAGTCGGTTTCCATGATATGGTGTGTGTAGGTGGAATTTTTAACCTCTTCACTAGCTTTCAGTATGCTGTAGGCTTCAGCAGTGTAGATACTTGTTATGTCAGGTAAGCGATATTGCAGAGTGTGTCTTCTAGTTATCACTGCTGCCCCAGTACGATTATTTACCTTCGACCCATCAGTGAATATACTGTGATAATTTGTGTATTTGGAATGGGTTTGGTGATACTGTTGTTGCAGTAATACAGGATTGGCAGTATTTTTTTGAAATTGGCTGAGGGAGGTATTGAATTCAGGTTTTCTGATTATCCAAGGTGGAATTCTGGTATGACTGTTTTGTAAAATGGTGGGATAAGTAACGTTTAGATTTTCAAGTTCTTGGTTTATTTTTATGTGAAGAGGTATGTGGTTACGGATTGAGATTTTATCGTTAAAGTTGTAGAATATTTCTTTATGGGTGGGATTATTTTGTTTATTGGAGAGTTTAGTGGCATATGTAAGTGCGAGTTGGCTTCTTCTATAACTCAATGGTACCTGATTTGCTTCGCATGTAATGCTGTCAATAGGGCTAGTCCTCAGAGCTCCAGTAGAGATTCTTATAGCTGTGTTTTGAATCGTGTCTAGGATTTTAAGGTGTGTCTGTTTTGCATTTATAAATGCTGGACTGCCATAATCCAATTTGGACCTAATTAGAGTTTGGTAAATTCTCAGTAGGCATTCCCTGTTAGCTCCCCATCGGTAGTGTCCCAGAGTTTTTAAGATATTAATTCGTTGACAGCATTCCTTTTTTAGATATTGTAAGTGGTCTTTCCAAGTCAACCTGTGGTCAAAAGTGATGCCGAGAAATTTAAATTTATTTACATATGTAATACTGTGGTTATTGATGAAGATATGTGGTTTAATTCTAGAATATTGCAGTTTAGAGAAATGTAAAGCTTTTGTTTTTTGTGGAGAGAATGTGAAACCTGTTGTTTGATTCCATGTTTCTAGATTGTTGATGGTTTGCTGCAGTCTTGTTTTGATTTTAAATATGTCTTTGTCGTTTGAGTAGATGACCAAGTCGTCTGCAAATAGACATGCCTTAACATTTAAGGGTATATACTTAATGATATTATTAATAGCGATGAGGAATAATGTGACGCTGATAACTTCACCTTGTGGGACTCCGTTCTGTAATTCTTTTTCTTCGGAGTTGTGGCCATTTGTTTGAATTTTGAATTTTCTGTTACTTAGGAAATTTTTGATATAATGTAACATGTTGCCATTTAGTCCAGCTTGTTTTGTTTCTTTTAATATGTTGTAATGCCAAGTCATGTCGTATGCTTTTTTAAGATCAAAAAACACTGCAATTAAGTGCTCTTTGTCTTTAAAAGCTTGTTGAACGTTACATGTTAGTGAAATTAGGTGGTCTAGCGTAGACCTCCCGTGCCTGAACCCACATTGTATATTGGAGAGAATATTGTTTGATTCTAGGTGCCACATTAGCCGTTTATTTATAATTATTTGCAATAATTTGCTCAAATTGTTTGATAAAGAAATTGGTCTGTAATTGTCCGGGTTGGTTTTAATTTTATCTTGTTTTAACAGAGGAACTGTGATCACCTTCTTCCATTCTTCGGGGAAAACGTTTTTTGTCCAAATAAAATTATAAATTTTTAGTAGATAACTAATCGCCTCTTCAGGTAGGTGTTTTAGGAATTCGGAAGGAATGCCATCCGGTCCGGGGCTTTTGT
This sequence comes from Liopterus haemorrhoidalis, assembly GCA_963971575.1. NCBI lineage: Eukaryota > Metazoa > Arthropoda > Insecta > Coleoptera > Dytiscidae > Liopterus > Liopterus haemorrhoidalis. The sequence continues at coordinate 23,918,330 of OZ020613.1, read as the reverse complement.
TATCTTTTAATGATTTCAGTCCTGTGATAAGTTCTTCTTTGGTGAAGGGTTTATTTATTTCACTTTCATCTTCGTCGATGGAGATATTTTCTAACTCTCGTTGGTTTTTATAATTTAAAAATGTTCTATCATAGTTTGAGTCGCTTGAGTTATGATGGAAATGATTTGCCATGTAGTTTACTATATTCTGTGGAGATGTAATGATTTCATTATTATTTGTCAGTAGAGTTGTTGTAAATGGGGGTGATTTTTTGCCGTTAATTTTACGTATTTTGCTCCACAGTTTTTTTGGTGGGGTGTTGGGTGTAATTGTGGATATGAACTTTTCCCAAGAATTTTGCTTGCTTTCCAGAATTGTTCTTCTGGACACGGCACGGCATTTTTTCAAATTTACAAAGTTTTCTATAGATTTATTTTTCTTATAGAGATTTAATGCCTTTTTTTGTTGCCTTGTTACTAATTCACATGATTTGTTCCACCATGGCACTGTTCTTTTTCTATAATTCATATTTTTTGTCCCTATAGCTAATGTTGCTGCATTATTAATGTGTGTGATGAAACTATCTAGAAGTTCGTTGATATTGTCATAATTTGAAATCTCGCCAAAATCTATTTTCAATTTCGATACGAAAAGTTCCCAATTCGCATTTTTAAGATTCCATTTTGGGATATTTATTGGTGGATTTGACAGGTCTGGAAAGTTTATGGTTATAGGAAAGTGGTCACTGCTGCAAAGTGATGGATAGGTTTCCCATAACAGATTTGGAGCAAGTGAAGGAGTACATATTGTTAGATCAATAGCTGATAATTGTCCTGTCCTGGTGCAGAAGTGTGTAGGAGACCCGTTATTAAGAAGTGTAAGGTTGTCGTTGATTAGTTTCTCGATTATTCTTCCCTTTGAATTTGTCTTTTTTGATCCCCATATCACGTTGTGACAGTTAAAATCACCCACTATTATGTAAGGGGTAGGGAGTTGTTTTATTAGGTTTTCCAGCTCGTTTAGTGATATCGGAGTATTGGGGGGTAAGTAAAGACAGCAAATTGTGAATTTTCCCATGTTGGAAACAATAGTTGAGATAGTAACGGCTTCTAATCCTGTATTGATGTTAATTTCTTCACTATGTACTGTGTTGTCCACAAGAATGGCTACACCACCACTTGCTATGGTGTTGGTGGGCCTATCTTTTCTATATGCAGAATATCCACTGAGTTTGATATTTTGATGGGGAAGTAACCGCGACTCTTGAATACATATAAATAGTGGTAACGTTTTAGAGATTAAATGTTGTAGCTCAGGTAAGTGAGAAAGAAATCCATTCATGTTCCATTGTAAGATAGCCATTTTACTGGGTTGAAAGGTGATCAGCTTCAGCGTCTAACAGTTCTTTTATGCGATTGATTAGACGTGTGAAACGATGTTTGCCTTTTTGGTTTAAGTGAGAATGGAGATCTTTAAGAGTAAGAAGTAAGCCTGTAATATCATTGGTGTATTTTCTTGCCGTTTGTAGGTGGTCTTTGGACGTTTGGGTTTCCTCGATAAATTTATACATTTGGTTATAGGACAAGCAGTATTTATGGGGATGTTGTTTCATTTCCTTTTTTATTGCTTTAGAAATTTCTTCCATTGAAATATTTTCAGGACTTTCTGTTCGGTATTTCTTATTTTTTTGTTTGGAGCTTTCAGGCAGTTTAGTCTGAGTATTTATTTCAGGTGTTTTTTTCTCTGTAGGGGTTTCAGACACTGCTGACTCATTTACGTCTGGGGTTTCCTCCAGATCTTCAGTACTACTTATGGATGTAGCTGTCCTTTTTAGTTGTGAACAGGATGGCAATTCATTAAAAAGACTCGATATGGTTTTCTCTGACGAGACGATATTGGTGGTTACAACATTATTGTTGCTTTTTTCTATGTTTTCTTGATGCGGTTGTGATTGTGGATCATCAGTGTTCTTTGGACATTTGTTGGCTGTGTGTCCTTTTTCTTTACACGAAAAGCAAATTGTGTCTGTTGTTAAGAATATTTTGTAGCTCACATCTTCGTGGTTGACTATGACACTATCAGGAATAGACTTTTCTTCACTGGGGTTGATATACATCTGACGTCGAAAACTGAAGATATGGGAATATTCTTCGTCCAGCATTCCAGCTTTCAGAAAAGAAATTGGTGATACCATTTTAATGTTCAGTTCTTCTTTGAATATTTTTTCTAATGTTTCATGCGGAATTGACGGACATACGTTAGAAATAACTACTCGTTGGGCTGGGGTAATTAATCTCCTTATTTCAATATCTTGGTTTTCAATTTGGACAATTCTGTGTGTAGACATTATTTGGTCAACTAATTCTTTTGAGCTGAGGTAAATGCATATTCTCTGATTCGAGACACGGGAGGCGAACAGTATGTTTTTTGGGCCTATGATGCTTCCAATTTTATATACATAATACTTTATGGATGTGTCATTTATTGAGTTCATTAATATTGCTTGATCCTTTCGTGGAAATGATTGGATGTTGTTTTTAATAACATTGGCGTAACTTTTTTGTTGGTTTGGTGGCATATTGATACTTTGTGACATATTTTCAGTGATTAGAGATTCATTATTTGTTGATAGATAATTATTTGATGTTTTAGACATTATTTTGTTAAATTTAAACTGGCGCTTGTTCTGTTATGGACAAGTTCGGCATTTTTAATCTCCAGTTAATCCGACCGAATGCACTCAGACCTGCAGGTCGGAGTTCGGTTACTCGGTGTTAGATGTCGTTGGTTGTACCACCGACACTTACAATGCCTTTACAAAAGGAATGGTGTAAAGTGAATCTGAATGGGTGATTTAATAAATTTAGCGAGTGATTTGAAAAAAATAAATGATGGATAGGGTTTATGAAGTGTTATTGGTACACCTGTGGTAAGTTATATAATTAATAATTTTAATTTATAGATATATTACCTTGAAGGTTGTAGGACACAAAATTCACGTGGTATATCACTTTTTAGCCAGGGCTAACTCAATTACAGTTTGTAAGTTACTCTATTTAGGTCTTTTTAATGATTTATTAAATTTAATAAATTATTGTTATCCCTCGTCACTTCTCTTCACACTTCACATTTGCACTCCGTTACACTCCGGTTTTATATAATCTTTTTCCAGCTCGAGCCACTTGTCTCTGTCCAATGCTGTTCTTACGCATGTAGGTCCAGCTGTGTCCTTTATGTTGTCTGACCATCTCTTCTTCTGTCTTCCTATCCTTCTTTTTAAATTACGGGGATACCAAATAGTTGTTCGTTTTGTCCATCGATCATCATTTCTTCTGAGTAGATGGCCGGCCCATTTCCATTTCTTCTTTTTACATGCTGTTAACACATGTGTAAAACCTGTTCTATTTCTAATTTCTGTGTTATGGATTCTATCTGATAGTTTTACATTTAGTGTGATTCTTTCCATTTTCATCTGTGATACTGTTAATTTATTTCTCGTTGTGTTGGTAGTAGCCCAAGTTTACGCACCATAGTGGAGGGTCGACAAGATACAGCTGTTAAAAACCTTTTTCTTTAATTCCTTAGATACGTTCTTTTCCTTCATTATTCCTTTTAGGCTCCAGAAGTTTCTCCATCCTTTTGTAATTCTTCTGTTTATTTCATTTTCTGTTTTGTTGCTGAATAATAGTAACTGTCCTAAATATATAAAATCTTCAATGTATTATATTTTTGTGTCCGATATAACTATTTTGTTTCTGTTTCCGTTCGTCAATACTTTTGTCTTGTCGTATTTTATGTGTAGACCTGCCTTTAAACTTTGCGTCTGTAATTCTGTAAGCATCATGGTAAGCTCATTTTCAGTTAGGGCGAATATAACTATAACGTCTGCAAATTTTAGAATTGTTAATAATGTTAATATAGTGTGTACTATTTTGATTCTTTATTTTCATAATTTGGTACATAGTTTATAGTTTTCATAGTTTAAGGTTGGGTACAGATTTTTAGTTTTTATCTTAGAGATAGTTTTTATTGTGTAGATACAATACAATTTAGTTAAAATGGTTAATTGTTGTTCATTTGTATACCAATCGTAGCTCTGCTAAAAGCAAGATTTAGCTTGAAGCAGAAGAAATTAATTATCCTCTATATCATCATGCATAAGTATTTTATTGTATTTGTAATTTATTCAAGTTTAAGACTTTTACCTGTTGAAAATCTTATTATTATTATTATTATTATTATTATTATTATTATTAACGTTAGCGAAGTTAATAAATTTGTTTTTATTTTCTGACTGGTCCGAATCCCATTACCTTCAACTATAATTACTAACTTACGGACGTAACTCATCTAATCAAGATTATTATTATTGTTATAATATAATGTGTTTTCTAAAACATACAACAAAGTATATTTACAGTATACATGTAAATTATATGGGTATATGTGTTAATATAATTGTGTTGTTAATTTTTTTTGTACAATATGGTGTTCTATTTTTAATTTTTGTTTTTTTTTTTTTTAATTTAGTTTTTATTTAAAGACGCTTCCACTGCTAGACTTTTAGCGTCTAGTATACATATATTATAATTGTAACATCAAACTCTTATAATTATATTACACAATTTTGACCATTTATAATTTTGCAATAAATAGTCTTTATTTGCAATAACTAAATATATCTACCTATAGACATTTGTATATAATAATATTTAGATCTAGATTTGCGTTAGTAATGTTATATCGCTTAAATAATTTATAATGTTAGTGGTACTGTCTGGGTTGTTTTGTAGAGCTGTTGTGATGTTGTTAGGGATGTTGAATTTGATTCTTGAAGAGTTATATGGATATGGATATCACATTTGGATATAATATGTTCTATGTTCATGGCACGTCGCAATTTTCACACCGAGGGGGGGGGGTTTCTGTTGAATAGGTAGCTGTGGGTGAGTCTTGAGTATCCGATGCGCAGTCTTGTCATTAATGTCTGTATTTTTCGTCCTTTTTCCAGATCCCAAACTTTTATGTCTTTCTTGATGTTAGGTAATTTGTTCGTATTTGGGTCGGTATTGAGCCATACACTTTTTTGTGTTGTATTGTGATGTCTTTGAGAGCATTCTTCAAGTCTGATGCTGGTATGGGGATATTTTGTACTGGGCTTGTATCTTCTTTTGCTGCGTTGTCGGCTTGTTCGTTGCCGTCAATGCCTGAATGACCTGGAATCCTTATCAGGTATATTTTATTTTGGTATAAGTTTGAGAGTTTGTGGATCTCTTATTGTATTTTTATTATGGTTGGTTTTTTACTTTGCACGTTCTGAATGTTATTTAATACGGCTAGCGAGTCTGAGCAAATTGCTATTTTATGATTATTAGCAGTTATAGATTGTAGTGCCATGTAGAATGTAGATACTTAATTCTTCAGCTGTTTCTATAGAGTAGTAGGCAGTCTTGAAGATGTTGTTATTTCAGCTGTTACTTGGGCAACCCCTACATAGTTTTTCTTCTTGGATGCGTCTGTATAGATTATCTTGGTTGGTTGAATTCTGGAACAGATTTCTTCTTAAGTCACTTCTTTTTTTAGACGGTGAAGTGATAGATCGAATTTAGGCGTTGTAAGTGACCAAGGGGGAGTGTTGTTAGTGTTTCTGATTTCTCGACATTAGACTTATTTTCTCGAGAATTTTCGAGAAATCTCGAGAAAAATAATCATATAATTATTAGAATATACATCTTTTTTTAATGTGGAAAATATTGTAGAGGATAAAAACATGTTAAAATTATAATCACCTTTAAAGTACTAAAGTAAAGGCGTCGAGCAAATTTTACATTTGCCGAGAAATGAAAAATGAGAATTAAAACTTTTTCTCGAGAAATTCTCGAGAAGAATCAGTAAGTGTTGTGGATTAATTATTTTTGGAGTTTGGGAAATTGTATGTTTAGTGTTGAGAGGTATTCAATGAGTTGTTTTTGTAGTAAGGTTTCGTCCTGGATATTTAGGATATTTTGAGTTATTGATGTATTGCTAAGTTTATTGCGTAGTTTGTGAGTAGTTGCTTTCGTCTCATATTCAGTAGAAGCTCCCCAGATTCGTTCAGTATGCTTTCGACGGGACTTGTTCGGAAAATTCCTATTGCCAACCTTAGCGCAGTGTTTTGTACAGTGTCTAATTTTTTTAATATAGTTTTTTAACTGATCCGTATACTTTTTGTAGTTCCCTCTAGATGAAAAATATAAGAACATAAACAAAACAGAACGCAGATATTACATAGATATAAGCTAATGTTTTGACCAAGTTAACTATGGCGTGAGTTAAATATACCTCGTCTATAAACCCTGTTTTACGTTTTCTCTATATCTCTATGTGTAAAACCGAATAGAAATACGGGAATTGACTGAATTGCGCAAGTGTGCGGAGTATAAATTTAAAAATATTTGTTTTATTCCCTATAACACTTTAAAATAAATAAAATCATACAAAAATACTTAATGTTTAATATTTTTAGTGATCTTAGTGGATTTAAATGGCTTGAAAAGGAACTTCTAGAAAAGAAAGTAGTAGAAACTATAACCGAGAAAGAATATAAACAATTTGTGACAACCATGGATCGTTTAGTTATGATGCCATATTCCTACCGTATTAAGGACTTTATAATGGACTATTGTCAGTCTCTCATGAGTCAAACTAAAACTTTAGAAGTCCCAAAACTCAAATATGATACTGATGGACGGGCATATATAACAACTTACGGTAAATATAGAAATTTTTTAAATAGAATTTGAGCTAATATTTTTGTTTAGAATGTTTAAGGAAAAGGGCAAGAGGTGATGTAACGATTCGGAGTCCAGGGACTGGAAAAATTACAATTAATGGGGATGATATTCGATATTTTAAAGACCTTCAGTGCAGAGAACAGGTAGGAACTTATTAATTTGTATATATATTTATTGATATGTTGGGATAAATTATATGTATAAGTAAACCGGAATACGAATCTGGAATCTTTATAAGGTGGTATTTCTTTCACTTTTTAAACTTCAGAATTATAAAACTTAAGTGTAATGCACTGAAGAAATGAGTATTCGGAATTACCCAGTACCGGGCATATCCGAGTGTATTTCCGATACCGGAATATTACCTGGACACTCAAGAATGCTGGGATCTGTTGTCGGGTACTAGGTTCCTTATGAAAAAATATATAAAGGGCGAATGACAACAAATTCAATAAAAATTATTTTAATATGTAAAAGAAAATGTATATTTCGCAAAATTAAATTTAATACTCAAATGCCAATAATGGTAGATTATGATAAAGAAATATTTTCTTTGCGTCTCACGGAAAGAATATCTTTCTTCTCTCTTCGTAATTAATACATGTCTTGCTAAACATTTATTTGGGTATGCGTAGGTGGTGTAAGTATTACCTGCCCAATTATTATTGTTAAGTATAAATATTTGCATTTTATGATTACCGAGCTAACGAATTCTCTGTATGAGGAATGTTTGATGTCTAGGAAAATTGTCAAGCTGTTTCTATTGTTTTTTCTTAGTATGGTACTCTTTGGTTTAGTTAGGTAGTATTTATTATTTTACCACAGAACCCGATAAATGGCATTTTTCGTGTTTTGTAGGTATGACCACAGTATATACCAGTAGTTTTACTTGTTATAGGCTCGTTTGATGTTGATGGGATAAATTTTCGTGACTTTGGGTTGACCAGTAAAGTAAAGACGATAAAGACCAGCGTTTCTCAAACGAAAACGTGTCACGGACCAGTAAAATTTTTAATTTTCTACCGCGGACCACAAGGAATAAATGTACTATTAAACAAATTTATTGTATATGTACTTTACATCTATATAATATCTCAGTAATAAAAAATCACTGAAAAATGAACAAAAATCACAGAAAATGGACAACATATCATAAAAAAATGAACGAAAAATCTCAAAAATAAGAATTTATACGTATTTCGCGGACCACAAAATTTTTGCTAAGGACCACCAGTAGTCCGTGGAACACGGGTTGAGAAACACTGATATAGACTAATACGTATATGGATCTGTATCTATAAAAAGCGAAGCTTTTTATTATAATGGTTGAAATTGGTTGACAGTAAATAAGTTTGGGTTGTAAATGAAATACTCGAAAATTTTGAAGATACAGTAATTGCAGTAAGCAGGGAATTAGTTACAAAATGAAATTTAGAAATATTGTTATCAAAAATTTAATTTTGAAATTTCTCGAAATTAAGAATTTTGTATTTTATAACTCTAAAAATGAATTTTGAAAACGCTACATATTATCATTATTATTATTATTTCATGTAATACCAAAGATTATAAAATAATCTTTGAGAATACTTAAACTATTGCAAGTGGTATAATTTTGAAGTAGAAAAATTATTTAAGGGTAGCTAGATTTTTCTTTTTCTTTAACAATTTCAGTTAAGTATACAGTCAGCGCCCGCTTAACGTACACAATGTGTACACATATTCTCGTACGTTAATCGAACGTACGTTAACCGGACGGTATATTTCCGTATAAATGTATGTAAATACGGATAATTGATACATACTTTCGATCCCTATGTTCATACGACCGTACATTTGTTCGTACGAACGTACATTTTTTCGAACGAACGTACAATTGTTCGCACGAACATATTTTTTTTTTTTTGTATAAAGGACCAATATTCATTGATTGTTTTGAAGTTATATTTAGGCAAGATATGCGTATGAAGCTTGAAATACAGTGTTACCAACTTCTATCTTTCAATTTTCCCCCTTCACTCACACTTACAGAGAAGAATCAGTAAATACGTCGAACGCAGCCGAATATGTACACGTATTTACGAGTGCTTTTCAGTGTGTGAATACACAGCAGTGTATTCACATATATTAAAAAAAAAAAAAAAAAATGGATCTGAATATGGACACTGAAGATATTAACCATTTGTTAGAATAACATGCGGACGAACTCACAACTAATGAGTTATTAGAACTACAAGAGCAAATGAGAACTGAAAAAAGACTAAGAAGACCCAAGAAATAAGAAGACTCAAAAACCGAGAACGAAACAACCGAAATGCAACTAAAAACAGTAAGTGGAATATTAGGCAAAGTGGAAGAACTCATTGACACTATCGAGAATTCGGACCCGGATATTGATAGAAGTTTCAGTGTTGTTAAAAATATACGCAATAGCACCGCTTGTTATAAACTTCTATATCAAGACAAAAAGAAAACAGCGGTACAATAAAAGTTTATTGTCATAAAATCAACAAATAATAATTTTTTAAGTACTTATTTATTTTTCTTAACATGTTTATTTTATATAATGTATGATTTATTTTTATTTTTTTAACATGTATTTATATGTTAGTACTAATTTTTTTTTTTTTTTTTTTTTTTTTTTTATTTTAACAAATTAGGTACATCGACTACGGGGTCATTAGTACCTCATGTCGTTAGTTACAATTAATTATATTTATAGTTAAGTAATTATATATATATACATATACATATATATATATATATATATATATATATATATACATATGTACATACATACACATATATATATATATATATGTAGGTTAGTAACGAGTGATAATAGTTAATAGGTATAATAATAATAGTTATAATAATAATAATAGATATATACACGTACATGCACACATATACAAGTATAGTAATATGTGAGTGTTTTTCTAAAGCTAGATATTATATTTCTTTTGATAGCCCTGTTTCTGTCAAGAATCTATGTATCTTTTCCCTATTTTCCGGGTTGTCTCCCAGGACTTCTGTGAGATCTTTCCCGAGTTTGACTTTAAGTCTGATGGCTTCATACTTCTGGCATTCTAGGAGTAGATGGGGAACTGTTTTTGCTACTTGGCATAGGTCGCAGGTTTCTCTGTTTTCTCCTCTAAATAAATAGCTGTGTGTAGCCCTGGTGTGTCCTATTCTTAATCTGTTTATCAATATTTGTTTCTTTCTTGTCTGTTCTGGTTCCCAGGGCGATAGGTCAGGTTTGATGTGTCTTAATTTATTGTTTTGGATGTTTTGCCAGGTGATTTCCCACTTTTTATTTATTTTGCTTTTAATGTCATTTTGAAGATCCCTTATTTGTATTGATGAATTTTGTGTAACAGGTTCATTAGTGGCTTCTTTGGCTGCAGCGTCTGCCTTCTCATTCCCGGGAATACCTACGTGAGATGGAACCCAGGCAATTGTCGTTTCTATGTGGATTCTTTTTAGGTCGTGAATTTTTTCTCGGATCTGACAGATTACTTCCGTTTTTGTGTACATATTTTGTAGGCCTTGGACGACACTCAGTGAGTCGGAATAGACTATTACTTTCTTTTGGTCTGGATTTGTTTCTAGTAACAGATTCAGGCATTTTAGTATGGCGAGTGCTTCTGCGCTGAAGATGCTGCTTGGTGTTGGGATGTTGTACTTGAGTGTTTCGGTTGGTTAGTACTAATTGTTTACTGTTCTATTCGGATTTACGAAAATATTAGGGACATTAAATTAATAAACTTCAATATCTTGCAAATGATCATTCATGAAAAAAAAAGTGTAAGAATCTTTTTTTGTAGAAAATTTTAAAATCTGCAAGTTTTATTCAAACAAATTTTACGTTAAGTTTACTCTTTCAAAATTAAATGCGGTCCCGTCATTTAATAATCGGATATTTTTCGTGAATCCGATTATACATTATACATTGTGTGCTATTTCTCTTTTTTTTAACCATAAAGTTGCCATATCAAATACGGAAACGACGTTTTCGTGTGACGCGATGTACGTTCGCGCGGTCAATGTGTACGTTCGTACAAAAGCGACATTTTCATGTTACGCGATGTACGTTCGTACGAACATAAGATCCGTAATTAATCATGTACGTACCATCGAACGTACGTTAAGCGGATGTACGTTAAGCGAGCGCTGACTGTATATATAATAAAAAACTGTTCCAGGTGTTTGGGTTAAAAAAATGGAATAATTAAAAAAAGTGGAAAATACATTTCATTAATTTTTATTTATAAATTTGACAATATAATTAATTTTATTTTTGTTTGTCTGAGTTAAAAGTTTTTGTATAGTAAAAAAAAAAAATCAAATACACCAAATATTTCTTCTGCGGTCAACTGACGCAAATAGATAAACAAATTTGGCTGCCGCTTTTTTTAAAGATTTTAAATTTACTGTCCTGACTCGTATAGCTTCGGAAAAATTCGCATACTGAACAGACTAACGCATGCGCAAGCAAATCGTACAAAAAAAAAAAAACAGTGAAACTGCTGTATATACTGTGGTATGACTAAAGAACCCTTAACCCAAGATTATTAAAGTAAAGGTTGTCTCGTAAATTCTGACCAATCAGAGCGTGAGAGAGAATACGTCTCACGTATGCGTAGTTCAAACTAGCATACAAAATTAATATATATGCTGCAAGTTTTTAAATATTTTTATTGACTATTTCCATAATAGATATTTATTTCAAGACAGTTTTACTGAATAAAATATAAATAAAAACCTAAGGAAATTTTATACTGATATATATAAAATGTAAGGTGATGGGTATTTGTATTATAGGTAATAAATAACAATAAAATTGAATACAAATATAATTTTAGGTATATTTAAATAAAAATAGAAAAACAAATTGCTATAATAATATAGTAATTAATAAAATTGGAGGTTATATCTGTTTTTAAAAACGGCTGGACGTATTTTAACGAAATTTGGTACAATAGAGTAGAATCAGGATCAAATATAGACATGGTATCTCAAATTTTCTTTCTTAGGGGATGTTTCTAGGTTAAAACTGGTACTAAAAAACTTCAAAATTTTCTTTATAAACAGAACTATTTTAACAGAAAAAACTATACAATAAATATTGTTTATAAGAAAACAAATCTTATTAGTTCTATGTATTTTTCAATTTGATGAATATTACGGTAGTTACGGGGGGACACCCTAAAACTAAAATCTTGAAATATTTCACTTATTATTCTCTTTACATCAAAAATGAATGTAAGAAAATTTATTTAGAACGAAGAAACATTCCTGTCGAAGAAAAAATTAATTAAAATAAATGGAAAATCAAAAAACTAAACGACATTTTTATATCTATAGCCAAAAATCAAACTTCACGTGTATATAACATATACGATAAACAAAGACGTCCCGTTAGCATACGGATGACGCGTAGCCTCTCTATTTACCCCCACCACTACAAGTTACGAGACAACCTTATATTTGAATAATCTTGCCCTTAACCGTCGCTCATGTATCTGTCTGTACAGTAGAAATTGTGGCGAAATGGCTAGACCTAGATTGTTTAAATTTAGCATGTAAATACAGTTCTTTGTCGCACATAGAGGAAAAATACCGAGACTTAAAGAAAACATATCGCCCGAAAAATATAAACAGATTTTTATTGAACGAAAAACTAAATCTATTTTAAAATGGTTGTGTAGGGTATCAAATAAAACCTCTTAAACCGTAGATAAACTAGCAATTTTATTTTTGAGATAATTAATAATTTTACGCGATTTTCGCAAATAAATGTGCTGGAAAACTATTTCCCAAAGGGGTTGGTAAAACAATCTGGGAAAATTTCAATAATGTATACTGATGGGAACCAAAATAATTCAATAGGAATTTTTGATCAGACTAGATTTTTGTGTCGTTGAAGAAAATATATGTTTTTTAAATTTATCGTATGGTATCAAAAGATGGCTCTCAATGGGTAGATTAAGGACCGAAAAATAGATTTTTAAAATTTATTTTAACACGATTTTTGTCAAAACATGGTAAAATATTTTTGTACCACACTCTGTAACTCAGGGGTGGGGATAATTTATAAATCTGAAAAAAATAAAATAAACTTAGTAATGCACATTGATATGATCTGGAATGGTTCAAGAGGAATTTTTGATCTGATTATTTTTTTTGAAAGTTATCAATTTTTTTGCAATACCACGCTAACATGATTTAAGTGGCTAATCGGATGTAAGTTAGTAGATGGAAACATTATCGTATTTGATGATTTTAATATGTGTCCACAATTTCTTGTCACTTACAAGATACCTACAAAATCCTGAAATGTCTGAAAATTTACACTTATAGTCGGATTGCTGATAGGTGACTGTTACATGTATGTATCAAGTAGTGCATTCATATAATAATCTAGTTACCATTTTTCAGCGATTTTAAAAATGTTTTTTGTTATTTGTCTTAGCTGTCTGTTAATAATATCAATTAGTAGAGCTTGCGGCCAAACTATTAAATTCACAAAGTTTAATTTTAAATTTGCTGGAATATTTTAATTCAGAAAAAGAGAACAATGGGCCACTTATTTCTCTATATTGTGTCCATCAAAGAGTAGCAACTGCCTTAAAGATTTCGGAATCAACAATTCGTAGAATTATAAAATGTAATAAATCTGAACTTCTCACTAACAAAATTACGAGAAAACGAAGGAAATTAAAATCTGAACCAGTTTATTTTATTGATACATTGGCACAAACGTATGGTCATGAAGTACTAAGATTACCTCCTTATCACTGCCAGTTTAACCCCATTGAACTAATTTGGGGTATAACAAAAAATTATTTTGATAGACATATTGGTCAAATCGGATATAGGGATAACGAAGTTTTGAAAATGTGGCAAGTAGCCTGTGATCAAATTAGTTGTAAAACTTGGGCAAAATCTGTTAAAAAAATCGAAAATTTAATAAATGAATGGTGAGAAAGGGAAAGGATTGTTGATGATATTAATCCAATAATAATAAATACAAGAAATGACAGCGATAGTTCAGATGACGACGTTATCATGCATGACAGTGACTATTTTTTTAAAAATAAAAATAAACATTTAATTACAACTTGTAGCAATATATTATATGAATAAATATATTTTAAATTAATATTTTATTACTTTGTACTTAGGGGAAACATAAAAATTTAATTTAATTAAACAACAAATTATAATCTAATATTTACGTATGAGTATAACCTTATTTATAATTATTACCTTAAAATTAATAATTTTGTTTGTTTGAGTACTGCTGTGAATTTGTTCTCGTGCTCTAATTAGTAAAGATATCTACGAATCATGCCGTTTCTTTCTAATGCTTTGTTTTTTATTAAAATAATTTGGAAGGTTAGTTGTCAACTTGCGTCACTATACGTTACTATGGGTTTGCAAATAATTATAATGATATAGAGAGAGAAAGCATATAGTATTGAATATCGATACTTGTAGCAACGAACAGTCACCTATCAGCAATCCGACTATAACATCAATTTGTCATAGTAATTAATGATTATACTGCATGGTTTGAATGCATGAATGGAGAACATGTTCTTGAAATTAGACTTCACGCAAGACAGTGCTGTATATTTGGAAACATATATTAGAAAAATTTAAGATATTTACGTTCCTATAATTGGTGTTATTCTAAACACAATTTGTTCACTTTAACATCGCTGTTCCGAGGTCAAACAGTGTGTTTTACGGCCCGAGATAGATAGTTATCGCAAAAAATACTAAGCGATAAACAACCGAGAGGTTCAAGGGACCACTGAATCTTAGGTGCACAATCAGTGACACACAGTGCAGGATTTACGTACAAGCTACACAAGCTATAGCTTCGGACACCCTACTTTCTTGACGGCCCCAAAAAAAAAATTGTCCGAGTGAGCAATTGTCATAAATAAGTTGTTATGAATAAAAATGATTTTAAGTTAAAGATTTATTATTTCACTATCAATATACTTCTTAATTGTATTTCAGTTTAACCCTCTAGGTATCCGAAAATCATTTTTGTCACTGACATAGAATATCTGGACTTTGAAAGGGTCCCATATCTCAAATAGCTTAGGGCCTTCTCAAGTCTAAATCCGGCCCTGGTGACACATGTGCTATTAGCAAGCCAATTGCCTCTAAAATGTCTGATTATCTATCGGAATTTGTAATTCAAGCCTTTGAAACTGTTTAATATTTAATCTTATATATAAAAATCCATTTCTGTTTGTCTGTCTGTTCTTTACGCAAAGCCAAACGGATAGACCAATTTTTGAAAGTGTGATGATGTCGTCGGTATCGATTTCGGATCCATAAACTTTATATTTTCTGTATCAGATAAGTTTTAACTAAAAGTTCCGAAAACGTCACACTCCGTGTTATAAGGTTAAACTTTCTTTCCAGGCGCCTTGTATATCAAAGTTGATCACTTTTATGTGAGGAATTTTCACTGGTTTTATCTTCTTTATCTGTATCCAGACGTGTTGTATTTTTTGAGATCGCATCCCTCTCATTTCCTGTGTGTCTTAGTATAGTGCTCAAATATTTTTTTTTTTGTTTTTTTTTACAAAAATGTAAATTTAAGTTTGGTGTTATCGTGTAGACGACCTTGTAATATTTTTGAAAAATGAGCAAAGTCTTATTTAAGTTAATTTGGTGTACAGGATGCCATCAATTTTAACGCGTTAAGATATTTGTTTCTATTGTATTACTTAATCTTCCCGTTTTGTATCAAACTAAGAATCACAATAAGAACAAAAATAAACATATTTGTAACATGTGGTAATATTTTTAGGTAGGAATTATTACATTAAATATTTCTTAAAATATTGTTCCGCCGTTATTATTAGTTAAGAGCCCCGGTATTTATTTCATTAAATGCATTTTATAAGCGATTACTTAATTAGATTAGAGTCGGCCATGATTTCAGTCCATGCTTGTTCTTAAACAAAAGTATATTCAAAACAAATTATATCATAGACATTGGCCTTAGCCATGAAGTTTATGAAGGACAATAAGTATATTTATGGCTAAGACCCAAAACTTGATTTAAAAATCTTGCTCTAACACAAAAAACGTGAGTGTTGGCTTCAGGAAATAACAAGGTAGGCGTCTTAAGGCGGCGCACAACCCTATAGTTCCCTATAGTTTCTTATACAAAACTAATAATCGGAAATAAAATTAATAACAATCTATATATCAAAATTTGCAGCGAATTTTTATCTATCTAATAGGATATTTCAAATTTTAGAAAAAACTGTTATGTAATTGTAATTAAGCAAATTGCATTATAGACACCATCTTGTAAACCAATCGACGCATATTTGCGTACGATGCGGCAAATTGTAGCTAAAGCTTCATTCTACAAAAAGGTTTTTAGCTATTATGTTCTATTGTGAAAACTACTTATAGTTATTGTACTTGATAGTCTATATTTGCCGCCATCTTGAATCTGCCGCGGTTCTCAAAATAAAGTCTGTCCCAAACGGTTAAGCGGAACTAGATTTTGCAATTTAGTTACTTTCATCGCTTAAATCGTGCTTTTCGGCCGTTTTGTTTAAGCTTTGTAAATCATACTTACAATAAAATTTTTTGGTTAAGGTTAATATCATTTTAAAATGTCATTTTCTTTATATTTTGATTTTTTGTGTCATTCTTAATACAAATTTCCCATTTATTTATTTTTTTGTCATTAAAATATATAAAAAAAAATAATTTAATTTTGACATAGGTCATTCGTTTCCATGGTTTCATTGTTGTAATTTTAAATTTTGACATTCCAACGTGAAAAATGAAATAACCCAAGCAAGGTCCCTTGTCGTGACAACCTAAAAGAACGAAATTCCCATTTAGTTCCGCCTAAGCGTTTGAAACAGACTGTAGGTGTAACGGGTAAAAATGATTTAATTTTTGTAAATAATACGTGTACGAAGTGGCATTCCATTATCATCAAGTATAATATTATTCGACGACGGTTTGAAACTATAAGTAATCAAATCGAAAAAAAATGTTAACGTATTATTTCAACATTTCTACACAAAACTATATAAATATTAAAGTTATTTGAAACCCACAAATAGATTTAAACAATTACAGAACATTGTTGCTGATGTCTATTATTAAGTTATTGAGCGATAAAATTTTTACAATAAATGTTTCTATAATTAAAAATATCCTATTAGATAGATAAAAATTCGTTGCAAAATTTGATCTATAGATTGATACTAATTTTATTTAAGATTGTTTTGTATAAGAAATTGGTAACCTCTAGGGGTTATACGCAGCCTAAAAGTACAGAACTGTCAACCAAAAATTTGACCGGAGGTAGTTTTGGATGACAGTTTTATACTTATCAGTCGTACCAACCAGCAACTTTTTAGTTTTTGTTTACAACTTAACTTTTAGTTGTTTATTAAGTTGATAAGAAGTTTATATAGAACATATAATTAAACATAAACTTAGCACAATTAAACAATATTTATAAATTGGTTTACTATAACCAAATTGTTGTCTGCCATCTGAACCTAAAAATTTTTAAGTTGGCAATGTAAAGTAGTAAGAGATGGAAGGTATAAAATATATCACTGTCTCTTATTTTTTCCCCCACTATATTCTGTAGTATCAAAAGTTGAAATGACGTCAGAGTTGGACAGTATTGAAAAAAGTATAATGTAGAATGGACTAACACACCATTCGGTCATTGGCCATAACATATATAAAATTATATAATTTAAAAAAAAACATGTGCTTCTATCTAGAGACTTACAAGCCTACTTAATTACGAGATTCGAGTGCATCAACGCAGCTTTCCAGTTTTATAGTTATTCAATTAAATATTACCAACACGTAGTTGCAAAAAAACGATAACTTTTGATAAATAATCAGATCAAAAATTCTTGTTGTATTAGGAATTCCAGCTCATATTAAAGTGCACTACTCAGAATTATGTCAGATTTTTGTATTAACAGGGTTGTTGAACCGGTCCACCATCTGCTTGTCCCTCATTTGACTTTTTACGACCCATGGTGACTTACAGTACTGTATTCAGAAGCGGATTTAACGGCGGGCGCACCGGGCGCGCACCCGTGGCTCCGACCTCTAAAGGGCCCCGCAAAAACCTAACTTTACACTTTTTTCTAATTGAGGGGACCAATATTCTTACTGCGCCCGGGGCCTTAACTGATCTAAATCCGCCACTGACTGTATTTATTGAAAAATTAACTGTAAAAACTCGTAAATATAAAAAAAAAAAAGTATTAAACTAGAGTTAATGCGCACACTTAAATCATTGCTTGAGATTGAGTCAGTCAACAGACGATCAGCTGACTCGGACGAATATTGACTTTTCGGATGAATATCAAACAAAAATTTCAACAAAAAAACAGGATGAATATCAAAAAAGACGAACATTGGCGTGGACAAATATTGGAGTTCCACTGTATCATAAAATTCGCTAAATTTTGAAAAAATATCCACGTGCTTTCATCTACAGACATATACGTACTTAATTACAAGATGCGCGCATGTAAAGACAACTGCCTCTTTCTCCAGTTAGTCAGTTAAATCGTGCTAGCACGGTGTTGCAAAAATGTCGATAACTTTCGAAAAAATAACCAGTTCAAAAATTCCAATTGTACTATTCCGGTTTACATTAATGTGTAATGTGTAATACTCAGATGCACGAATACTCGTTGCACAGTTTTTGCACATTTTTGACAAAAATCGTGTTAAAATAACAACATTCTAACAAACTACTTTTCGATCCTTAATCTTTTGATATTAGACAATAAATTTAAAAAAAGACATTTATTTTTTTCAATGACAAAAAATTAGATAATTTTCGAAAAACTAATCTGATAAAAAATTCCTCTTGGAATATTTCGGTTGCCGTCAACATACATTATTGAGATTTTTTTCAGATTTTTAGATCCACTCCTATGGGAAATAGGGCGGAGGACAAAAGTTATGAAACATTTTTGGCGAAAATTAAAAATTTGGGTTTTTCAACAAAAAAGTTTGTTGGTTTATCTTACGCGTTAAGTGGTTTAATTTGATACCCCACACAAATATATATGGGTCAAAGACTTGCAAGTATGTCAAATTTCAACTCTTTAGGTCCAATTGTTTTCTATCTGACCGGCCAGTTTTATCTGTCACTTCTGGAACATAGTAAGTCCAGAAACTTGGTGCCTACTTCGTAATGAATGTATTTATGTGTATACTACTATACTAGCGTCGGCGAACCAACGCACTTACGTCACACGACGTTACCAATCAATGCATTGTTCCAGACAATACAGTCGTTTGTTACGTCGTGTGACGTAAGTGCGTTGATTCGCCGACGCTAGTATATCTTGTTCTATTAGCTAATTTCCCAGTGGATGTTAAATTTTCCATATTTTTACCATTCTGTTCTCCTTCTTCATCTTTCCACTGTAATCGTCTGCTTCTTCTATGTGATTCCTTTAAGTACAGTGTTCAAATATATTCTTGCGGCGAAAATGTTATATATTTTTTTAAAAAGTATTTTAAGGGGAAAATTGACGGATGTCCGTAAATGACGCATCACTGGCCGCGAGTTTATGAAACTAGTGCTCAGTAGTTTAAACTTAATTTTTAACCAGATCATTAATTTGGAAACTTGGTCCATTTCACACATTTTCTCCGTGATACAATCTTTAACTTTCATAATTACAGTAGGCGCTCTGTTATTTGAATACTCAAAAATGAACAGTCAAAATTTAACACATGAGGTTTTATAGGGTTTTACGTCATGATAATAAGTAAAGACTATGGAAACAATAATGAACAAACAGTTAAATAAGTTTATCGGATGCCGTAAAAGCTTCTAATAAGAAATATATTTTTTTTATTGATGACTTGCTTGCATTCAGAGCTGGATTAAGCTAATGCTGGCACCTTAATTTTTGATTTCCATAGTATAAAGGTTTCATATTCTTTTTCATATTTATGTTTTGATTTAGTTGGCAACAAACTTTTTGTTGCCTTTTGTGCATTTATGTAGATATATTCCGGCTATTCTTACATTTTAATTTTAATATCAATTCTGCCAATCAAACGATTAAACAAAATCATAACGTTTATTGTCAGGCTACCAGATCTGTTAATTTTAACTTTTTATTTTATTAAAGGCAGTTATAAATCTGTTAATTTTTACTTTTTATTTTATTTGAAGTGAAAAATAAAATCATGTATGTACCATTGGCGTTACTGGATGATTACGCCTATTGAGTGACATACACCCCTCGGGCCAGAGGCCCTTGGGTTGTATTACGTCATTCTCCGGGCATAATCATCTTAATAACACCCTTGGTGAATAAATATCTGTTTTGAAGTAAAAAGCGACAGAGTAAATAAAAGGTATTTAACACCTTCTGTCTTTGCTTTTCTTTGTTACTTACCACTGCCAACTTAACAATTTGACGTAACAGATAATAGTTTGGTTATAATAACCAATTTTTAAATATCGTTGAATTATGCTAGTTTATATATAATTGTATTAGCCAGTATCAGAGCCGCAGTAAGGGGGGGCGGAGGAGGCGACGGCCCTAGGCGCACTAAGGAAAAGGGTGCTGACGAGCTTGATTAAGGGGCGCTATTGCGAAGGTGAGGACCTTTTTTTTGCTCATCACTTGGATTTTGGGAGGTGAGGACCTTTTTGTTTTGCTCCAAAGGGCGCCAAAACACGGCTTTGCCCCTAGCGCAAGTTTTCCTTACTGCGGCTCTGGCCAGTATAGTTTTTATTTACAAGACCAAATCTCAATCAGGATTATTAAAAATGACAGAAAAAGTAAAACAGTATAGTTTAAAAACAACCGTAAAGTTGGTATGCCTGATAAAGTATTGATACGTCAAACGTGATGATAAGTCTGGCAGAATCAAGTTTGAAAAGTTGGGTAGTATGTCGGATAGCATTAAAAGTTTGAAGGAAGTATTGTGTTTCACATTATACTTTTTACGTCAATACTACGCAAAGAATCCGTAGTGCTTAGGAGAAACGTAAAATGTAGAACAGACTTTAGGTATCGTTAGTTATCAACCGGTATAACTGTAACTCCATAAGATTTTTTTGGCTTCAATATGAGTTTAGGTAGATTAGTTTTTAGCTGTTTAATAAATAGAACATCCCTGATTTTCTATTAGTTCACATAACTGAGCGTCTACTGTATATATGTATATATTTTAATTTGCATACATGACTCACAGGTAAAATTGAATTGAAATAGGTGTATTTTGCGACCTCCAAAACCGTTAGTTGACACTGATTTACCAAACAATTTAAAGTCCTAACATACACTGTTTAATTTGTAAATTTCGGAAAATGTTTGTCAGAATGTAAACAATAAATAAAGACGTATCATTATTTATTTATCTCAATATTTGCTCTTAATTTCATGTTCTATGTGACTAGTCAAGCGTATTTATTAAAATTAGTTGTTTTTTTCCGTTGGTAAGAGAAATTTTCAAGAGAATTTTTACCCAAATGAGATGAATTATCACGTCTGGCATCCAAATTCCATTCTCAACGGAAATTGAATAATGAAATACATTTAATTTAAACTTGGTATTATAAACGACCTTGCTTTTGCTATTAAGGAAATAAACAGTGTTTTTTTATGATAATTTGACAGATTTCATAAATATTTTACGTTTAAATTTGGGGTATCCGTTTGACTGTATTTGGTCACAAGTTAAGCCTTCGGTTGCTTGTATAATCCAATTTTGTTGGGGTAAAATCATGACCAAAGATCACCACCAAAATAAAAGTTAGCTAAAATTTTCTTGAATACATGAGGACAGACAGGACTACTGAATCCTACAAAAGGTTAAAAGAAATATTATATGTGAATTTTCATATATTTCAGGGTTTCGTAGATATTTGGTAAGTGACAAAAATGTTGGGTATGCTTTTATTTGTAATTGTAATAAAATAATTGTTTTAACCAATTTACGTCTGGTAATTTAGGTAATAAGAACTTTCATTTTATTTATATGAAATTCTTTCATGGTCGAAGATTCAATTACTGTTAAAGAATTAAATTTGAATGGAATCTAAGTTGATTTTATTTTTAATTGGTTTATTTGTTGAATTGCTACTATTTCCTTCCGAAAATATGGTATACATTACTATGGTACTAATATTATTTTGATCTTTTTTTGTTTTTATTTCTAACAAAATGGCAAACTTTGATCAAAATTGTGTTGAATTGCAATGAAGAAGTTCCAAATCGACTTATATCACAACCGCCAAATAGTCCAGATTTGAATGTATTGCATCTTGGCTTTTTCAATTCTATACAATCCTTACAACATACAGCTTCACCGAATACAATCGACAAACTAACTGAATGCGTACGAAATGCATTTAACCCTTTCACTGCCCCATACGCATTAAGATTTCGTGCTCGCTGTGCGCACATATTTCGGTGATTGCGAGTTTATTCGTGTAGAGCAGTTGGCGTGAACTTTTTGTGTAAGTTTTCATGACATGTAAGGATGAATGATGGTATATGACTAATGTTAGGAAAAAATGTAATGTGAGTGAATGAATACAAGAATACAATCAAAAAGATTTTATTTAATCGATATAAATAAGTAGATGTACCGAATGTAAGACCCTATTTAAATGAATTGAACGGCACAGCAACGTATACCAACGCAACGTGCTCGTAGGTACTTGAACTGGTTGGAGTAACCAGCGAAAATAGTCGTGTTGAGCAGGGAACAATTTAAAACACGCCGCGAGTTAACTCGCTCGGAGCGTATCGGGCCACACTTTTATTTACGAGTATATACGGTTGGAGCAGCGAAAGGGTTAAATCATTTAACATACAAACCCTCGATAATGTTTTTCTAACATTGCAAACTTTTCTAGAAGCAACCATGTTAGCAAAAGGTGGGAATTCCTATAAGATTCACACGTTAATTAGGCAAAACTTACATCGTAAGGGACGATTACAAACAACATTATTATGTTCCATACAAGCTGTTCAGACAGTCACATCCTTGTTAAATTAAAACTTTTTGTATTATTCTTTATTTTACTAGATATTTGTAACTATTTCATAATCATTCTAATTAATTAAAATTGTAAATGAATATCAAATTTTCGGAGAAGAAACAAAAAAAAAAAAAAAAAAAAATCAGAATTATGCCATATTTTCGGACAGAGAGAGTATTATTTTTCATTTTTTTCTCTTAAACAATGGCAGGTATTAATATCCTTGGTAACCAATATTAAAAAGGTAGTGAGGAAAAACAGTTTATTGCAGAAACCATCTTTAGGCTATTCCAAACCTTTAGGCGGAACTAGATTTTGCAATCTAGTAACTTTTATCGTTAGATTCGAGCTTTTGACCATTTTGGTTAAGCTTTGTAAATCATACTTACAATAAACATTTTTAGGTTAAAGTTAATATCATAAAATGTCATTTTCATTACATTTTGATTTTTTGTGTCATTTTTTCTGTCATCTTTTCACATTTGTATTAACAAATGTCTTATTTCTTAAATTCTGATATTTTCCAAAAATTTTAAAATGTATTATTTATTTTATTTCTCTAATAAATGTCACTTAATTATAAATGCCAACATGAAAAATAAAATAACCTAGCTAAACTCTGTTTTCGTGACAACTAAGGACCGGTTTCTGAAAACTTGCCTATTTTAATCTTTTGGTTATACTCTGTTACAATAAAACAATCACATAAGTAACCATAGCAATCATTTTCTAACTATTTGGTTATAGTTAACTAGGCTTTCAGAAACCAGCCCTTAAAAATACGAAACCTCCATTTAGTTCCGCTTAAAGCAAAGAAATGACCTATATGTGCAAGTAGGAAAACATTTGTTTTAAGTATAAAAAAGCATAATAGCTTCTACAACACCAAAATAGCCATATATATATTTTTTGAATTTTCTCATAACAAGACAAAATGGAGGTAGGTGGTTTCTGAAATATCCGATTCAATTTCTATCTACAAGCAGTTTTTAGGGTTTTGTAGGTATGACCACCAAAAAACCCTTACAACATCACTCATGTGTTTGTCTGTCTGTCTATTTGTCTGTCTGTCTGTCTGTACGGTAGAATTGTGGCTAAATTGCTAAACCTAGATAGTTGAAATTTGGCATGCTTGTACAACTCTTTGGCCCACATATAAGAAAACTATAGAGAGTTCAAAAAAATACAGCGCGGGATAAATATAAACAAATATGTCTTTAATGGAAAAATAAATATTTTCAGTGTGGTGTCAAATAAAACATCTGAATGCGTGGATGACAAACAAATTTTTATTTTAGATTTTTTTTTTTATTGGGTTTTTGTCAATATATTGGCAAAAAAACTTTTATTCCCTACCTTATCTCCCAAAAGGGTTGAACTAAAAATCTGAAAAAAAATCTCAATAATGTAAATTGATGGGAATCGGAATAGTTCAATAGGAAATTTTGATCAAATTGGGTTTTCGAAAAATGTTGATTTCTTTTGTGTCGTCGAAAAAAAATATATTTTTTTAAAATTTATTGTGTGGTATCAAAAGAAAGCTCTTAAAACGTAGATAAAGGAACGGGAAGTAGTTATTATTTCTTTTATTTTAATACGATTTTTTCCAAAAAAGTACAAAAAAATCTGTGTCCCGCACCTTTTAACCCTAAGGGGTTAAATTAAAAATCTGAAAACTTTCTAAGGAATGTATGAACCGGAAACGTACGAGAGGAATTTTTTATCCGCTTTCGTTTTTGAAAAATATTGCAGTTTTAAAATTAAATTTTATTGTGGGGGCATTAAATGGAAGCTCTTTAAGTGCAGATGAAACAACGGTAATTGATTTTTGAAATACATTTCATTTTGACTAAATTTTGCCAAGTATTAAGATTTTCGTTTAATATCTTAACTAAAATTAAAAAAATATATTTGTATATACATGGATCCATTTTGTTATGGGTAGAGAAGAGGTACTTAAATTTATTTTGCAAATATCGACTAGGAAAATATATAAATAAGTGGCCGGTTGCTGGGATTCCATTTGTAGTAGAGAATCTGTTAGTTTTTCATATAGTCGCAATATAAATAATGTCTCTGTAGGCGTTATGCACTTGACTGACAAAAGATCGCCCGCAGTATTACAAGGTCTTGATTTGAATAAAAAAAAAAATTAATTAAAGAAAAAAAATAAAATAAAATGTTAAAATATATGTTATGGTACAAGATGTCTCAAAAGAAATTTTATATTTATCTAGCTTACTGCGTGAACGCAACGTATCCGAGGGGCGCGGGGGTTATGTCAATCGGTAGCTTGGCTCTTGGGAATTCTCGGGGGCAGACCGCGCGTTATGCGTGCGATAGTTTTACAAAAACGGTGTTTCGGCGACTGTAGCGCGTAGAAAATTCTGCAGTATTCGAGGTTTTCGCCACTTAAATGATGCGCCAAGCATTCCTCTCATTCGACATTGGGTTAAAAAGTTTGAAGAGGCTGGTACAACGCTGGATAAATCAAAATCCGGGCGACCTAGGTCATCAAGAACGGTAGAAAACGTGGAGAATGTTAATCAGTCTGTTCGTGACGACCCGAACCTTTCAATTCGGAAGCGCGCAAGTGCTTTAAATGTGCATAGATCATCATTACATCGCATTATGCACAAAGACCTAAAGCGGCACCCCTACAAAATTCAATTGGTGCAAGAATTAAAGCCCCAAGATGCCAGTCAGAGGCTTAATTCTCAGGCAAATTGATCTCCCGGAGAGGTGACATAAATTGGCCTCCTCGCAGTCCAGATTTAACCCCTATGGACTTTTTCCTATGGGGTTATCTTAAATCTAAAATTTACGCCAATAAACCGACTTCAATGGCGCATTTGAAAGAAAATATCCGTCACGAAATGGTAGCCATCCCTGAGTCCACCTGCCGAGACGTCATAAGTAATTTTACTGTTCAATTAAATGAGTGCCGAGAACGCGAGGGTCTACATTTAGACGATATTATTTTTAAGAAATAAATCACCAAAAAGTGTATTTTAATAATTAATAAACATTTTTTCTATATACGGCTTACTTTTTTTTTAATCGATCCACTAAATATAAAATTTCTTTTGAGACACCTTGTATTATTAGAGATATATCGCTACATGACTTCAAAACAGAAATAACTATATTTTTACAAATTGAGTTATTACTGAAAAACTTAAGAAAATAGTAATCAATATCAGTTTCAAAAAAGAAATTCTGTCAATTACAGACAAAATACTGATATTATGTATTGTTTCCCTTTTGAAACTGGTACTGGTTACTATTTTCTGAAGTTTTTCAGTAATAACTCAATTTGTAAAAATTTCAAGTTATTTCTGTTTAGAACTCATGTAGCGATATGATACACGGTAGAAAAAATCTAACTGCAATTTTCTTGTCTTGCCTATTGATTTAAAGGATTTAAAACCAACACTTGTAATTGTGTTACGTAGTGACAGGCATTCATCGTTTGGCCTTCTAATAGTCATCATTCACTAACTAAATACCTACAAAACCCTAAAATGTGTGAAACTTCACACTTCACGTCAATTTTTTTTACCTGTTATGGGACCCATAATTATATACTGGAGGGCGGGGGTATTGTTTCCGGAGTCCCGGAATTACTGTTTTACCGGGCCCCGGGCCTGCTCTTGTTTGGGGATACCCAACGTCCGGTTCGTAGAAAACAAAAAAACGAGAAGAATTCATCTGTTATTATAAAATTTTTGTCAGGTGAATGAGTGCGCAATCTTGTAACCTCGCTTAGCTACTTTTCCCATCAACTGAGCTCTTCATTCAGACTCGGTCACTCGTGTGGTTAACAACTAGTGTACATTGTGCCGCTGTGTCGCCTCCAGACTTGTTGATCTGTTATTGTTGATACATCAATAGTTGATTGTGCAACAAATCAGTGATGTGGTTTAATGGATTTAGGAGTGTTTTTGTGATTCAGTTGCGAATTGAAAAAGTGCTTCCTGTTAGATTAACTAGTTAAGGTAAGTTTTATTTTATTAATCTATTTATTTAAGGTTTGTTAAGGTTGCTTGCCCATACAACGCAACTAGTCTTGATATTATTTTAATATATTAACCCTCTATTTCATTCCGTTCCCTAATGGGAACATAATGTCGTTTGGTCCCTACAATTCAAATATGCCTAAAATCATAGTGTTTGGATATGTAGGTTCCATAGTGCTTTACTTGTAAAATCAGCAGAGTGTATACAGCAAAAATAAAAGGGTATACTCTGCAAAACTTGGGGGAGGTCAATACAGAACTTTGTATAAGCATAGGGTATACTATTCATTCGAAACAAAGCGGAAGGTATACCCAGGAAACCGCTGTATACCCTCTCAGAGCGTATACCCTCAGCAGAGGGAATACTGCAAAAATCGGAGGGTATACTTTTGCAAAACTTGGGGGAGGTCAATACATAACTTCGTATAAGCAAAGGGTATACTTATTCATTCGAAACAAAGCGGAAGGTATACACAGTAAACCTCAGACATGCAATACAGTTTCCACCTAGAGGCATTCACCCTTATTTTGGACGTTTGACATTGCTGATAGTACTAGGCTAGAATAATACTGTTCTAGCCTAGTACTATCAGTTATGGCAAACGTGTAAAATAATGGTGTCCGAATTAATAATAGACAATTGTAAAACAATTTCAAACATACTAGAGGCGTACATTTAACAAATGAATATCCTCACTGCTTTTTTAAACTTAAATACTTTTTTCGGCATTATTTCGTGAACTATTTTTTCGAGGATATAGTTTTTGAATGTAATAATTTTATTTTCAAGTAATATTTGAAAAATACCAGCGATTTTTTCTGTGATTTGCTACGTATTTAAGTGACGACTTAGATATGGATGGATAAAAAAATATATTCAAAAGATTCCTCAATTTTTTTAAAATTACTGAATCTGGTTTCAAAATTTTCAATTTTATAAACATATCCTATTTTTGATAATGTGTTATTTGATTTAGAAGTACTAATTCATGTAATAGAGTAGAGTAGTGTTTACCAACCTTTTTTGACTCGCGAACCTCGCGAATCCTCCTTGAAATTATACAGGATTCATCGTAGAGACTTTTTTATGTAAAATATAGTACTTCAGAATACCATGTATGACAATATCAAAAATTTTAATTTTTTTTTTTTAATTTTAATGGTCTTTGCTGCTGTGGTAATTAGCCAGGACAATTTTTATTTTTTGAAAATTTCCATGCCTGAACGGGATTCGAACCCGAGACCTTAGCAGCGCAGAGAACATGTGTTACCACTACGCTACGCCAGTCGACATTTTAATATTTAGTAAAAATGTTGATAAAACTTTACTTAACAACCTGAACCTTCATTTTTTATATAAGAACAGTAATTTTTGTTGGCTTGAACGTTAAGAACAAGACAAAATTTGGTTCAGAATACTTTTGATGTTTAATTCGAACCGCTCGTGTTCTCTTATACTGAATTCTTTACTATCACAACCGACTGGCGGCGCTAACGGGGGGGCTGGCCCCCCCAATAATTGCTTTGGCCCCCCAGTTGCCCCACCCCCCTCCTATAAATGCTTGGAGAAAAATATGCGCAAGTGAAGACCTTTTTTTAGGTCATCACTTGTATTTTCACCTGTCCATAAAAAATTATGCCTTCCGCAAATATTTCCTGCACCCCCCCCCCCTCCCAGATTGTACTCAAATATTTTATGGCCCCTCCAGAAGAGCTAGCGCCGCCTCTGTCATAACCTAACCTAATATCCTTATAATATGGAACTAAAGGTTCCATATTGTAACGTAAAGCTGAGCCAAAATATTTAATCAATTCCTTTCATTAACCCCCTTATTCAGAGGGGGTTATCTAAATATCTCAGAAACGGTAAACTTTGTGAAATAGATGTTTTGTGTTAAATGGGCCTTATTTAATATCTACTTCACCGCCTTAAAATTTGTACTGTCTATTTGTCATAAACCTGTAAAATAGTTCTGGATATTTGTTATTTTTCCAGTTCCACAATAATAAGCCTAATGATATATTTGAGAATACAAAAATAGCATGAAAAATGCCAAAGCCTAAACTGACGCCATTACAGAATTTTTAGTGCGAACCACCTAGAACACCTACGCGAATCACCATAGGTTTGTGAACTACTAGTTGGGAACTGCTGGAGGTAAAGGGTTAAGGCAGTTTCTTTGATTTAAGCGAAACTAGATTTTCAAATCTTAGTAACTTTTCCCGATTGATTGAAGCTTTTGATCATTTTGTTTAGGAAAAGCCAACTTCAATATACAGAATTAATCATGGCAAGTCTGTTTATTTTAAACCAATTATTACTAGAACAAATTGAACATCAAGAGGTTAATAAGTAGAAAATTAATATAGGTGAATAAAAAAAATATAAAAATGCTTTTTAGGAGATCAGTTCGAATTGAACAAAGGCAACTGCGTGATATAAGTGACCCCTTTTAATTTACCTGAAGAAACATTTTAAAATATTTTCATTTGTCTAAAACTTCTACGGAATATCTCGTTTTACAAATGTTGTTTGAGCATCCGAGAAGAACCAAAAGATTTCCCAATATATTATAAATTTTGATTTCTTAAAATAAAGTAAACATAACCTGCAAATAAAAGTATCTTAATACAGAAGAAAGAAAAGAGATAAAAAATATTGATACATTTGCATGTTATGGTAATATTATATTATTTATTTTCTGCACCCATAATTATTTATGTCTAAAAAAAAATAAAAACGCGCAAATATTGTACATTATCACAATATAGATTTATTATATTTGATCGTTGTTGATTCACGATTCAACCATAATACATGTTTACATTAAATCCACACTTACACAATACCTTCCCTTGTAGATAATTTCACAACACAATTTTAACCATAAGGTTAAAAAGTTAGAACTTAACGCTTGGGTTAAAACCCGAGATACAGAATAAGAAACAAGATTAAAATTTTAAACGCCTAGTTAAAATGTTACTTTTTAACCATTATTTTTAACCTAATCTTTTTAACCACAAAAGATACAGAATAGACCCGACTACAGAAGTTCAAATGAACCTAGTGCACTCCTTCGACCTGTACTCCTTGGTTCTCAATGCATGTGCAAAGTCTTTTCACCATACAGGCCATAGCTCGTTAGGGTGACCATCCCTCCCGGTTTTCCGGGATTGTCCCGGTGTCCCGAAAACTGTTCTCGGGACGCCGGATTGTCCCGGTTTTTGAATCTTTTTGCTTTTCACTTTGAATCTGAAAGATGAGGACCTTTTGTTTTTTTTGCTCTTCATTTTGGATTTGGGAGGTGAGGACCTTTTTTTTTTTCTCTTCACTTGGATCTGGGAGGAAACAAAGACCTTCTTTTTTTTTTGTGTCCCGGTTTTCTTTCACTGAAATCTGGTCACCCTATAGCTCGTTCGCACATTTCTGTAGGTATAAAGCGGACAACTGTTGTTATTCGTTCTTTAAGGTCATTAATGTAGTACTTTTGAGGGTGACCCAAACCCTTCCATCCAAGCTACTACCTTCCTTCTTTCTTCCAAAGTCGGGTGGCCATATCTAGTCTGCAACAAAAGAAAATTTAATATTATGAAGTACCATATGAGTGGTAACATCTTTGTTGACAACCCTGTATGAAAAATTAGCTAGTGACAACTTAAGAAAATTTAAATTCCACTTAGTTCCGCTTAAAGGTTTGGAATAGCCTATACATGATATTATAGCAACGATAATCTTTTGTTAAGTATGCAAATTTTTGAAACAAATTAGAACTGTATAAATAACACTTACGTTACTATAGCTACCATAATAACTTTTTAAATACGCAAAAATAATCGAGAGTGAAAGAGGTGAAGGCAATACTGAACTATAACAGTGGTGCTCTGTCCCAAGTAGAGATTTGCCGGATCACATAAAAACCAGATCCGCGGATACAGATACGGATACGGATTATTTGCGTCCTTATCCACGGATACAGATCTTTCATTCAAGTAGAAAAACGAACAAATTTTATGCGATAGTTTGATATGTTGCGCTGTTCCTATAAACAAAAACATGCTAACTAACACAATTAGTTGAGTTCAAAATCACTCTCATTGTTTTTGATTAGATTATTTTTACTCTAATATTTAATGAACGTTCGAAAACCATCGGTTAGTAATGTGATGATTGACTAAATATCAGTTTAACCCTTTGTTGACTGACGGTACTTATAAGTATAGTTTGTTTCACTATAAGTGGAAGTGACTATCTACTTGTGGTCCTAACACAGTGGGTGGTAATTACAAATAACACTAATCCCTTGTTTGTACCCATAAACTAGCCAGAGATGTATCAGGTATAAATTACATTACACCATGTAATGACACAAATGTAACAAGAAATAAACATAAGATATCATCAAAATAAACTTTATTTTTATTATAAAAACAATTAATTTATAGAACTTATAATTAAATTTAAAACATTACAATTAGTATTTAAAACATTACAATAAAATAAATTTTAAATTAAATAATGTTTAAGATAAAAAAAAATCTTACAAGTCCAAATCATTCTCTGAATCAGTCTCTAAATTAATAATTATAGTACGTTCTATTTGAATATAACTGTCCTCAGTTTTAATAACATGATTTACACAATTTTTCCAACTATCTACAGGGATATTTTCCACTTCTAAGTTCTATCACAGTGCCGTTTAAAGTGGGAGAAACATTATTCCGTTTTATTCTCGCCTTTAACTGACTCCACATTTGTTCAATAGGGTTGAATAAACAATAATACGGAGGTAGTCGTAAAACTGTGTGTCCTTTGCATTGAGCAATATTATCGCAAACATATTCTTTAGAAAAACTATAACTTTTTAATAATTTAATTAAACAATTTTTTTTATAACTTTCTTCAAAGTAAATATCATTTTTATATAAAAAATCTTGGATTTCCTTCTTACTGTTTGCACTATTCGGTACTTTATTTAGTTGCCGACTACAGTAACTTGCATTATCCATAACAATAAAACTGTTAGCCGGTATATTCGGGAGTAATTTATTTTCGAACCAGTTTTCGAACATTTCCGCCGTGGTATCGTCATGGTAGTTGAGTCTAGAATCTTTGATATTTTTCGCAGAAAGCAAGAGTGCATTCGGTATCCATCCAGTTTCAGAACCTGCATGAAGTATCGTAATACGTTTACCTTTATTAGACGGTGCTCTTGTTTGACATTTATTTGACGTATCCACCCAACCTTTTGAGTTTATTTCGTACGATATAGAACATACTATAATCATTAATTTAGAGACTGATTCAGAGAATGATTTGGACTTGTAAGATTTTTTTTTTATCTTAAACATTATTTAATTTAAAATTTATTTTATTGTAATGTTTTAAATACTAACTGTAATGTTTTAAATTTAATTATAAGTTTTATAAATTAATTGTATTTATAATAAAAATAAAGTTTATTTTGATGATATCTTATGTTTATTTCTTGTTACAATTGTGTCATTACATGGAGTAATGTAATTTATACCTGATACATCTCTGGCTAGTTTATGAGTACAAACAAGGGATTAGAGTTATTTGTAATTACAACCCATTGTGTTTAGGACCATAAGTAGATAGTCACTTCCACTTATAGTGAAACAAACTATACCCAGTTGGTTTCGCCCGTTACTTTCTATGTATAAAAAGAATTATCGTTTTTGCTAGACCGTATATCAAAGTACCATTGTGTACTATGAGATACGTCAGAAAATAAAGCTAGCAGGGTTATGGTCTCGGGGATCCTCTGCTTTATTCTTATATGTTACAAAATTGCAGCATAAATGGAGTGCAGTCTAGACCGTATTCTATTTGTTTCAACATGCAAAATTCATTTATGTTGTAATGATAAGAAAAATTGTTTTTGTGATTATCATAATGTAAATAAAAATTAAATAAATACATAAAATAACAAGACAATATAATCGCTTTTCTCTTCTAAAATTATCTCTTCACAGCCTAATGGTACTTGCAGGTACCGGGGGTGTAACTAAGAGGAGGGATGAAATAATAAAATAATAATTGCATATATAGCTTTCTTTTAACAGTACCATTTATAAAACTTGTAAATAATTTATAATTTGAAATTATTTTTGACTGCCGGCAACAAAGGGTTAAAGGAGAGTAAAATTTACTCCACCTTGAGCATTTTTAAACGTAGGCTTCTATGAAAACTAGTTCGAATATATCTATATGATATCCGTTTAAGTTCTGCCTTGAAAAAATGGATACGGACCCGCATACGGATTTTTATTTTTTGCGGAACATTCGCGAATACGGACATCCGACACAATCAGTGGCAGCGCCAGCAGTGGGTCCGGGGGGGGGGGTTATCATTGTTCTGGCCCCCAACTGTCCCCCCCCCCCCAAGATATGCTTGGAGAAAATTAAAATTTTAGATTAAACAGTAGAGGTTGCCGTGGTAAGACGGTTCCCTACGGAGCACAGTGACACTGGTTCGATTCCTCCCACCTCCTTCGGATCTTTATCGTCCGAAATTGTGTAGTCAGGTCTGGGGTCGACTCAGCCTCAAGTATTTAATACTTATAAATGAATACCTGTTCATTCAGGGATAATAGGACCGGTCGAAACGTCACACTGACCACGTGGCTTTCATATCTATGACCGGCGGTCTAGAAACTGAGAACTCACCTTCTCTGCCCCTTATACGCCTATCTAGGCGTTGGGAACCTATTATTTATTATTATAGATTAAACAGTGCCCGGTTCAGTTTGGGAATATTTCGAATCAAAGGGCCGCTAACGGCCCGGTTTCACCTTTTCAAAGTTGAAAACCATCATATTTTTATCAATATTTATAAAGATGAAAAAAATTGTGCCTCCCTCAAATATTTCTTGATCCCCCAGATTTTAAAGGGCTGCGCCGCCACTCAGGGAAAATCTTTTATAGACACTAATCTGGTAATTTCAAAATCGCCTTCAATTGGCCTACCGACTAAAAACTCTGCTTGCACCTTTTTTCCCACCAAGGAACTATCTGTGATGATTTTCATGTTGGACGGAACAGGCTAGCTCAACCTATCCTCACGTTCCCCTATTCTGCCTTTCTCTTTCGTCTGTCACATTCCTCTTCATAATGGTTGACAGCATCTGCTGCACCGTTTCCCAGTTTTCCCTGGAGTGCCGCATAACCTGGACCATGTTGTCGGGTGTCAGGTTCTCTCCTGTTATCATGTATGCTCGCAATCTTTCTGCAGTCCATCACCCGCATACGAATAGTGTATGTTCGGCTGTAGGTACAGTCGTCGTTCTGGACCTTCCCAATCTTTAGGTTGAAGGACTTAAAAGACCCATGAGCTGTCAGGGCTTGCGTGACATAGTAGTTTATGTTCCTGAACTTGCAGGCCAGCCACTCTGTTATGTTGGGGATGCACCTTTTTGTCCACTGCCCTTTTGTCCTGATTCCTGGACCACTCCTCCTGTCATTTCTCCACCGACTGTGTTCTGGCAGCGTTTATCACCTCAGATCCCCGTCCTGCCTCGTATATCTGTCGCCTTTCCTCTGCAAGGAATCGCAGAGGGAGGGTTCCAGACACCACTTGCAGGGCCGCAGTCGACACAGTGCGGTAAGCCGAGGCTACCCCTATTAACGCCTGGCGTTGAGCTTTCTCGTATAACTTGCGATACCCTAGCATTCCGCACCAAATAGGGGCTCCGTACAACAACGTTGAATAGTCCTAAGAGCCCTAGAAAGATAGACTCTAGATAGAGCTGGGATAGAATGTGGATCTCTATAACAGTCCCTTACGGACACTTTTCTGAAGCATGTTCCTAACTTGACATTGTAGAACAAATAATACGGTGTCCTAAAATAATTTTCTATTTCTAGGCCACTGTTAATATGAATTTTTCACCCCATTAAGAAAAGTAGCTCTGTAATTTCTTCTCAGATTTTTTTTTTTCTTTCATTCTTATTGTGTGTCCTGTTGTAATGGTTCGTTTCTTGAGTGAATACTGTGTCTAGAGTAGCAGTAATTATTTAATTTTTTCGCCTTTGGGCATAAAAATCTATATACAATATTGTTCTTAACTTACTATTGACAATTACAATTTAATTTAATTCTGTATACATATAACATTTTTAACTATTTTATTTTCCCTTTTATACTTCTTGCTTCTTTCATCCATTCTGTATCCGGGTTTGTGTCGTCGAGCATCTGGATGGTCGACGCTGCTCTCCATAGGCGTGGTACGTAGTTCTTACTTAGGTGTTCTAACGTCTTTGAACCCGTTTCACACACTCTACAATTTCTATTTTCATCTTTGTTCCATTGTCTGTTGTTCCTTTCTTCACTACCTATTCTTGCTATCATTTTCATGCGTTTGTTTTCTTTTTACCCTATTGTTATTAGATGTTTGTATCTTGGATTGTATTATAGATTGATTTGAGTATTTGTTCTTTTCTGCATTGTACCTGTATTTCTTCGCTTCTTCTTACGACACTGTCTATGACGTCAACTTCCTCTCTTCTCAATTTTTCCACATCTGGTTGAGTAGCTATTTATCTAATAGTATATTTTCATTTTTGCCTCCTACCTGTTCTTTTCTTCTTATTATTTCCTGTGTATTTTCTGCCAACAGCTGTAGACTAGTTCTTTGTCCCACGCTCTTCTTGCTTTGTTTCTCATATGCCATCGCTCTTTTTCTTGTTCTGCTGATTTTATATATTTTAGCCTCTTCTAGAACTGGGTCACCCCCCCCCCCCCCAAGTTGCTCAGCCCACAGTTGGCCCCCCTAGAATTGGTTGGAGGAAAATATATTTTAGCAGTGAGGACCTTTTGTTTTTTCATCACTTGTATTTTCATATGTAAACGATAAAAAAATATGTTCTCCCCCCCCCCCAATTTTACTCAATTTTTTGCCCCCCCCCCAGATTTAAAGAACTAGCGCCGCCACTGCACTTAATTTATTTATTTTGTACTTTTTCTAACTTTGCATGCTCTGTCCACCCCCATACTTCTGCGCCGTGCATAATTATGCTACTTACTAGTTTCTCAAATAGAAGCACCCTTAGTTTAAACTCGTTTTTGACTTTTCTTTCTGCTATTCCCCATATCTGTGGCATTGCTATATTTGCTTTTCTTATAAGTGCTCTCACATCTCCTGCTTCTTCTCCATTTTTCTGGAAAGTGTACCCTAAGTATTTAAATGATTTAATTTTTTCAATATTGTTTACTTCAGCCACTTTTCTTCTGCCTCTTTTTCTCTGCCTTTGTTGAAACATATTATCTTCGTTTTTTACTGAGTATAGTGTCCCATTTCTAAATTTTAACGGTGCCTTATCAGTGAAGCTTTACTCGTACTGATATTAAAATAACTTCCTTTTTCCTGTCTTTAAGAAACTGTTATAAGTAAAACAAATAAATACTTTATAAAGAAGTGAATTCATAATAAAGTCTTTGTACTTTGTTAGTGTTTTTCTTTCTCTTGAAAGGTCTTCTTCTTCTGGTCTTTCTGCTCTATCAGAGTTTTCTGCAGGTTTTTCTGTCTGAGGAATTATTTCATTTTGTTTTAGATGTTCTTCTGATCTATTATATCGAATGTGTACTATATTTCTTGAATAAGTACCGTTTTCTAAATCTACATGCCATTCCTCCCAACATGTTCGTTGCCTAGTAACCTACATTTGTCCCGTATAACACGTAGTATTTTTTCCTCAAAAATCCGGAGATGTTATGTTTATGATATTATTTCATTTCGGGTCAAATATACAAAAATGCAGTGGAAACCATTTAGCACGAAAAATCTGTTAATATGAAAAATATTTTGGTTCCGATAAAACGCAATGTGATTCCATATAATTATTTTTTTTAACATCAAACAAAAAACGCAGAACTTAAAAAGAATTTGCATCTCAAAAAAAAAAAAAAAAAACAAAAAAACCGGCCGCTGTGTCGTCACCCAATTGATCACTGTTTATGGTTGAACTTTCTATTGACTAAGCCGACATCTGCCAATAAATAATAGACACAAGGATGCCTCTTGCCACACACCATCTTTACCGTTTTATTGGTTTGACAGGTTCATGTTCACCGCCAGAATTAAATTAAAGATGAAGCTGTAGAGCGATCAGCTGGTGGTAGGTTGGATGTTAAATTAAAACAGTATTTGTGTTTCGACTAGTTTCGTGGGTTAAACCTCACATCATCAGGATTATTATTTTCTACAAGATTAAGATATACATTTCGTCACATATATATAACAGAGAGAATGAGTTTTAAATAACAATATAATTTTTACAATACTGACCTATATCTGATAATTAATAGCAATTTTCATAGTTTGATAAAAATGTGGTGTTCGTAACCTATTGGTTTCCATGTGAAAATGACAAAATTTAAATTGAACTTGTCAATGTAAGAACAGTAGACATGTTAAAATGTATAAAATAGCATTCTTAAGCCAGTAAGAATGTGGGAAACATCCCAAAGTATATTTACCCTTCTAAGTACATGTTAAATTTTAAGAAATTGTATTTGTGAAATGCCTCTTGTATAGTGTTGTACACAGCGCAGGCGCTATTTTTTGCCGCCCAAGTGAAATTTGAACAATATCGAATTTTGATAAAATAGTATCGCCTTCGGCTGCTCTCTTAAATTTGCCGCTACAGCCGGGAGCCTGTTCCGCCTATGCGTAACGCCGGCGCTGGTTGTACAGGGTGCTTTTGGAAACTGTTTAAGTATTGCTAACTTCTTTATTATAAGAGATACGAAGGAGGTTAAATTAAGAAAGATGAAGTATTTGTCTCTGCAAATAGGAATATTAAATTGGAAAAACAATTGAATAAATAAAAATAAACGAGTTATTTAAAAAAATGGAACTTCCTCACCAATAAGAAAATGTTTCATTTTCATATGTAGCGTAGCCAACACATTACTGCCACGCTGCTTTAGGCTTCTTACAGACGTAATTCTTTCTTTATTGAAGTAACTAGTTTATTGGACATTCAATTGTTTTTCAAATTAATATTCTTGTTTGCAGAGTAAAATATTTCAACTTTCGTAATTTAACCTGCTTTGTATCTCTTAAATACGTTATACGTTAATAATAAATATGTTAGCAATGTTTAAACAGTTCTCAAAATAATTCTTTATGAAACAGAAACGTTTTATCTTAATTCTTTTTTTATTATTAATCGACATCAAAAACATTTTTTTTTGTTTACTATTTTTGACACGTAATTTTTTAAACACGAAAAAATATTACAGTCCCAATGGTTTCATGTTAAACGATTTCCACTGAATTTGAATCATTTGTTATTGATCTCGACGTTTCTAGAAAATCTCTCGATACATAGAATAACACTACTAGAAATTTGATGCTTAATTGTAATCTATTTTTTATAATTCTGATACTGGAAATATAATTCTAATTCTGAGAAATGTACGTTTATGTTTATAACATTGCAAAAAAATTGAACATGATCCAATATAAATAAAGAATGTCAACAATTTGAAATAAACACAAACGAGCAAAAATGCACAGAAGCATACACAAATTTACAGAAACAAAAACGTCCACACTTATCGTACGCACGAGCACAACAGAACAGTTCCTTTCAAAATATCGACGACATGGACAACTGTTATCGAGTTTTATACTTATAATCTATTCACGATGTTTCCTCATCTGAATTGGACATGTTAGGGTGGCAATTTTATTGGTAGCCACGAAAAATAACTAGGCATGTGTAACTAATAAAAAGTATAAAAACAAATACTGTAAATTTTCTGTTTAATAGATTTTATTATATTTCATGTTTTTTTTCACGACCAAATCGGTTTACGACCAGCTAGGGATATGCGATACTGAGAAAGTATCGATAATATCGAATTAAAATTATCGATACTGGTATCGTATAGAAAAAAAAATATATATATATATATACAGGGTGTTTGTTTGAAACGGGGCACCCCGAAAATCTCCTTTATTTGTAAAGATAGAAAAAATCTTCAGAACAAAAGTTAAACTAGACAAAAAGGCCCATCTAAAGGTTACTATAAGAATTCTGAGGCACTTCCGGTTTCACCGGAAATGATGTCAACTTTTGATCTAGCATAGGGAATCGATAATTTTATATTTTTTTCCTAAAAGTACATTAAATTAGCTTTACAATGATACCAAAAAGTCATATTTTTATGTTAACCATTTCAAAATGGCGACCATTTATTTATAAAATAATAATCAACATAAGTTTTACAAAGTCGAACGTAGCAAGCTTTGAAAACAATAAAAAAAGAATTTCTGGTGTAATTGGATTCGTCCGAAAACATTATTTTATAATGGAAGCGATTATCATTTCCCCAAATACCCAAAAACCAATAACAAAAGTGCAGTCGGCGATCTTCATCTTTTGCGTGGACAAATTGGCTTACATGCGGTTTATATGGCTTAAACCCATGTTTTTTTTAAACCTTCCAGGCTTTCCATTGTGAAACACCGCATTCTTTTGCAATCTCCCGCACCGACACTTCCAAGTTGTAGTGGACGTAAGCCAATATTCTTTCTTCGTCATTTTCTACATGGTTTGCTCTTTCTGGACGTCGTTTTTGAATTTCGAAAGAACCTCGCTGGCGTAATTTGTTCACTAATTTGGCAAAATACTGCCTTCTCGGCTGAGCTCTATCAGGATACCTTTCCTTATAGAGTCGCTGGGCCCTAACCGAATTTCTTTGGCACTCTCCGTATATCAGAACCATATATGTCATCTCTTCGTTGGTATATCGTACATAAACCATAATTAGGTACAAATAACGACTTACTACCAATTAATACAATTTTTTTTTCAAACAAAAATAAGCAAAATAAACTATTAAACTCTTGTTATTTATAAAACATTTAATTGAAAAATTAAAATTTAAGTTATTTCATATAATAACTAGTTATAACAGTTTATTTTAGAGATATTTTGTTTCTTTTTTTATTGTTTTCAAAGCTTGTTACGTTCAACTTTGTAAAACTTATGTTGATTATTATTTTGTAAATAAATGGTCGCCATTTTGAAATGGTTAACATAAAAATATGACTTTTTGGTGTCATTGTAAAGCTAATTTAATGTAATTTTAGGAAAAAAATATAAAATTATCGATTCCCGATATATGCTAGATCAAAAGTTGACATCATTTCCGGTGAAACCGGAAGTGCCTAAGAATTCTTATAGTAACCTTTAGATGGGCCTTTTTGTCTAGTTTAACTTTTGTTCTGAAGATTTTTTCTATCTTTACAAATAAAGAAGATTTTCGGGGTGCCCCGTTTCAAACAAGCGGGGTAGCCCGAAAACATATCGGTATTTTCAAGTATCGAAAGGAAAAATGAATATATTTTCTATTAAACGTAAAAAAAATTCTTATAATACCAATCTAAATGCTTTACAATAACAAATAGATTAAATTAGTATGGGTATTAAAGTAGTATACAGGACTGAAAAGTGACAGATGACCTAGGTAATAATAAATTGGACACCTACAGACAACGTAGGCGAGGAAGATTCGTTCATGAAAGAACTAACAAATAAGAGGCGTTCATGAAGAGAAGAGGTAAACGAGGCCATGGAACCTAGCAAGACTTCATTTACACACCAGTTTTGCAAGTGAAAGATCGGAAATCCCTTCGTAAAATATTTATTATCTATTACCGTTTTTCCTAATTCTGCTGTCCTATATTTTTACTAACTAAACTTAACCTAATTACCTAAATTGATCGTATTTACTAGAGTTTATTACACTATTTTTAATGGGCTAATATTTAGGGGAAAATAAAGTACTGTATACCTAAAATCTAGGTAAGTAGCTTAGATTTAGTTAGTAAAAAACTAGGACAGCAGAATTAGGATAAGTAGGAAAATGATAATAGATAATAAATATTTTACAAAGGGATTTCCGCTCTTTCACATGGAATACTGGTATGTATATAAACTCTTGCTGAAGCCTATAGGTGTGAGTGATTGTTTAAAATAGAATGAAACACTCTACTATTCTTCATTGCAAGTACCGAGAAAACTCCTTGGTCTATTTTGGTAAAATAGGTCCACACTTTGCTTCTTGGTGGTGACATTTTTAATTATAATACAAAAATAACCCATTTCATAACCTTAAACGTAGAGGAAAAAGGCGCCAAAACGCCAGCAACTTCTAAACCGTTCAACGCATGTTTCTTGGCGTACTATGTCCTGCGCCATTGCGATTGCGTACCCCGTGCTACCAGTTTTTACAAGAGTACAATTTTTAGAAACGTTTCTTATTAAAAAAAAAAAAAAACAAATATTTATATTTGTACAAACAAAAATTTTACGATATTTTTTTAACAAAAAAAATATAAGATACTGGGTCAGATGTACTGATATTAATAAAGTATCTGAAGATTAGTATCGATACTAAAATCGCGATATAGAATGAAAAATATCGATACTAGTATCGTATCAATAGTATTGGAACATCCCTACGACCAGCTTTGGCGACCAAATTTTAATTCGGTTGGCGTACAATAACTCGGTTCACGACTAAGGTTGCCGACCAGTTCAGTTGGCAACCCCCACATAACTCAGTTGTTGTTAGTCAAGCGTGGCGTAAGGTGTGTACGTAGTATTTAATTTTAATTTATTTTATTTTTCTACAATTAAGGTTACATATAATTTGCGTGCATTCTAAACAAAAATACACTTACAAAATACCAAGTTTCAGAGGCTGGAACGGATTAATTTTATTTAGATTAATTTCAACGGGACAAATTGTTTCGGTTCACGACCAATTCGCCTCGCAACCAGGATCCAAGAACGGATTAAGTTCGTGAACCGAGGTTCCACTGTACTTTCTAACAGAAATAATAATAATAATAATAATAATATTTATTAAATAGCACAAAAACAAAAATTAAAAAGATATTGCATTATTGAAAAGGATAATAATTTGCAGGCCCGTCCACGCCCTACTTAGGGCGTGGCGAAAGAGGCGCCTGCCACCGGCGCAGCTGTGTTGAGGGCGCAAAAGTTTTAGTAGTTGCTGTCCTTTTTTGGGTCATCAGAGGTGAGGAACTTTTTATGTTTGCTCATCACTTGTATGTTGGAGAGATGAAGACCTTTTTTTTGCTCAACACTTGTACGAGGTCTGTTCAAAAAGTATCGCGAATTTTGTGTTTTTTCAAAAATTATTTATTTATTCATGAATATCTATTTTGTCCCCTTCAAAGTAATCCCCACCAGATATTATACACTTGTGCAAACATTTTATCCAATCCTCGAAACACTTGAAAAAATCATTTTTTGTGATCTTGTTCAGCTCCTCCTTCGATGCCGTCTTTATCTCCTCACTCGTAGCGTAGCGTCGTCCTTTCATGGGCCTCTTCAGTTTCGGGAACAAGCAAAAGTCAGAGGGGAGATCTGGGGAATACGGTGGCTGCGGCATTATTAGTGTTTTGTTTTGGCCAAAAATTCGCGCACAAGCAACGATGTGTGGGCAGGGACGTTATCATGGTGTGCCTTGCTTCGGTCCAAGGTAGCTTCACCATATGCCATAGTCAACTTTCGGAATACGTCCGCGCACTTAATTTTGTTTTTCACATAAAATTTGATACAGATTATTTGATCCATTTTTTGGTATAGGCAAAAATCGAAGACGAGCCAAAACACGTGCAAGCAAAGCAACTGTCAAAAATTAACTGAACATTCAAAATGGCCGAACTTGTCGGCATAAGTGAGAGACATGAGTACCAACATAATGCCACAAAAAAATCGAAAATCGAATATACGTAACCCGCGGAAATTCAAAATTCGCGATACTTTTTGAACAGACCTCGTATTTTGGAGATGAAGACCTTTTTTTTGCTCATCAATGAATTTCCAGAATATGCTGTATATCAGCATTCGCAATAGGGGCGCTAAAATATTCGAAAGGGCGCAAGTTGGACACTTGCCACCGGCGCTTAATATCCTCGTTACGGATCTGATAACTTGTTATAGTACGTTGATAGTTTCATTTTAAACATTTACCATAATCATAAAAACTTACATACATTTGTATCAAAATAGATAGAAAAATAATCGCAAAAATATTGAAAGTTATAAAAATTTATCAAGTCTTATCAAATAAAAGTTGTTAGTTATTACTTGAATAATAACTTTTTTTAATCTTTTTTTTATTGTGTTTCGTGTTGCAAAATATGTATTCGTGAAACATATAAAAGTGACATCAGGGGGTCTTTTCTGTAAATTTTCGATGGTACTATCAAGTACTGTCAAGCTCATAGTTATACATGCTCTACTGTGGGAATTTTCGACATTCTGTGTATCCATTCGGTGATATTCATGTCCAAAGCATCTGTTGAACCGAATTTACTCCATACGTATCCACAGATCGACAAATATAGAGACCGACAGACAGATGGATAAACCGATCGACATTATGCTAAAAACAGTAGTTTTTGTTACAAAAAGCCTAATTCTTGCTCAGAGCCGCTGTAAGAAAAACTTGCGCTAGGGGCAGAGCCGTGTTTTGGCGCCCTTGGCAAATACAAAAAAAGGTTCTCACCTCTCAAAATTTAAGTGATGAGCAAAAAATAAAAGGTCCTCATCTCCCAAAAACTAAGTGATGAGCAAAAAAAAGGTCCTCGCCTTCGCAATGACGCCCCTTAGTCAAGCCCGTCAGCGCCCAGGGTCGTCGAAAAAAATAGTATAAAAACTCGTTACATAAGGCTTTTCGCCGCACTTGTCGATTAGAAAACTCGTCGCTTTACGACTCGTATAATCTCGATTTGTACGGCAAAATTATGCCTTATAAAACTTGTATTATAATGTATAAAAATCATATCAAAAAATTTCTCAAGTAAAAGTGGTAAGTACCTGTATAGCAAGTTTTGTTAAATAAATTTTTTCGAAATATTTCTTTAATATCTTTATAATAATTATTTTGCAATGGTCCAATATTAAAGCGGACACCGTTATTTTAGACGTTAGACGAGAGTCATGATCACTCTCATGATCGCTGAAGATGGAAACAGATTGTTGAGCAGTTTTCGAAACGTCCGAAAGAATTTTATATACCTCATGAAGTATTATATCTTTTTGATACTAATACTCATTATATTGTACTATTCCAACCTAGTACTATCAGCAATAGCAAATATCCAAAATATCGGTGTCCGCACGAAATATTTCTTTGTTGCGAAATATTCGTAAAACGCATAAAATGACTTCAGTAAATTACAGGCTATTTCAAACGTTTAGGCGGAACTAAATGGGAATTTCGTTCTTTTAGGTTGTCACGAGAAGGGACCTTGCTTGGGTTATTTAATTTTTCAGGATGGTATGTGAAAATTTAAAATCATGGAAACGATTAACATTTCTTAATTTTTTTTACATTTCTACATATTTTGAAGACAAAAATAATGTAGATATATAAGAAATTTTTATTAAGAACGACAAAAAAATAAAATGCAATGAAAAGGATATTTTATAATGACAATCAATTTAATCTAGAATTTGCAATGTGAATATGATTTACAAAGCTTAAACAAAATGACCAAAAGACC
This sequence comes from Liopterus haemorrhoidalis, assembly GCA_963971575.1. Taxonomy (NCBI): domain Eukaryota; kingdom Metazoa; phylum Arthropoda; class Insecta; order Coleoptera; family Dytiscidae; genus Liopterus; species Liopterus haemorrhoidalis. The sequence goes on along the minus strand of OZ020613.1, from coordinate 23,873,912 downwards.
GAATTAATAGATAAAAATTACTAGATTTCAAAATCTAGTTCCGCCTAAACGTTTCGAATAGCCTTTATCCTTTCTGGTGGGCGGATTTGTTTCAAAAATTCTGTATCAAAAAACAAACTGAGGTATTCACGTCCGAAGTTTAAATATGAAGTTTCTTAAAAATCCGTTCAATCGAATAGACAGACTGACATCACGCTAATAATAATAATAATAATATATATTTATTCATGAACTATACAGAGATAGTAGAATTTGTCATGTACATACATAGTAAAATAATAATACTTAAATATACATCAGCACATCAGTGGTAAAGTGTATTAAGTCGCAAATGATAAATAGTTTAGAAAAGACGATTTAAGATTGTTTATCGCCATCCGTTGATCGACTTAATACAGTTTTAAAACAACGAATATCGAAACTGGCTAGATCTTCAGCTCCAAATTATATTCCACTTGACAGACCATAAAGTATTAAATCATTTGGCACTAAAATGTCATTTCTGATAAAACTGTGACTTGATACAGTTTACCTCTAAGGTGCTGGCTATATAAGAAGATAATACAAGATAATGGAAAACATAATTTTAGACAATCTTTTCACCGGGAGCAATAGTCCAAATGTAAGGTGTCAGATAGAAAGTCCTGAACAGAGTAAAACGCTTTCTGTAATAGGAAGGATTTTACTTTATTTTTAAACATATGGATCGATGATATATCCTTCAATTCTGGCGGCAGTTTGTTATATAGGACACAAGACATATAAAATGGACTTCTTCTACTTTTTGAGAGTTTAAAATATTGAACTCTTATATCATTGGCATGTCTGGTGTGGTAGTTATGCAAATCTTTGTTTAAATTGAACATCCTAGGATTTTCTTTTACAAAGGTAACCGCTTTTAGGATAAATATTGAAAAAAATGTTAGGATGTTATTATTAATAAACCAGTCTCTACAAGAATCACAACTATTTAAGTTAAAACTTAAACGGAGTATTCGCTTCGGCAAAATGAATACCCTTTTGCTCTCAATTGAATAATCCCAGACACAGACATTGTAGGCCAAATTTGAGTAGACCATCGCATAATATACCTGGTTAAGGCTATTTAGCTGAAGGAATTGCTTAAGCACTTTTATACAATAATAGGCTTTCTGTAGTTTCTTGCATACGGCATCCACTTGCAATGTCCAGCTTAGGGAGTCATCAATAACTACACCAAGAAGTTTTGTTTCAATATTAGGTTCTAATGTAAAATTATTGAATGTTAGTGAGATAAAAACAGTTGATTCGTGTTACAAAAAGCCTAATTCATGCTTATCTATAAAAATCTCAAAAAGTTAAAATTGGTATAATTACAATACCTCCCTCTCGATATGTGACGGTCGGTAAAAATATACAAATAAGATTGGAAGAATGTCATTATTTTATGTTTTAATGTCAAATTTTATGCAACTTATAAAAAAATATTATTGCTTACACAGATGAGGAAATATCGTGAATGAATTTATCGCTAATGGTGTTAAAATACTTGGAACTTTTGGAAGTTTTGTACAATTTTCCCATGACAGTAAATACGTTTAGAGAATGTTTACTTCCAGATAAATTGTTGTAATATAATTATACCTTATAATTGATTGACGACCTTGAATTGCATATAAATGATTGCTAATTTATTCAGCAAAAAATAAACTAATACAAAACTAAATTCTGAGTTTATTTAGGGTTATGTTCCCAGCAAACATTTTTATCCGGACCAGTACTGGTAAAGCACATACTCGCCGGCATTGAAAGTAATGGGCCAGTGCTGGCATTTCGTACTGGGCCAGTACCCCGGTGTCCCGTGGCCCTTAGCTGGTCCATTGATGTATCAGTTGCTGGCCCAGCAACGGTAAAGTGCATTGAAAGTAATGGGCCAGTGCTGGCATTTCGCACTGGGCCAGTGCTGGCATTTCGCATTGGTCCAGTGCTGGCATTTTGCACTGGGCCAGTACCCCGGTGTCCCCGTGGACGTTAGCTGGCCCATTGATGTATCAGTTGCTGGCCCAGCAACGGTAAAGTGCAAAATAATCGCATTAGTTGCAAGATTTATTTCTGACAGACTAGTGCTTATATTATACCCACTCTCTAGTGTTTCAAATGTAATATATGTGTACTTACCCAGTATTAAAATAAATTAATGGTTAGGTGCAAAATAAATACTCATTTGGCCATTTTCACCATCGTTGAATAAATTTATTTAACAAGTAAAGTTGACAATATCGCATCGGTTTTAAACTATTAATGAAGAAATTAACATTGCTGTCAATAGAATGATGCGATATTGTTAACTTAAGTTGTTAAATAAATTTATTCAACGATGGTAAAACTAGCCGATTGTAAATTGAATTAACAGTTATAATTTATTGATTTATATATAAATATTAAATAAATATAATTTCAGGAATAACAGGAATTAGTTTCTTTAATTTATTAATTTAATGAAGAATTTTAAGAAAATGGTTTTCTGCCATTTCGGTCAAACCAATTTCATCCTAAAGATAAGGGGTGACTAATAATTTTCGCCAATATTCGTCTTGTATTATCTACCACATCTTTTCCCCCTGACTTGAAGAGTGCCAACCTAAAGAAATCATACTTGTTAAAATAAATTCAATAAACAAATTTTATAAGCATTAATGCTATAAGCTGTTCACTTTTGTAAGAACAAACTAGATCTGGTTATTTTGGTGATTTTTATAGTGTATTACTGACTTTTAGAAACTTGGTTATATTGTAAAAAAAGCTTTACAGTTTTGGATTAAGTTTGTATTATTTTAGGTTAGTATTATATTTACAAAATATTTAAGATGTCACTATTCAAAATGAAATATGACAAATTATATTTTTTAAATGACATATTTATAATCTTGTATCAGATTTATTAATAATTGAAAATTTTATTACATGAAAAAACTATGATTGAACTAAACTAAAAATTAAACAATTTAATATGAAATAGTTTGTGTAAACTACGTCCTTAAATCTAACAAAACACACACAAATCACAATAAAAAACTGTATAATGCTCACTATCAATAACTATTCAAATACACATAAACTGTTCACCAACACGTACCAACTTGAACTCACAGAATATCACTTGTACCGACCCTCGAAGGCCACGCCATTAGGGTGTTTTATGACTAAGAACGGTCAGACTTTTCAAATTATTACATTCAAAAAAAGTTATAAACATAAGCACTGGCCCGCTAGAAATAACCTTGGATTAATACAAATAAGGAATGCTTATAAAATGCTGGTAAAGTACTTCGTATAGGCAGAGTGCGAAATACAAATGTGAAGTACATTATTAATACTGGCGTTGCACTTACTTCTGGTGCCAGCAATGTACCAGCGTAAAAGCAGTTTGCCGGCGTTCGGCCGTTAGTTCAATGTTTGCTGGGTTTGCTTCATTTATTTATTTATTTATTTATTTATTTATTTTATTTCTTTATTTATTGTTTGGGTGGTCAAACAGAACATAGTTCCTATAGGATTCCACGAAAAATTTACAATAAGATAATAATTATAAATATAATGATACAATTAGAAAAAAAAAAAGAAAAATATTTACATAAAAAATTAATACAACAAAAAGAGTTTTTTTATATATAAGTATAATACGTATAGTTGAGTTAAGCTCTAAATTTACATTCCACTAGTTTTTTAAAGGCAAAAAATGACAAGAAAAATATATCGCACGTATTAAAGTGATTGTTATATGTGCACATAGTTCTATTTAGAGGTGAATTCTGTCTAATATTTGTATGATAGTTTCCAGAGTAAAACGTATTTATTTGCCTCAGATTTATAGCTGGTACATTAAAGTTTATCAGACTCAAAATATCTTCAGAATCAATCATACTATTTACAATTTTATAGACAAAATTCATCTGTAATTTAGTTCTTCGGTCTTTCAAGGTATGTAGGTTATATCTGTTTAATTGAACATCATAATTAGATGGAGTATTGCAATCAAATTTATAATCTAAATACCTTAAAAAGCGATTTTGAATGCTTTCAATCTTGTTTAAATGAATTGTAAAAAAATTAATCATTTCGTAATTCAAAACATTTGTGAAGAGAAAGTGTAAAAACCGGTCTAATTGAGAAAAAATATTGAAAATCCGACATTTTAATATCAGTTTGATTTAGTAAGAGTAGGTCATTAAACAATAAAAAAATATGAAAGTGGGAAAAACCCGGGGTACGACTTAAAGAATTTAAAAAGAAAATAGTATATATGACAGGTTCGTATAGTGTCAGAAGTGTGCTGCCAAACAACCGGCTCACTAATAACTAAAAAAATAATTAATTTACGAATGGTGGTTGTTTTGGTACTGTAAAAATAAAAAAATTAAAATATTTGTATTTTTTTCCTTTTATTTGTTGGCTTTAGCTGCTTTAGCTATTAGCCAGTAAATATTTGTATTCAATATAAAATATAAATAAAATATGTTTAACATAATCTGTCTCAATTTGTATTACGAAACTAGATCTGGTTACTTTGGTGACTATTGTGGTGTAAACAGACTTTGGCGTATCCGTGTTAACCAATACTATGATAATATTATAAATGTATTGTCAATATACAACATAAAACATGAACTTTCCCTGTTAGTTACGTATTACAAAATGAGACATAAATGACAATAATAATAATAAGGTTTAAAAATTTGAAATAATAAAATATATATATATATATATTTTTCATTCAAAGGAATGGTCTTGGTTTCGTGACTATCAACCAGCAAGTACAGCTTTACGAATTAATTTACATAGCTTCATACATTAAATTTTGATGCTAGTTAGTAGTAGTTACATATTTGTATATAAATCGTTAATCAATGCATCAATCAGTTTTTGAACTGCTAATTGCAATCGTGCTTGCTATTTTCGATTAATTTAAAAGAAGTCTATCTAGAAGAGCAGCGGTTCTTAAATTGGGGTCCGCGGACACTTGAGGGTCCGCGTAGCCATTACCGGGGGTCCTCGAAACAATTTTGACATCCCCCATCTTTTCGCTTTTATTCAAATAACTCATTTAATAAAAATCCTACATGGTCAAAACTTTTTGTATTTGTTTTTACCTAACTGGTTATTGGCATAACTAAACAATAATTTGTAAAAATGTAATTATTTTTATTCAATTGCAAATTATTTACAGAAAATATATTATAATAAGATCTCTTTTGAACAATATTTGATCAAGAAATGTTTGTATGAGTTTAACGTATTATAATTTGTAACTTTTTTAATTCTTTTTACTACTATTTTTATTCATTTTATGTTTTTTTATTCTATATGCTAATAAAAATGTTCATCTCTATAAATGCGTAAGACCATTTATTAAAATAAAGAGCGATAAATTTTTACCAATATATATTATAACGTAGTGCCTATGAGATTATTGAGCCAGAAATTTAGTCTCAAGAATGACGTAAAATGCCTAGGGTTGGGATGGGGTCCGCAAAAAAAATGTTGTTCAAGAGGAGGTCCTCGGACTACATAAGTTTAAGAACCCCTGTAGTAGAGCATAGTTAGAGACAAGTTAGTTAAAATGGGCGCACAGTATCTTCGGTTACTAGCGCCTACAACAGCCCATTTATTTATCTACAGTAAAATGTCATAATAAACAAGTTTGATATAAAATCTGTTCCAAAAACATATGTTTAGATTCGACGCGCACCCATTTTTTTATTGGAGGGGACCCGAAAGTTTTTCTTAAGGGAGCTTAGAAAACAGAATTATTCTTGGGGGTGGCTCAAGTACAACTTCAGGAAAATTGTGGCCCTTAAAAACGTGTGTTTTAGTGTTCGAGCGGGGGATGGGGGCCTTAAGCCCGTGAGCCCCCAGGGTGCGCGCCTGTTTTGGGCGATGATAGATTGCTGCCAAGGGGCTGTAATATGGTATCGCTGATATATTATAAACACGCTAAAATGTAAGTTTTCAAACATAAAACAAAATATTTCATTCAGGAAGAGAAGCAACCTGTCCACGAGAACACTGTGGTTGCCTGAGGCGACAGGTAGATCGTAGCACAGACTAAGCCAGCATAGCTCAAGATTCTCCATTAGATTTTTGTCTTGCTTGCATTTTCCTCTTGATTTTTTTTTTTTTTTTTTAGAACTCTTTTTCTTCACTTGTTTTTATGACAGGCTTTCTTTTTTGTGATTTTCTCTATTTTTCTGTTTGTCATATATGTTAACTGGTCAATTTATTGCCCTCTTACCATCGTCCTGCGTCTGTTTAAGTATTCGAACAGAATCTTATTTTAATTAATTTGTGTTTATCCGTGCAAGGTTACTTTTATTGTGCACGTGTATAGAAATATGTATTTGTTTTTTGTTTTTATGTATTTTAAGTAAATTTATATTCTAGTTAAATATATGAGCTGTGTTAGACGCAAATAGCTAATGTTTCTGTACGTCTAAACCGGTGGTTCTTAACCTTTCTAAAAGTCAGCACCCCCTTGAATCTAAAAATAAGCTCTCGCACCCCCTCGAAAAATGTGTTTCTATTTTTATTGATGAAAAGACATTTATTGCAAGATAATTCATTTATTGCTTAAACAAATTAATACATTTACAATACATACTATGTTATTACATATAAAACAATATCAATATTTTAATGGCTACGTTTTTGTTGTTTGTTCATAATTATCCTTTTAAAACGAGGCTCTTTTTTGAAAAAGCCACGCCTAAGGCGTCAGATGCATTTAAGCGATTTCTGGCTTTTGGTTTGATGTGCAAAAGTGATGAAAAGCTCATTTCACAAAGGTAAGTGGTGGAAAATGGTAAAAGTGTCTCTAACGCTGCTTTTGCCAATTCTGGATAAAGTTCTAAATGCGTACACCAGAACTGTTCTAAGTTCAGTTTTTCAAATTACATTTCAGTACGTGCATTAGCTCGTATTGCGATAAGATCGTTTTTTAATAAAACGTTGTCGTCCACTAATTTAGGTCAAACAAAAATGGATTGAATATCCATTTATTAATTTTGAATATATTTCCCGTGGAAAAGTATCCGGGTATAATTGTTGTTTTTTCATTTTCCAAAACAATTGAATCCAGAAAAGGAAAATTTGCTAAATTCCCATTTTCAACTCGACGTCTCCAAAGTTATAATTGTTCATTAAATGAGACTAATGCTTGGTGCTGTTTTTATGTTCTTACCAAATCTTTGCATTGATATACTTAATTCATTCTGGTGGTTAAATATATCTACTAAATAGGCTAGCCGAAGTATTGCGTCTCTGTTTCTAAAAGCTTCCACTAAATCACTATTTTGGTTAATAAGAAACTGTATAATTTCTTCGCGCAATTCAAAAACCCTGTTCTTGTTTCAGCAATAGGAGTGGGGCAGAAGACAATAAGGCATATTTCTCATAAGCGGTTAGGCAGTAATTTTTATTAAAAATTTAGAAACTTTTCTCGCAACCCTAGAAATACTCTCTCGCATCCCCAGGGGCACCCCCGGTTAAGAACCACTGGTCTAAATTATCCCCATTGCGTTACTTCTGTTATTGCAGCATATCTATCTCTCCATCTTCAAGTGATATTCTGATTTTTGTATCACTACTCACGAATTTTCCGTGAGAAAATGTTTTTTTATCGTTGAGAAATTATTTGAGGTTCCAAGGCATTACTTGTACCCGAGCCTCTTTCTGTTGAACCCGGTTGGCCCGGGATTTAAGGTTATATTTTCCACCTCTAAAAGTTATATTTCGGTTGTCTAGGTTGGTATCAATGAAGTTATGGTTTGAAATCTTTCTGATAAACAAATATTCGATTGGTATCATTGTGCATCAGTGTTTGATTTGACTGACTATTTACTCTTTTTATAATGCTAATTTTCATTGAAATGGTCGACCACTCAGTTGCAAAACATGCCAATTCATGTTTACACTTGCAAAACCCGCTGTGTGTTAAATTATTATTTAAAACATTATCACAATCATCACAAGTGTATGGAGTCTTATACAAAACTATCAATCTGAAATAAAATTAGTAATAATCTATACATCAATTTTCAGCGAATTTTTTTAATCGTAGAAAAAACTGTCACGTAATTGTAACTAAATAAATTGAATTATAGACCATCTTGTAAACCATTAGACGCATATTTACGTACGACACGGCAAATTGTAGCTACAGCTTTATTACAAATATCTACGTAGCTATTTTGTTCTATTGTGAAAACTACTTATAGTTATTTTTATTTTATTTGTTTTAATTTTTTGGTCTTAGCTACGATGGCCATTAACCAGGATATCTTTATTTTTATTAAGGATACATTAGAAATTTTATAACAAATACAAACATCCATGCCATCACCGGGATTCGAACCCGAGCCCCCATGGTTAGCAGTTAAATGAGCTGACCACTACGCCATAGCGACCGGCACTTATAGTTATTGATCTTAATATATATATATATATATATATATTTTTTTTTTTTTTGAAAAAAATGGTTTAATTTAATAAGGAAAACGTGTATCAAGTAGCATTTCATTAGTTTTTGGGCATATTGACTTATCTCCATTAACCATTAATTATAAAGAAATACTATATTTATATTTTGGATAAATTAGTAATTTTTATAACAAATACAAACATCCATGCTATCGCCGGAATTCAAACCCTAGCCCCCATGGTTAGCAGTCACGCTGTCCACTATACCAGTGTTTCTCAACCGATGGTCCGCGGACTACTGGTGGTCCTTAGCATAATTTTAGTGGTCCGCGAAATTATTATAAATTATTATTTTTGAGATTTTTTGTTAATATTTTTATGATCTTTGGTTCATTTTCTGTGATTTTTGTTAATTTTTCAGTGATTTTTTATAACCGAGATATTATATGGAGTACATATACAATAAATTTATTTAATAGTCCATTTATTTTTTGTCGTCCGCGGTAGAAAATTAAATATTTTACTGGTCCGTGGCATGTTTTCGGAGAAATGCTGCACTATACCATACCGACCGGCTTGACGAAGGACCTATAAACATTTCCATACAAATCTATATAAATATAAAAGTTATTTGAAACCCACAAATAAATTAAACCAGTGGCGAAGGGAAACCTCCGCTAGACTTGCCCTCCCATAAAAAAATATTAAAAAAAAAAAAATGTAAATTAAAAAAAAAAAAAAATAATATTTAGATAAATCTTCAAAAATACATCAAATTATGTTCTATACAAATTTTTGTCCAAGGCTTGCTTTACTAGTTACGAATTAATTATCATGACCATGGAAACGTTACATATAAGTATGAAAAAATTGAGACTTGGAAAAATTTTAAATAATTTTACCAAAATTTTTCGAAATTTTTCGTTTTATCAAAAAACGTCTCAAATAAAAGTTATTAGTTATTGCATTTATAGTAACTTTTGTTGAATAAATTTTTTCGAAATATTTTTCTATTGCTAAATATTCGCAAAAATCTTAAAATCGACACGAGTAAACTCCCATTTCTAGTCAACCGATTTTCATAAAAAACAATAGGGTTCTTCCTATTTAATAGGAGAATTTTTTAGTACCAGAACGAACTCTTTAAGTTAAACCGTTTTTGAGTTATCGTGTATACACACAGACAGACACACACACACACACACACACACACATACGGACGGCACTTCGAAAATAGGTTTTTTGGATTCCCTGGACCATGAAACGTGGTCATCCGTCAAAATCTCGACATCGAAAATTTTCGCGATTACAATACTTGCCCCTTATATATTAAGGTCGGGCAAGTAAAAAGTTACGGAACATTATTGTCTAATATCTTCTACAATTTAAAATACCCTATCAGATAAAAATTTTGTGCAAAATTTGATGTATAGATTGTTACTAATTTTATTTCAGATTGTTAGTTTTGTATAAGCCACTTGTAATTTCTGAGGATATGCGTAGTAGAGCTGGACAAACGTATTTCTGCGCCCAAGGCAAAGTACCAGTCTTGCGCCCCCATCCTTGATCACAGGGCCGGAGCGAGGGTCTTTGGCGCCCTTATACAAGATTTAATGAAGCTCCCCCAGAAAGGGCAAAATTTTAAGTGAAGACCTAAAAAAAAGGTCTTAACTTCTAAATTTCAAGTGAAGACCTAAAAAATTGGTCTACACTTCTACCTTCCAAGTGAAGACTTAAAAAAAAGTCCTCACTTTAACATTGGCGCGCCCTCTGGCATCAAGCGCCCTAATGCCTTGCATACCCTACATACCGCGTTCCTCCGGCCTGGTTTCATCATAACCAAATAAAAAATGGATGTGAAGTGTGAATATTCACACATTTCAGGGTTTCGCAGGTATATAATAAGTGAAGGCGGTATGCTGTATGAGTGTGTAGGACTAATTTTACTTTGTAGTAATCACGGCAAAATGAACGATATTTTTAAAATAATTTATAAATAAGACTGGTTATTAAATTTACGCTCTTAAAAATTAAATACAACATTTGTCAAAAGTCAAACTAGAATTTTGACAAAATAATTTAAACATAATAAAAATGCAAAAAAAAAAACAAAAAATAAAATTCACTCCGTACTCCAACTCGAAACCCTTCGTTTTCCAGTGCATTTTAGCTTACGACACAAGTGCTCTAACCCATTACGCTGTCGCACGCCTTGCGTGTGATTGTCTTACATTGGTATAACTTTTGTACTTTGTGAACCAAAAACCACAAAAAATGCGTTATTTTCCGAAAACATAATCTGATCAAAAATTCCTGTTGTACTATTTCGGTTCACACCAATATACATTACTTAGAATTTTTTTAGATTTTTAGTTTAAACCATCTGGGCTACAGGGTGGGACAAATTTTTTTTTTTTACAATTTTGGCAAAAATCGCATCAAAATAATTTATTTTGCAAAAATAAAAATTTGATCGTTAATCCACGTACTAAGGGCTTTCATTTGATACCCTACTCAGAATTTAAAAAAAATATTTTTGTTTTCGATGAGCACATAATTGTTTATATTTTTAGGGGGGTATGTTTTTTAGATGTTTTAGTATTTTTCCTATGTGCGGGTCAAAGAGTTGTATAAGCATGCCAAATTTCAACTCTCTAGGTTTAGCCGTTTGGCTACAATTTTTACCGAACAGACAGACAGACAGACGACAAAATGACGGTATAAGGGTTTTTTGGTCATACCTACAAAACCCTAAAAATGATGTCGAGTCGAAATTATAACCAAACCAGTGGCGAAAGGAAACCTCCGCTAGACTTGCCCTCCCATAAAAAAAATATTTAAAAAAAATGTAAATTAAAAAAAAAAAAAAAATTTAATATTTAGATAAATCTTCAAAAATACATCAAATTATGTTCTATACAAATTTTTGTCCAAGGCTTGCTTTACTAGTTACGAATTAATTATCATGACCATGGAAACGTTACATATGAGTATGAAAAAATTGAGACTAATTTTAAATAATTTTACAAAAAATTTTCGAAATTTTTCGTTTTATCAAAAAACGTCTCAAATAAAAGTTATTAGTTATTGCATTTATAGTAACTTTTGTTCAATAAATTTTTTCGAAATATTTTTCTGTTGCTAAATATTCGCAAAAATATTAAAATCGACACAAGTAAACTCCCATTTCTAGTCAACCGATTTTCATAAAAAACAATAGGGTTCTTCCCATTTAATAGGAGAATTTTTTAGTACCAGAACGAACTCTTTAAGTTAAACCGTTTTTGAGTTATCGTGTATACACACAGACAGACACACACACACACACACACACACACACATACGGACGGCACTTCGAAAATAGGTTTTTTGGATTCCCTGGACCATGAAACGTGGTCATCCGTCAAAATCTCGACATCGAAAATTTTCGCGATTTCAATACTTGCCCCTTATATATTAAGGTCGGGCAAGTAAAAAGGGTGCTGGAATGATTTTTGCACCCTTACCAATTTTGCGCCCTAGTCGAGTGTCTCACTCGCTACACCCTATATCCGACCCTGATGCATAGCGTTAAATGAGTTTTTCTTGATTTAATTAAACAAAAATTAGCCTTATATCTATCGTTGGGGGCCGTTTATATATATATTTTTTTTTGGCATTTCCAACAAATTGTCAAAATGCTTTTACCGAGTTCTGCAAGTTGGCTGGCTACTCATATATGTTAATAGTAATCTTGAAAATTAGTACATTTGATTAAAAAAAATCAATTTTTATTTTGATTTTTTCTTTTGAAATTTTTCTTTAATAATTATGAATAAATACTGAACATTCTAGTTTTTGACTGAATAATTTTGCAAATGAAAAAGTGTAGGTACAGTCTGTATAATAAGACGTCCTTGTTGATTTTTGCCGAACGATAAGAGAGAAAAGGAAAAACTAAAAATAATTTAAAAATTTACTGTAAATATTATTACGCTACTACCTAATAATTGGTCCAATCTTCATTATTATCAATTTTTGCTTGGCATCTTTTCGGTACACTTTCTACCAGCTTTTCAGCATACGACTTTAGCAGTGATCTCAATATCTGCCGTATTTGACGTGTTAGCTGATTCAAATTTTGAATGTTTTTTGTTCGAAGCTTATATTTCATGTACCCCCATATTCATCCAGCCATAAAAACTATATTCATCAGAGAAAACCACATCACTCTAATCGCGGTCTCAATTTTCCTTGGCCCAGGCGAATCGTTTTTCGACATGTTTCACCGATAACAGTGGTTTTTGTTTAGTGCTCCTGAATTTAATACCATTTTCAATTAAACGACTTCTCAGGGTCATTCGCCTTAACTTAATGTTCTTTTTTAACAAAATTGCCTGATATTTACGTAAAGATAACATAGGATTATATTTAAAAACGTTAAAAATTACTTTATGTTGTTTTTTAGTGGTCACTTTTTTTAATCCACGATTAGGTAAATCGTCAGCATTTTTATTAATTTTATAACGTTTCACCCAATACTTCACAAAGTCTACTGACTGAAAAAGACATTTTTGGCCCTTTCGGGTGGGTACAAAAAATATCGCTTCAAAAAGTTTTGCTTTAATAGCACTAATTATTACACAACCGCACTATTGAAAGACAAAACACTAACTAAACATTTTTTACTATCGGGCGTATTAGGTCTTGATGTTCTTGTCATGTTTGAAACTTTGTCTTATTTGTACACGTGCCTGATCATGAGTCATAAGCATGCATGTCTTATTATACAGACTGTAATTATTTGTAGTTAATGGGAGAGCGTTCCGGTACTTTTTTTTAAAAACATTTTGCGCCCCATTTGTCCTCCGGTGGTAACACCTCTACTACACCTATGAACCACCGGAGGGCACGTGGGGTTGAACGTGTTTTAACAATACACCATTGCATAATTCCTTTCCCAAGAGTCAACAATGTTAGCTAAAAAATACTATAGTTAAATCGTGTACAGTACCAATGGGTATTAGCGTAAGATGTTTTTGAAACTGTACTGAGTCCTGGTTCAAGCAAATCTTTTATCAAGCAAGTTTTTAAGGCTAAATGCGACACATTCCTAAGACAATTTACTTAAGATCTCAAGATCTGATGTCTTATCTCTAGGATTAAGCCAACTATTCCGCGAAATAACTTTACTACTACGCGTGACTTTAATTTCAACTCCTACATAAAACAGGAAAACACCAACACAAAGAAATATAATTTTTAACCTCAAAAAAATTTGACATTTGTGATTACTGTCTTTAATTTAATGTATACCTTATTAGAATTGTTTTACGGATAACGGTATTGACTTTGGTATTTTAGGTCAAGAGTTTGAATCTCACCCACTTAGTCTAACAACTTAATTCACAAAACAATTGCTCTCAAATAGGTTACCTACAATGTTGGATTAAGAACGGAACAGGGGCAAAAGCCTAAGATAGGTAGGTATACTTGATCCGCGTAAAAGACGAAATTAGTTATATCTCTATATATATAAAAGAGGAAAATTGTTTGTTTGTTTGTTCGCTATACATTCCCAGGCCGCTTAACCGAATTAGACCAAATTTTGCGCAGTTGCTCTTTAGGATCCTGCGGAACTAATGGTGCAAAAAATAATCGTTTTTTAAATGATGTACATGTTTTTAGGGTCTACGGACGGAATTAAGTCGCAAAAGATCTTGCGTGCGGAACTTTAAAATCGTAACTTTTAAAGGTTTAATTTACTACAAAAAAGTCTGCGAGAGCATATATCGCAGGTCAATAGATAACTCATAGTTATCATATATGTATAAGTTTTCATTATCGGCGAAAATTATAACGCTCAGTTTGCTGTGCAATATACAGGAGTGATTATTTAATGGCGAGACGACGTCACCGAATTTTACGTGCCTCCTAGCAGAAATACTGGTGAATACTATGACTATAATAACCTTGAAGAGATATAATAACCTTGATGCGCATGCGCGCATAATCGCCTGCTACGATGTGTATGAAACGGCAAATTATTAAAACTTCCAGTGACGTCATCTCGCCATTAAATAATCACTTGGTAGTCGTTACCTTTAAAGATTTACGAAGAAAAGTTACTTTAATGGCAAGATTATTTACGAACGAAAAAAAGCCCTTTGACCCATGGACCTATCGTTTATAGATCAGATGTAATAACAGAAAGAACATCATAGTAAATAATCTGATGCCTGTATTGGTAGACGCTACGCAGTAGGATCTGGTCGTTGGGCGGCAGAGCGGGGTGCGGGCGGGTTAACAAAACTGCTGGTTCAAAAATTCAAGTTGTGCTTAGTTCAAGTAGATTTTAAATTGTGTTTTGATTATTTGTATATTATTGTATTGATTATATTAAATACTAACATCGAAACTTTTTTCAATATTGTGTTTTATTACACTAGATCATTTGCTTATCATTTCTCATATTTGTTTTTTGGCAATAGAATTTCTGCCTAAGCAACAATGAAACCGTTAAAAGTAAAAATATTGTTACTGCTGAAAGAGTGCTGTTTACACGTTACACGTACCAATTAATGAGAGATCGTACATTGTTAAAACCGTACATAAAACTATTTTGATAAATTAAACGGTCTTAAATTAAATAACTAAAATCGAAGATAACGTATGTTGGCATTTAACCCATTGAAATGATTTGAATTTTTTTACTGTGCAGCACTCATTTATTTTTCCGATTTAAAATATTTTTGATAAATTATTATTTTTCTCTCGAGTAACGCCGGGTATGTCTTCTAGTTACGTCTTAATTTCTATGCCAAACTTGCGAAAATACGTAAATCATTATTTAAATTTTGAATTATAAACTATTATTGTTTTTCACTCTTTTATTTTAGTAAAACGTACTTATTTAAATCATATTTATTTTGTGTTCGATAATTTTGAAGTTTTAGAACTTTTAGGATAGAGTTCCGACATTTG
This sequence comes from Liopterus haemorrhoidalis, assembly GCA_963971575.1. Classification (NCBI taxonomy): domain Eukaryota; kingdom Metazoa; phylum Arthropoda; class Insecta; order Coleoptera; family Dytiscidae; genus Liopterus; species Liopterus haemorrhoidalis. Next base: position 23,858,495 of record OZ020613.1, on the reverse strand, counting down.
AAATAGCGTAACTGATTGGTTCGGAGTCGTCGCTATATAAGAGCTTCCTTAAGCGGACATTACTAATTCGATCAATAATATCGATCAATAATATTAGGGTGACCATTTGTTGAGCATTACAATCCGGGGCCAGAGGACCTAGGGGCGGGGACCAACTTTTTTTTGTTAAAAGAATCCTAAAAATTCTAAATAATCTAGAAAATTAAACAAATAAATAAATAAATCATTTTTTATCCACAAACTACTTTTGATTACAACTTCTTATTTGTGGTCAATAGTCTCAGCAACTTGATGGCCAAATAATAAATTAAAAAAAAAAAAAAACTTCTTTGGGTACTGTCAGTCTATAAGTCATATAAGTCTTTCCATGTGTCCTGTATACCAATACTTGTTAGATCTTCAGTTAGCTAATCTCTTCACCTCTTGCGAGGTTTTCCCACTGGTCGACAAGTATCCAATCTTCCCTCCCATATATTCCTGACCATTCTGTCCTCCATCATCGTCATCATGTGTCTTATCCACTGTAATTGTCTCTCAGTTCTTATGTGATACTTGGCCTTGAGTATAGTTCTCGGATATCTTTGTTTTTACGGATTTTCGGTTCATCATTAATTTGAATGGGACCAAAGATTCAGCGTAATATTTTAGTTTAGAAAACATTGAGGTGTTGTCGATCTCACTTTTTTACGACCACCTATATTTCGGAGATATACAAAGTACGGGACGTACAATATCTTGGTATAATCTGATCTTGGTGTTCCCAGACAGAAGTTTCGTTCTGAAGAGGAGACCAAGTGCAAAATATGATGCATTAGCAGCTTTAATTCTGTTTGTAATTTCCTGCTGTATCAGGTTCACTTGTTTTATCATGGTGCCCAGGTATTTGAAAGTATAAACTACCTCAAAAGTGTTACCATTAATTTTTAAGTTGGTCGTATTTTCATGACTCTACCAACAATGAGATCTTTGGTTTTTTCCTTATCGATGATGAGCCCTACTTTACGAGTTTCGACATTAATAGGTCAGTTAAGTATATTACGTCTTCAACTTTATTTGAAATAATATCCAAATCATCTGCATACCCTAAAATCTTGTGATACTCATTGAGCTGTAGACCATGGTGGTTGATATCTTGGGCTTTTCGTAACACCATCTCCAGCACGAGGTTAAACAACAAAGGTGGGGTGGCATCTCCTTGTTTGACTTCAGTATGAATTTCAAAAAGCTATGACAAAAGTTTTACTACATTCATTCTGCTTATCGATCCCACACACCATCTTCATATGTTTACTAGGGATGCCAAATTCGTCAATGATGTCCTAGAGTTTCTCATGCATAATGCTGTCATAGGCATTCCTGAAATCAATAAAAACATTATGAATGTCGGTGTTATGTTCCCAATATTTTGCCAGAATTTGTCTTAATAAGAAAATTTGAACTGATGTCGATCTGTTAGTTCGAAAACCCGCCTGGTAGTCACCAATAAGTTCTTCTGCGTATGGTGCAAGTCAATCCAGAGCAATATTGGAGAGGATTTTATAAGACTGCAACTTCTATACTTCTCATAGAGTTGGATGTTTTGGACAGAACAAATTGAACGGCATCATAATTAACACGTTTTTAATTTCCTTAATCCAAACCCAGGGGGATGTAAATAAAACATTGTATTACTTTAAAGGTATATTAACGTGAAGATGTAATAATTATAAATAAAAAAACACTGTATCATTTCTTCGCTTCTTTTATTAATTGCTAGATGTACATTTCCACAGCTATACTGTCATCTTCAGTAGTACAGTAAATTACTGCTGAAATTTCTTGTTATATACAGTGATGGATGAGCAAGTGAGGGTGCGAATTATTCGTTTGTCGGTAAAATTTATATACTAATTTATAATATACTTTGTAGAAATATGACAAAGAACTGCATTCTTCAAATAATTTTGAAGAGTTTTATTGCCTATTAGATTATTGCAAGTTTCTTGTACACCATACTTGCATTACCTTTCGCTCCATTTTCTCAGAAATATTTTCACTGACTGTTTCAAAGTTTAAAGGATTAAAAATTGCAAATCGTTTTAATCTTAAAATCTCACATCCACCTTGAGAGCTAATCTTCGTTATCTATAGTCTGCTTAAACATTTAGATAATTAAAACAAATAAAACTATGATAAAATTTAAACGTTCTGCTTTTAAGAAAATGGAACTAAATTAATAGACACAAATTAAAATAATATTCCATAATTCGGATGAAATTTACGGTAGCGATTTGGTTTGGAGTAGAGATACCGTTCGTTCAAGTCAGTAAGTAAGAGCGTTTAGTTAATGTATGCAGATTGGGGCAGCAATCAAGCTGTTGTCAAATATGAATGGAGTGCGAAATAACTGGACACATTGTGTGCCATTGCGAATTGCGAACATACTGCCTTGCCTCGCCTTAACATGTCTGATAACTGCTCGCTAGCGGCCATGTTTACTATTCAATGTTTTCTTTCATCGTTGCTATAGTTTTACGTCACACTTTTAATGAATTAATAAAGATAATTTTGGATTAATATCCAGTCTTACAATCTTATAATAAATTTAATTGATAAGTTAGGGTAAAAGAGACATACGGTTAGGGTAGGATTGCCTTTAATTGTCTTTGATTATACATAAAGTGTGTAAAAATAATTATTAAATTTAAAAAAGGGGAAGAAAAGAGAATATTCCGATAAACTTAAGAATTTGTGTTTTACAATATAGTTAAAGTATACAAAAATAGATAATACAAAATTATGTAAAAGTAGGTATGTAATGGATATAGCCGCGGTTCCCAACTTTATTTTAACGCGGGATCCTTCTAAACATGTTATATATTTTTGGAACCCTTATTAATTATTCGCGCGTATTTTGAACAAATAAATAAAAACTCGTACATAAAAAGTACACATTAAAAACTATATCAAATACTTATTTCAATATTTTAAATTACTAAAGTTTCATAAATGACATTTATGACTTTAAATTATGAGTGTGGAAATATTTCTTTGTATAAAATTAGTTAATTTCACTCGGAACCCCTTTTTTTTTTTTTGTGGAACTTTAGGTTCAACTGGGTTGTAAAATCCTTTCACGGTGTTTTCTGTCTGTCTGTACGGTAGGAATTGTACCCAAACGGCTGAACATAGAAAGTTGAAATTTGGCATGCTTGTACAACTCTTTGACCCACATATAGGAAAAATATAGAGAATTAAAAAAAAAAAAAAACATATGTATTTAATGAAAAATTAAATGTTTTTTAAATTTTGAGGGGGATATCAAATGGTACTTGTTAATGCGTGGATAAACAAGAAAGTTTTTATTTTGTAAAGATCTATTTTTTTATGGGATTTTCGCCAAAAATATGTCAGAAACTTTTGTCCCGCATCCTGTATCCAGAGGGGTTGATCTAAAAATCTGAAGAAAATCTCAATTATATACATTGTTGGGAACCGGAACAGTTTAACAGGAATTTTTGATTAGATTAGTTTTTCGAAAAATATTGATATTTTTGTGTCATTTATTCATTAAAATTTATCGTGTGGAAGATCTTAAGCATGTTGCTGCAAGCTTTAAATCGCTAGTATCTGTTTTTTGACCGCTAAGCAAGGGCACGAATGTGAGTTCAAGTCCTGTTTATGTCAAATAATTTGTGTAAAAATATTTATACAAATTACAGGTTTTGCTTAGCCGTTCGCAACCGGCAATAAATTGTAGGTGCCTTTCGGTGTACGCTAAAAAATTGACGTAATACTGACCATATTACTGAATGTACATAGAAGATACATGAAAACATGGTCATGAAACATGGAAACAGGAGGCCTAGGCACACTTCGGGCTATCGTGCCGATGATGATGGTCAAATGAAACCTCTTAATGCATGGAAAATTATGGCTTATTATGTTTTTCATTTTAAAACAATGATTTTTTTTAATTATTTTTTTTTATTATCTTGAATAGTTGTTTTAAGTTTTTAGCTCTCCCCAAAAATAAAATCAAGTGGATTTTTTCAACTACTTTTGCTACATATAGGTACATTTTTACATATTTTAACATATTTTACACACATTTTTATTTGATTTTGGTCAATTGCTCTGGCGGTATTGTGTTGAACTAGTCTAATAGGTAGTGAATAGGTAGCGACCCACTGGTGTGTTGTTACCGATAGATTCTGTATATCCAAACAATCGGGCAGAGCAGTGTCGAATACACATCCGCTTAGGGTTAGCAATGAATTCCATTTATTTCGATAAATTTCATTTCTACATAAGCACCGCGAGCTTCGTGATGAAAGTGTTAGTGCCGATCACAGAACATAATATATTAAGAACGGACACTGGCAGCAAAAAAAAATAGTACGTTCCCTCTAGGAATGTTCCAATGAACTAAACAACAACAACCGCCAAATTTAAATTTTACTATCTGATTTACGTTCATAATTACCATTATTATTGTATTAAATATATTTTATTATTTATATTATCAAAAGTTTTACAATTAACAAAGAAATACATACATATTTAATAATCAATATACTTTAATATAACATATAAATAAGGAATTTAAATAAATAAATCAAATAAAAGGTGTCAGCTATTTATTTTTGAAACACAAAATTATACACAACATAAATATTATTTTAAACACAACATTGTAATTACTAATTACAAAAACTGTATTAATAAAATTGGAGGCTATACCTGTTTTTTTATTTTTTCGGCCTCATATTTGGTTTCTACATATTTCAGATCATTATAAGACAATATCCGCAAATAATCAATTTTTGTCCGTCTTCCCGATATGTACAATGTATGTATCAAATACAGTATAAGATGACCAAAATTGGAAATAAAACTCTATTATTTGAACCACGTATTTGAAAATTAACAATCTTAAATGCGTATTACTTCAACACCAACTGTCATGTGTTCGACAGCTAATGGCGGCTGATCTACAGCTAGAAAACGACGCTTCTGATCGTTCGAAGTCGGGTATATTCGTAATTTATTTTGCACTCTACTTGTCGCCATCTACCAATGTACCAGAAAACTAAAACTCGAGCCAAGGTCATTACATGCCAGTGTCACCCGGGTGGTGCCGATGTTGACGCCGCGCGTCTGTACATTACAATGTCCTCTTCAGCTCGCCTGGCGCCGCTCAATGACCTTGTATTTTGTTTTCTTTTTTCAACACCCGAATATTATATCGTTTTACATATTTCCTTTGCAAATGTTGCAATATTTCGAAGTTAAGTCAAAATTTTTGTCACTTTTTCCACTTTTGCACTGTGTTACAAATATTAATACAATACAGTTCGCTGCTTTTGGACTCTAGTATTGTAAAACTTGTTGCTACGGATCGTGTGTGTTGTCAAACACATGTGTAGTCTCTCCGATTGCTGAGTTATGAATTCCGAAGTGTCGAAGCATAACGTAATTTTTATGTGCCTTCACGTGCAGGCGCCGTCTCAAACTAAAGGTCGAAGTAAGTATCTCGCGTATTGAGAATAAACATTACCTATAGAGGCGCTGTTGTCGCTTACAAAATGGCGATTGGAATAGGATATTTTTGACATTTGCCATTTGATACACAACAACTGCAGTTAATTTTCTGCTGCGATTTTAAAGACTTTTTATTAAAGTTTTCTTCACTTTAACACATACAAACAATGGAATTAAATGAGCCACATCCAACAAAATCCTATTCCGTTAAGTTCCAAAATATTCCGCTAGGCGTCACTTCAGTTATTGTCAGTTCTCAATAGCTATGGTCTAATAAGGAATACTAGTGTTACGTGGCGACCTGGAACTGTCAGTTCGGCCCGGTTATTTGAAATTTTTACCGAGTCTCAACAAAAACACCTTTTAAAATGAAAAAATGGAAAAACCTTAAGTCCGTTTCCATCTTTCATAATTCGTATGGACTCAGACGGCCATGATAACCAAAGTAGGTGGCCCGAGAACGACCCTTTCTTAGTTAGGCCAGACGCTTGAACCGGACACGTATATTGCCATTCCGCCCCCGGCTGTATGCCTCTGGCTATTGTACACGTAGTTGTAAGAATATGAAATCTGTCCTAATTTCGTTACGTTCGATTTCCGGGAATGACCCCTCCCCATACGTTTAACCAGCTGCGGACAAAGCCATGTTCTACGTCAAAAAACAATTATAGTACAATAGATGTTTTTGTTTTGCGTAATTTTCTTATGTCGTCATTTGGGAATACTTGATTTTTCTCATGGCCAGGTGACTTTTACAAAGTTTATGTTTTTGAATGAAATACAGTTACTTTTTTTAAGCACGCAATTTTCTAGAAACTATTTCAAATAATAAGTTTATTATGCTATTAACTTCTTACTTTAACAGTTTTTTATCACATATTTTATAACAAAGAATTCCAAATATTTTATAACAAATGGCATTTAATTATAACAAAATAATTGTTATATAAAAATAAGAATACAATAGACATCCGCAAGCAACCTTGATAAATCTAGATACTAAATTTAATGGGCAAATGAATTTAAAATTAATGAATTGTGTTATATAAAATAAATAAATATTTATGAATGGTTTACATATGTATCTGTCGACGCAGTTACCATGTCGATATTTCGCACCTTTGTGCCCGTATAAACGTTCATTAAGTTATAAACGCTTCGTTTTACGAAGAAACGGTCCGCTTCTATGGACATTTTCTACAGAAAATTGTGTTTTTAACGGTCAGTGTTGATATAACGAAGCATTATACGGTAATGAACGTTTGTGGAGGCGGGCCTTACTCTATTATTTCTTTGATCCATAATGTAACTAAAGATAGAAACAACAAAATACCAAACACCTGAACACAATCAATTAATAACACAAAACTAATATACTAACAAAGTATTTACTTAAACAATATAGACTACGAGAAAAATGACAAAATATCGTCAAAAATAGTTAACTACAGGCTATTCCAAACGTTTGGGCGGAACTAAATGGGAATTTCGTTCTTTTAGGTTGTCACGAGAAGGGACCTTGCTTGGGTTATTTAATCTTTCACGATGGAATGTCAAAATTTAAAATTCCAACAATGAAACCATGGAAACGAATGACAAGTTAAAAATAAAATACTTTTTTTACATATTTTAATTATAACAAAATAGATAAATGGGAAATTTGTATTAAAAATGACACAAAAAATCAAAATATAAAGAAAATGACATTTTAAAGTGATATTAACCTTAACCAAAAAATGTTTATTGCAAGCATGATTGACAAAGCTTAAACAAAACGGACGAAAAGCACGATTCAAACGACGAAAGTAACTAGATTGCAAAATCTAATTCCGTCTAATCGTTTGGTATAGCTTATAACTACTGAATGTGGCTTAAACCAATGCTTCTGAACTCAAACTTGGCTCGGACCGGCAAAATATCTATTATTTTACGACTGGTGAAACCAACTAAACTTTAGCCGACCGGCGTAGCGTAGTGGAAACACATGTGCTCTGCGTTGCGAAGGTCTCGGGTTCGAATCCCGTTCAGGCATGGAAATCTCAACCAAAATAAAAAATTCCCAAATAAAAAATTGTCCTGGCTAATTGCCACAGCAGCAAGGCCATAAAAAAAAAACACTAAACTTTAAAAATTCGGGGGTGTGTTGTGTTCGGGGACAAAATCGCAAGGATTTACGTAAATATTAGAGGGACCGGAAAGAAATAAGTACAAAATAATTTTTTTACTAGAAATTTTTATTATGTATTAGTTGGAGTACCTTTTCATCGTTTGGTTTTCATAATGTACATTTTTGCTGTAACGTAAATGATGAGTAAGATATTTCAATTTCATAGTAAGATACTTCGTTTGTTTGTAGCTCTCCCCATAGCTCCCCAAATATATCTTATTAAAAATTGGATTAAAGAAAAAAAAAAAAATGTTTTCTCATACACATTTTTGATGTAAAGTAAATAATAGTGAGATATTTCAAGATTTGAGTTCTAGGGTGTCTCCTCGTAACTCCCTAAATATTCATTCAATCGAAAAAGTAAATACAACAAGAAATATTTATTTCCTTATTATAAACAATTTTTGTCATATACATTTTTGCTTGTACAACAATAATAAGGGAGATATTTTAAAAGTTTAGCTTTAGGCTGTTCCCCCGTAACTCCCCAAATATTCATTTAAAGAAAAAATTCATAAAAATATATTTTGTTTTTCTTACCATAAACAATTTTTGTCATACAGTGAATCTCATTTATCCTGCAATATTTTTTTAAATTTAATTTAATGGCCTTTACGGCCGTGGCAATTAGCTAGGACAATTTTTTTATTTGAGAAAATTTCCATGCCTGAACGGGATTCGAACCCGAGATCTGCAACGCAGAGCACATATGTTACCACTACGGTACGCCGGTCGGCATCCTGCAACATTGAAATTAATATTATGCATGGTTTCCCTAGTAACGACAAATTATTTTGACAGCAATGTTAAATCGCCTATGTTGCAAATAAAAAGAAACGCAATTTACATTGTTGTCAGATTTCAATTATCATAGTAACGATAATACCTATATTGCAGGATAAAAAAAAAATCACTGTATATAATTTTGCTGTTGTCAATAATAATGGAGCTATTTTAAGTTTTTTTTATAAACATAACACCGAAACATTCCCCTAGAATAAAAATTTTGAAATTCTTTTCATCATACCAAATTACGTAAAAATATGTCCAGCCGTTTTTGCGTGAATCTGGGGCAAACAGACAGACAAAAATTGTTTATTATATTATCTTATAACCATCTGAAACATTAAGAAACCAAATATGAGTCGAAAAAAAAAATATATATAGGTATATATATAGCCTCCAATTTTATTTATGTAGATAGTTACAAAATATAATTTCCATCATTATTTAGCATGGCTTCCCAAAAAATTATTCCTTTTCGGTTAAATAAATTTGGACGTTTTTTCTTTAGTTTCAACAATTAGAGAGACTTCTAGTTTGCACACGCGCAGTAACATATGTTTTTTTAAATAATTATTGGGGGAGGGGGGGTTAAATCAAAGTGGTGCAACTCACATTTTGTTCATTTCTAGAGAAACTAGATTCGCTGTATTAAATTATACATGATTCTATTTGAAATTCTTATACATTTAATACCAGGAGAAGATATACAGAGAGTTCATTAATGCTTGAAAGAGTCTGAATTTCCCCCTCATTAGATTGATTTTAAAAGTTTGTACTTGCCAGGAGCTGCACATGGAGAAAGCACAAAGGCAAATTAATAAATAATAATCACAAATTCCTTGTTCGTTACATATACACGTGCTAATAAGTTTATTGTGCAGATTGTCAAAGTCATCACTAACCCAAAATCAGATTGCAAACATTTTCTGTTATTTATGTGGCTATGTTTTTGCTTGCTAATTAAATACGTAGAAATGTGACAATAGAACCTCTGCTGATAATAAATACATTGAAAACTGACAAAAATACAAAACTAAATATGCAAATGACAATGTCATAAAATATCCGTATGTGCGCTTATGGTCAAATGCGTCATGTACAGCTAGGGACAAACATTTTGAGATAAAAAATATTAACACGACAACACGCTAAATTCACACTCTTTTCAATCATTAATGAACGCGCTGTATAACTTAACAGATTTGTATTTCTATTTTGTGCTACCACATGTAGTCAGTATTATCATTTTTTGAAGTTAATTCAATTATTTCTGCTTCTCAAATTCATTTTAAGCATTCGAGCAGTGAAATACACAAACCTGCTTGAAACATGTCATTTCGAACACATGTGCAGTTATAACAGTTAAAAAAAAACACAAACCAGTCAGCATTTCTGCTTAAATAAAGCTATTAAATCATTGACCTATATTTTATTTAATTTATTTTTATTTTTTAGATTCACCTCCGCAAAAATGGATAACTTGGGCTTCACCGATTCAACTAACGCGAGAAAATTGGCCAGATCAGTCAGCCAGAAGGAGGAAGTCGAAAGTGTTCCCCTCTACAAAACAACATCTCTTCTAAGATGGCGTCGAGGAAAAGATCCGGCGGAAATACTCGAAGAAGATCTTCGAGACCACGACGAATTCGAATACATGGAATGTGGACCTTCCCCTCCAGCAGAAAGTCCACCAAATATTTACGAAAGTTTCGAAGAATTCTCCACTAGCGAATTAACAGTACAAATATGTCACGATACCATCAAAATGAACCTTTTAGAACACATGAAGAGTTCTTCTGGAAGGGTACACATATTGGAAGAAGTGGAGATGAAGAAAACAACATTAGAGAACCTCCCAGAGTTGTTTAAAGGAGCAACTAGAGCTGAAATCAACATTGGGTTCCTCTGGGCAGCTTTCGTCAAAAGATGGGATCTATTGGATGGTTTCCTATCTCTAGGAGCTCAGTTATTGTGCTATGAACCTAATCAAGGGTTAGGTGCTTTACATTTGGCAGCATTCTCGGGCTGTATCCCAGGAACACAGTTTTTAATTTCAAGAGGAGCGGACGTGAACGCCTGTTGCAAATGCTACACCCCAATCCATTGCGCCGCTTTCGGCGATTCTGCAGACACAGCGATGATTTTGCTGAACAACGGCGCAAGAGTCAGTGCTTTGACAAGCAGCGTCCATAATTGTCACGAAAGTGTTTTGCATTGCGCAGTGCGTGCCAATGCAGTAACATGTGTTCGACTTTTCACCGCAGAAGGAGCTGATGTTTGTCAGGTTGAGCCAGCTGGAATGGCTCCCATCCATCTAGCGGCAGATTTAGGACAAGTACAGTGCCTTAAAGTAATGCTTGAAGCAAAGGGGATTGATGTTAACATAAAGACAAAAGACAAAGAAATGACTGCTTTGCATCTTGCTGCGGAAGGTGGTTATTGTGATTGTATTGAGATGCTTTTGGAAAAAGGTGCTGACGCAAAAATGAAGAACCATAGAGGACAGACACCTTTGCACCTTGCTGCTAGGGCCCAAGCAGTGGACTGCGTCGAAACACTCCTACGAAAAGGCAACTCAGACCCAAACCTAGGCGATGGTGATAAAAGGACACCTTTGCACGCAGCTGTTGGAAAAGCAGCCCGTTCCAACGACATAATAGAGATCCTAATTTCTTGGGGCTCTGACGTAAACACTCGGGACCAATATGGATACACGCCTCTTCATATAGCAGCTTTAAACGAACTGTCACAATGTGTTGAAATATTGATTTACCACGGAGCAGACGTCACCGCAAAATCTAAGTTTGGGATGTCTGCTCTTGGAATAATAACCCGTAAAACTCCTGCGTCCCTAGCAATGGTAACCCAGAAATTGGACTGTGCTATAACTTTGCATCACCATCCTGAGAGTTCTAATAGAGAAGTTGAACTTCGGTTGGACTTCAGGCATATTTTACAACATTGTCACCCGAGGGAAATAAGCTTTTTAAACACTTTTGTTGATGAGGGGCAAAAGGAAATATTGTTACACCCTTTGTGCTCCGCATTTTTGCACCTAAAATGGGAAAAAATCCGCAAATATTATATAGCTAGAATACTGTTTTCTTTTATATTTGTTTTTTGTTTGTCTCTATATGTCCTAACAGCATTGGCCCATAATTGTTATAACCATGGTAAACAAATGAATGGAACTGAAAAAGAATATGAATTATGTGAGAAGAAAAGTATGATGGGTAATATGTTAAGAAACAACCCTTTTGCTATAGAAATGCAATGGTTTGTTTTAGTTGGTATCACTGGATGTGAAATAGTACGAAAACTATACGGGTTGGCTGGTTATCCGAACTTACGACAATATTTAAAGCAAAGAGAAAATATAATAGAATGGTTAGTTATAGCGAGTGTTTTTGTAATTTCTTTTATATACACAGGTCGTACATATATGTGGCAAAACCACGTTGGGGCTTTCGCCGTTTTGTTTGGTTGGACGAATCTAATGTTAATGATTGGCCAGTTGCCAGTTTTTGGTTCTTATGTAGCAATGTATACAAAAGTACAGGGAGAATTTGCTAAATTGCTCCTGGCTTATTCGTGCCTTTTAATCGGTTTTACCATTAGTTTCTGCGTTATATTCCCCGACTCAAATACTTTTGCAAACCCTTTTATCGGATTGATAACGGTTTTAGTTATGATGACTGGAGAATTAAGTTTAGATCTTTTGGTTGATGATGATCCTATTGATCCACCATTTTTGTTAGAAATAAGCGCCCAGGTAACATATATATTGTTCTTATTATTCGTAACAGTAGTCCTCATGAATTTGTTAGTTGGTATTGCTGTACATGATATACAAGGTTTACAAAAAACGGCTGGACTAAGTAAGCTTGTAAGGCAGACCAAATTAATATCTTACATGGAGTTAGCATTATTTAATGGATATCTTCCAAAGTATTTACTCAATCTCTTGCACTGGACCGCTTTAGTTTCCCCAAAAGCATACAGGGTCGTACTTAATGTAAAACCATTAAATCCCAGAGAGAAAAGATTACCAAAAGATATATTAAGATCAGCTTACGATATTGCGAAGTGTCGTAAAAATTATGGTCATACCATTTCGTCACATGGGTCCAATGCTACGTCTTATGCTAATAAAAAATGGATGAACAACAATTTTAAAGAGGAAGAAGATTTTCCAGGCTTTAGTAATTTACAAATGAAAGTTGAACAAGGTAATGAACAAGTGAAGAAATTGACTACGGAAGTTCAAGAATTGAAAACAGCTTTAAATAACAGTCAAAGGGCATTGGAGCAATTACTGAATGCTTTGCACCAATCAAATGTATTATCTAAGTCGTGATATACTGTGCTATATGAACATTGGGGCGCTAATAGCCTTATGTGATAAGATTTTTTTTCAAAGAGCTTTTTTTAGGTAAAGAAAAGATTTGCTATTTAAGAGATAGTTTTGTATTATTTTTTTAGAATTTAGGTCTATATTTACGCACATAGGTTAGGCTAGATTTACTATATTATACGCATTACGTGTATTTTGAAACCTGGTGCTTTGTGATAATTTTCTAGATATTTTTACTATCCAGAACTATTATTGTAATTAATAAATATTAAATATTGTTACCAGATATTGTTTTTTATTTCTTTCAAATTTCTAACATCATTGTTGGCTCTATACTCTGAGTATTTTCAGTTGTTTTGCATTGATCTCAAAATTTTTGTATTATGAGCCACAGATATCAAAAATAAATTTTGTAATTTAAGTTTTAAACTCTAATAGTATGTAATATAAACAGGGACGGCGCGGGGGTTTGTTGGCGCTCGTAGGCAAGACTATATTCAGCGCCCCTAGGCAGCGCTGTAACTAGCCTTTTTCGAGCCCTGGGTAAAATTTTATAACTGGGCACTCCTAAACCAAAAAAAGGTCCTCACTTTTAAATACAAGTGATGACAAAAAAAAGTTCTTCACTTTCAAAATACAAGTGGTGACCAAAAAAAGGTCCTAACTTTTAAACAGAGAGTCGAAGCGGAACCGAACCGAAAACCGAAATTAACCGGATTTTTTAAGAGAACCGTATGCGGAACCTAAAATTGGTCATTACTTAAAAACCGGAACGAAATGTTAATATTGGTTAATTTCAGTTCAATTTTTTTTTTTCCTTCAATTAATTGATGAATCGCTTTCTTACTACTAAAACTTATATTGACTGATAAAAGAATGAATCTATCAGAAGCAAATTTGAAGAACATATGTGTCGATTAAACATGGATTTTTAATTTTATTTTCATTTCAAAATTTCAAATATTATTTTTACAACTGTGATTAATTTTTATTTATTTTTCTTATTTTTACTTTTGTAAGAAAAAGGTTTGTGTTATTCCGTTTACTTCTTTATAATATTGCGATTCTTCAAACTGTTATTTATTATTTTTGTAAAAGAAAATAAAAAAATATTCTATATGTAATCTTACTCAAAAATATCCTGTGTTACCCGCTACGGTTTACCATTTTTGAGTAAACTCAAAAGAAATCAACTTGAGTTGGCCATAACTCAAAAACTAATCAAGAAGGAATTTAAAAATAGTTATTTGTGTACCATGAGGGCGGAAAAGAACTTTTTGGCAAAGGTGCACATTACATTTTTGACCGACCAAAAGTATTTTAATTAGAGAAATTAAACTTATTTATTTTAATTAGCTACATAATTTTAACCCGTTTTTGCCCGAATTAATAAAAAAATTTAAAAAAAAAACTTTTTATCCATGGTATTTAATTGATATAGTGTTAAAACGAATAAAAAATATATAGTTTTTATTTTAGACATCCCTATAAATTTTTTAGAGCGTGTTCCAATTTTGGAACACTGGGAACGAATGGGTGCTATACATTTTAAATGTGAAATATGTACAGAATTATTAGAAACCAATAATAATTAGTTTATTACATTATAGTTTCATGAAATATTTTTAAATTAACATTTATTCTGATATCTTTCATTTAGTTTATCCAACAATGGTCGCATTTTAGCAAACTTATCTTTTTTGTTGAGGGAGTTGTTATCTGAGCAATGAGCATTTTTTTCAATTCCTCAAATCTATTTCTCCTCATTGCATTTGCTACAAAAATGTTATACGTTTCGCTATCTGTTTCCCACAACATGCGCCATCTTGGAATATCGACATATCCCGATAACAATAAAATTGCAATAAAGCAACGAATTTCTTGAACACTGGTACTAAAATTATGATCAGACTTTACATTTCGGGCATATAATTCAAACATGTCTTTGAGAAAGTTGCAAATATCGTTGTCAAAAAATAATTCGAAACACTGAACCGAACTCATTTGTAAATCTTGACTTTGTTTTGGCGGAGTAAATAGTGGAAATGTAGGTAGCAAATCAGATTTGTCAGACCAGCACCGTACAAGGGGTGTCTTTCTCAGTATAGCACTTAACGGTATATCATCATCACTATCAAAGTCATCATCATCATCATCGCCTATTAAAAAAGTTTGTCCCTCATGACTGATTTTAGCTACTGCTTGAGCCTGTAATTGTAATCCACTCAGATTATTCAAATCATTCGTGCCGTCTTCATCGTCACTGTCAGCGGCACTTCATTGCCGTCGTCAGGAGGTGTAATAAATACATCTGCCTTCCAAAAATCTTCAATCTCAATCAAATCGGCAAGCTGCTGCGTGGTTAAATATCTGAAATTATATTTAAAACACATGATCCCGTCCATGCCCGATGTTCCAATATTGGAACAACAATATTATATAGCAAATAATTATTTTATAAACAAATATTATGAAAATTTATATCAAATATATTATGTAGAAAGTGTCAAAGAAGAGTTTTATGCAAAATATTTATTTTTATAATTAAATTCTTTATAAAAAATATACTCACTTTTTGGCAGCCATCAAGCGTCTTCAAATAACCCAAATTTGTTGAAATATATTTTCGGACACAAGTTAAATAAATCAATTAGCAGTACTCTATTCGACAGTCTGGACCTTACTGAACATTGCTTGCGAGTAAATATGTGTTTATTACTAATACACCAATAAACAGGAATGAAGATGTCAATTGTTCCAATATTGGAACACCAGGCAAAAACGGGTTAAACATTCGCTTGTTATTGAACAAACATCACTATCGTAGATGGCGTTAGCATCCAACGTAGTAAAAAGTAAGCAAATCGGCCTAGGCCGAAAAATATTTACTTTTTGTCTAGATCAGGGATGAGCAACCCGCGGCCCGGAGTACTTTTTCGTGCGGCCCGTCAAAGCTTTTGTCTTTCAAATTTTAAAAATGGCCATTAAATTACAGAAGATACATATATATTTTAAAGCATAAATAAGAGCAATATAGAGCAATTGGTTGCAAAGAAGCAATGCCAAACTTCTCATTAAAATTTGTTTATGATTTTTTCCCCATAATAATTATCTTTGACTGTTTTTTTATACCTAGCATTTCTATTATATGTTTTATTTGGGTATTTTTTTAAAAATAATTTTGTTATTTTGTTAATAAATAGATAATTTGTGTTTATCATCTTGTGTTCATATTTTAATAAATTTCGTATGCGGCCCGCAGGAAATTTTTAAATTTCTAGTTGGCCCGTAGTAAAAAAAGGTTGCTCATCCCTGGTCTAGATGATAAAAAAAAGTTTTTGATATGGTCGCTTAAAAAAATCTTTTTGTGATTACCCACCTCAAAATTAGTTTATAAACACAATTTGGTGCTAATTAAAAATATGAAAATTGATAAATATAATATGTACTTTGAAACATAGCGAGATTTGTCAAATGATATTTTGTTATGAATTTTATTAAAAATTAGGGTTCTTATGTATTTTGGACCGCAGTAGCGTATTCGGGGAACATGTTCCATCCTTTAAAGTCCATTGAAACGAAAATTTAATAAATTTAGATTAATCGTGCCGCAAATTACAACTTATGCATTGTGATTAGTATTGAAATTAAATTAATCTAAAATGCATATTCCTATGTTCTGTGTGATTTTTATGGTTTGGTAGGTTGGACCTTATACCACAACTCATGAGTCTGTCTGTCTCTCTGTTCAGTAGAAATTGTGGCCAAATGGCTGGATCTAGAGAATTGAAATTTGACATGTGTGTTTACAATTGACCACAAATTCGACAAATAACGATTTCAAAAAAATAAAAAAATCGCGCAAAAAATATTAACAAATATAGGTGTGGGGAGCTCTGATTTGTAAATAATGAAATGTCACGGTTGGCTGATTTATTTCATTTGTACTTACTCTGTACATCCCTCACATTATGGGTTCCAAGACTTGCGAGCGGATCAAGTCTGGACCCCCCCTTATGAGTCCGCTAGCTGGTTGCTATGATTCTTGGAAGGATTAAGGGTTGTTTCAATTAAACTCAACATTTTAGCTAACCTACTTTAATTACAATTAAGGTTTAAATATTTACACTAATTACAATAGACTTACAATTACGTCGATACAGCTAAATCCAAATGAGACATTCATTCGAACACACTAGACACACTTTACCCCAAACACTAATTTAACCACTACACGTTTCTAAATATTGTCTCTCCACTTTTTAGCTGGACACTACACTAACGTTCATACGGAATTACATTGTTACTTTATTTCGACTCGCCCAAACACTCTAAATGTCTCTAACCCATGTCTCTTAAAAACCAACTCCAAAACATAGTCTTAACCATACGACGACTTAAAATCAACTACTAAACATGACTTAACATTACGACGGCTTAAGCTCAACTTTTTTTAACATCTTGACGTTATGACGGTTTTCAATCTATTGCCCTTAACACATGACTGCCCTCGAATGCTTACTTCGCCCAACTGTTAAATGTCATTTAACACCTCTTGACTATCGGTCTTCTACTATCTTAAAATTCATAATTTATTGGTGATAACTCAGATAAATATCCCAATCATCATATTTATATCTCAGACAAAATTTAATTATTATTTATGTGCTTATGGTTGACGTATATATATTTAACACAATAATTTACGATTCACTTTTCATGTTACATTTGCAAAGTGTCAAGTTGCAATAATAAACAATCTCCCGTTATCTTAAATGCCCTTTCTAAGAAATAGATTATTTTTGTATCGTTTAACAGATTAAATATTTTACTCTAATTGAATGATTATATTGAATTTATTTATGAAATTTTATTTATGAAATAATACCAAAATTACCTCCCTTACATAGGCTATTCCAAACGTTTAGGCGGAATTAGATTTTGCAATCTAGTTACATTCATCGTTTAAATCTTGCTTTTTGGCCGTTTTGTTTAAGTTTTTAAATCATACTTACAATAAACATTTTTTGGTTAAGGTTAATATAATTTTAAAATGTCATTTTATTTATATTTTGATTTTTTGTGACATTCTTAATACAAATTTCCTATTTATTTATTTTTTGTCATTAAAATGTGTAAAAAAGTATTTCATTTTTAACATACGTCATTCGCTTCCATGGTTTTACTGTTGGAATCTAGGATGATTAAGGTTGGAATTTAAACATTATCACATGCCAACGTCAAAAATGAAATAACCCTTCTCGTGACAACTTAAAAGGAAGAAATTCCCATTTAGTTCTACCTAAACGTTTGGAATAGCCTGTACCTATAATCTGTCTCAATTTGTAATACGAAACTATGGTCTATTTCAAAGTAGAAAAATGTGTGTAAGAAGATAGGAGCTGTTTGTCCTTGCTTCGGATTGGTTTAGATCGTCATCCCTATTACACGGTTAAAATATTGTTTTTAGTCCAAGTTGACAGAAGTTTAGTGTCGTACATTGGAAATATATATTATTTATGTTATTTAACTTTTTTCATATATTTTGTTATTATTTACATATTTAGTCTGTTCCAAACGGTTAGGCGGAACTAGATTTTGCAATCTAGTTACTTTCATCGTTTAAATCACGCTTTTCAGCCGTTTTGTTTAATCTTTGTAAATCATACTTGCAACAAACATTTTTTGGTTAAGGTTAATATCATTTTAAAATGTCATTTTCTTTATATTTTGATTTTTTGTGTCATTCTTAATACAAATATCCCATTTATTTATTTTTTTGTCATTAAAATATTTAAGAAAAATAATTTAATTTTGACATATGTCATTCGTTTCCATGGTTTCATTGTTGGAATTTTAAATTTTGACATTCCAACGTGAAAAATGAAATAACCCAAGCAAGGTCCCTTTTTGTGACAACCTAAAGAACGAAATTCCCATTTAGTTCCGCCTAACATTCCAACAGACTGTACATATATTTTTAATTTTTATTTACAATAATTATTTAAATAAGAAACTTTAGCTCTGAAGATATATTATTTGTTTTATTGCGTTATTTAAACTCTTTTAGCAAATCTCTTGTTATACAGTCTGTTCCAAACGGTTAGGCGGAACTAAATGGGAATTTCGTTCTTTTAGGTTGTCACGAGAAGGGACCTTGCTTGGGTTATTACATTTTTCATGTTGGAATGTCAAAATTTAAAATTCCAACAATGAAACCATGGAAACGAATGACATGTCAAAATTAAATATTTTTTTTTTTTAGATATTTTTATGACAAAAAAATAAATAAATGGGAAATTTGTATTAAGAATGACACAAAAAATCAAAATATAAAGAAAATGACATTTTAAAATGATATTAACCTTAACCAAAAAATGTTTATTGTAAGTATGATTTACAAAGCTTAAACAAAACGGCCGAAAGGCACGATTTAAACGATGAAAGTAACTAGATTGCAAAATCTAGTTACGCTTAACCGTTTGGAACAGACTGTAGAATAGACCATATTAGTGTGTCGTCACATACATGTGCTGCCATCTGAGAGCTGAGTACTTTTGAAGTTTAAAATACATGGGACATTACTTTTGTTACCTTAATTTTATAAATATTTTCAATTTTGGAGCAAAAAATATGTATTTTTGATAAATATATACTAATATATACAGTCCAGACACTTTATATTATAGAATAATGATTTTATAAATATATAAATAAGGATTCGAAGATATATTTATAGGTTACGTTTTTAAATAATATGAAAATCGGAATATCTTTAGTATTTATTTAATTAACACTAAGTAATCATTAATATTTTGTTTTAGAATGCATATTGGTGTATTGTTTTGCTCCGAATTGTAACAATTACATCTACATTATTAATTGCAAATTTTTTCGTTTTTTGGCAGATGAAAATGAAAAACAATAATGGAAAATTAAAAACAAAATATTGTTCCTTTAAACCATTTAGATATGGCACACACACTTATTGCTATGTTACTTGCCATAATAACGATTATTAACAATTTTTTTTCAAAATTAACCTGCAAAATAATATTGTTCTGCAAAAATAATGACATATTAAATTATAATGTATAAAATAAGAAATTTAATAAATAAATATGGACTTATAGTTTTGATGTGAAGCACTCTCTTACTTTGAAAACTTAATTTATATTTCCAAAATACAATTTAACAAAAAAACAACATGCTAAATTCAAATAAAAGGAATCCAACCGCGAGACGGCAGCACTGAATCCCATTTTGTGACGTACCCAGCAAACATTTTTATACGGGCCAGTGCTGGTAAAGCACATACTCCCCGGCATTGAAAGTAATGGGCCAGTGCTGGCATTTCGTACTGGGCCAGTACCCCGGTGTCCCCGTGGCCGTTATTGGCCCATTGATGAATCAGTTGCCGGCCCAGCAACGGTAAAGTGCATTGAAAGTAATGGGCCAGTGCTGGCATTTCGCACTGGGCCAGTGCTGGCATTTCGCACTGGGCTAGTGCTGGTATTTCGCACTGGGCCAGTGCATATATTATACCCACTCTCTAGTGTTTCAAATGTAACATATGTGTACTTACCCAGTATTAAAATAAATTAATGGTTAGGTGCAAAATAAATACTCATTTGGCCATTATCACCAACGTTGAATAAATTTATTTAACAAATAAAGTTGACAATGTCGCATCGGTTTTAAACTATTAATGAAGAAATTAATATTGCTGTCAATAGAATGATGCGATATTGTTAACTTAAGTTGTTAAATAAATTTATTCAACGATGGTAAAACTGGCTGATTGTAAATTGTATTAACAGTTATAATTTATTGATTTATTTATAAATATTAAATAAATATAATTTCACGAATAACAGGAATTAGTTTATTTAATTTATTAATTTAATGAAGAATTTTAAGAAAATGGTTTTCTGCCATTTCGGCCAAAAAATTGCATCCTAAAGATAAGTGGTGACTATTAATTTTCGCCAATATTCGGCTTGTTTTATCTACCACATCTTTTCCCCCTGACTTGAAGAGTGCCAACCTAAAGAAATCATACTTGTTAAAATAAATTCAGTTATCAAATTTTATAAGCATTGATGCTATAAGCTGTTCACTTTTATAAGAACAAACTAGATCTGGTTATTTTGGTGATTTTTATAGTGTATTACTGACTTTTAGAAACTTAAGGATTAAGTTTGTATTATTTTAGGTTAGTATTATATTTACAAAATATTTAAGATGTCACTATTCAAAATAAAATATGACAAATTATATTTTTTAAATGACATATTTATAATCTTGTAACAGATTTATTAATAATTGAAAATTTTATTACATGAAAAAACTATGATTTAACTAAACTAAAAATTAAACAATTTAACATGAAACCGTTTGTGTAAAATACGTCCTTAAATCTAATAAAACACACACAAATCACAATAAAAAGCTGTATACTGTTCACAAAACAATAACTATTTAAATACACATCTTGACTGTCCACCGACACGTATCAACTTGTACTGGCCCTCCAAGGCCACGCGGTTAGGGCGTTTTATGACTAAGAACAATCAGACTTTTCAAATTATTACATTCAAAAAAAGTTTAGTTTTAAGTAAAAAGTATGAGTGAAGAAGAGACGATAGCCCGTATAAAAATGTTTGCTTGGATTAATACAAATAAGGAGTGCTTATAAAATGATGGTAAAGTACTTCGTATAGGCGGAATGCGAAATACAAATGTGAAGTACATTATTGATACTGGCGTTGCACTTACTTTTGGTGCCAGCAATATACCAACAGTAAAAGCAGTTTGCCGGCATTCGGCCGTTAGTTGAATGTTTGCTGGGTAGTTACTAATATGGTCTATTGGTAAATTCTATAGTGGTCGTGGAGAAATACTGTTTACGGATGGTGATGATACACCACAGAATATGTGATACACTATTGACAGATGATACTGATGACCTAACCTGTAAATTTTGTGTTGTATGTTGTGTGTTGTAATTATTTATATATATAAATCTAATCATATGCATTTTTTTATGTACAATATTATTACTTACTTTGCAGTTATTAATTATCAAATATATATTTTAGTATAAATAGTAAAAACAAGTTATTTCAATGTAAACAAAATGTTTATTATTTAAATGTAATACAAATATATTTAGTTGCCAACTATAATTTAGTACCCAGAAAATCTGTCAACTAATTTAGTTTGTAGATTTAGTTGGGTACTTTTTTAAACCAACTTTTATAATACCGAAATCTATGGGTTAAATTAGTTTAACTCTTTACTAAAATTTAGTAGCAAACTATTTTGCTTTATAATACCGGCCATAAGATGATAATTTAAATATACAACAAGTTTCCCTTTTAGTTTCGTATTACAAAATGAGACAGATAATATGTATTTACCTAAATAAAATGTAAAATTTTGAGGGATATCAAATGAAAGCTCTTGATACGTGTATTACCTATCACCATTTTTTTATTAATAAAGAATAAAACTATCGTCTTTTTTCGTTTTTGCTATTTACATCAATATCCTACAGCAAATGTAGCAAACTCATTTGGGTCGCGAGCCATTTTTCATACAAAAGAATAATAAGCAGTGACAGAACTTAAATATCTCTAAGGGCCCTTTGAAATTTTTTGATAAACTGAAAAGGGAGTAGAGTCACAAATGTATACGTTGCGGACTGTATGTATTCCGCGAACCATCAGTTTATACTGGCCTGATCCCCTCCCGTCTTACATATAACTAATATAAGTGCCCCCGCCTCTCAACAATGAGTCCTTTATACGCTACTGTTGGGCCGTACTCTACGAATATAAGGTCCATTTTGACAATAGTAAGAAATCTTTCATTGATTATCATTTTTGCGGTGTATTGGTGTAATTTGGCCATTGGATATGGATTTGGGTACTCACTTGACTTGACTAGGCCAACTTAATGTAATTACTATTTTATTTTTTTTAGTTATTGTTTCCATTGTTATTTACTGGAATGGAAGGTAAAGTGGACATAGAAGCCAATGTAGATGGCGGAGGCCCTTCTGGACAAGCTGGGGCCATCCGATGGGGGATAGCTCAAGGACTTCGCTGCTTCGTTGACGAGCCTATGATTGAAAAAATGAGAATAGGTATATACAGTTCCTAGCCATATAATCGTTAATAGCCAGAGTAGCTAAGACCACTAAAGCTTATTAAAAAAAACTAAAAAAACAATATTCAGTATTTTGATTTGATTGACAAAAGAAAATATTCTAATATTTTTATGTTTCACATGAGTTTGCCGGTCACCATTCTGTAATAGTTAATATACTGACGTGTTAACTATTAGACCAGGATGGCGCGGGTTCGAATCCCGGTGATGGCATGGAGGTTGTATTTGTAGTTTTAAAATTTAAAATTGTATAATTAAATAAATACAAATGTATCCTGGTTAATGGCAATAGTCGCTAACACAAAATAAAAAAAATCAAAAAAAAGTCTTTAGAATGGCTAACCTAAAGTAGTAAAATTTGTTGTCAAACAGGGGAACCTATGTTCCCAACCATATACTGGGGCACAAATTTTACAGCAATGGTTTGCACTATAAGCTATTCCAAACGTTTACGCGGAACTAACTGTAATATTCATTTCCCTAAGTTATCATAAGCTCTCTTTTAAAGGTTTGATGTAGGCTTTTATTCAACAAAATGATTTTAAATGGTAAAAGTTTCTATAATTCAAAATCAAGTTCCACTTAAACCAAAAAAACAGACTATACTTTCTTTATCTAGGAACTAGGCATAGATAGCCATTGTTGCTGTGCGCTAAAAATTTTAAATCATTTAATCTAGGGACTTTAATTCAAACGATTATAACAATAATAGAAGAGCTATATTGTAATACTGGTGCAATGAATGGTAAAAAATTATGATGTTTAATATTAAAAAATATGGCTGGCTGTAAGTTTTGAATTTCTGAAACCCTGAAAAAATTCATAATTCCCAAAAATTGTACTCAAATATTTATATATTATTTATATTTTCAGCTGGTTTACTTACCCGTGACTACAGAACACGAGAAAGGAAGAAGCCAGGACAAGCAGGAGCTAGGAAAAAATTCACTTGGAAAAAGAGATAGTTTACTTTCTGTATATTTTATAAATTTATAAAATAATACATTTTAAGACTTAAATCATTTACAAAGACTAATTTACATTTCTTCTAAAGGTTGCAGACCCACAATTTCCATTCCTTGCCGTAAAACATCTTTAGAAACACTGAACAGTAGCATTCTCTGCTCAGCGAGGTCATTGCTTTGATCTTTTACCCTTAATACCTTTAGGGCTTTACTGATATAATTACTACAAAATAAAAAACAATCCATTAATGCATTGTTTACATATTTATTTTATGGCAGGTAGCTAATGAACGACTTAAGTGTTTTAACTCGAGTCAAAATAACATATAAAAACATATCAGTTTAACTAGTGTTTAACTAAAGCGTTTTAACTAAAGTATCTTGAGTTATCCCTAACTCAAGTTAAAACATTTTACTCTTTCTTTAACAACCGGCAATTAGACATTTTAAATTTAACTCCCCAGCCCGAGACTTCGAGTGATTTCAAAAAAATAAGTTATCGGTGGCCGTCCTAGAGGGACTCAAGCTATACACTTGTCACCGGTGCTTAATACTCTCGTTACAGCCCTGATTGGTAGGTGTTGTTTTAGATTTTACTTTATTTAAAATTGCTTCTGTCCTACGAAAATATATTCAAAAACGGACAGGGTTTTCTGTGTAATAGACGTTCGGTCTTATAGACGTGCCTGAAATTTGGCCAAGCATTTCAGTTACACTCTGTATAATTAAAGCAGAAATATAAAACAAATAATACAATACAAAAATATATATATATAAAAAAAAAAAAAAAAATGTAATGTGGAACTAGAACTTATATGGTGGGTTTAGTCAACTCTTAGCCTTAGTCTTAGCATTAGTTTTAATTTTAGTGTCAGTTTTAATTTTTGTTTTAAGCGTAATAAATGAGTACGAGTTTATAAAATGATTTAGTTTTAACAAATAACCAATGAAACGCAGAGATTAACGCACGTGCATAGAGTCCGCATTCAGTGTTGACGAACAAAGCTTGTAATAACTAATATTTGAATCGTCAAAAGTCAAAATCTTTGGTTATAGATAACGATTAAAGACATAAACATTGCGAACAAAGATGTTCCGGAATGAAAACAATAATAAAATTGTTAATAGTCTGTAATATATAACCTGCACATTTTATGCCAGTATGAGCGCACGCGCATTTGTGCGGTTTTAATCTTAGTGCTAAGAAAAGTTGAATGTTAGTTATCTTTTAAGGTCGGTTTTAAGAACGTTAAGACTTAAACTAAATCAGTGTGTTGTATGAACTTGCTCGTAGAGATATAATAGTTTATCTTTTAAGGTTAAAACTAAGTTTAAAACTAAGACTTAAACTAAATGTTGAGCTAAAAAGCGTCGGAGAGAGATCGGCACGGAACCGGAACCCCGGTAACATATGAAATTGATAATCTGATATGTTCAGATCATCCTGAACGGTGGATCACGCGTCAACTTGTGAACTGCAGGACATATGAATATCGATATTTCGAACGCACATTGCGGTTCTCGGATACTGTTCCTGGACCAGTCCTGGCTGAGGGTCGTGCAAAATTCCAAGACTGC
Organism: Liopterus haemorrhoidalis; assembly: GCA_963971575.1. NCBI lineage: Eukaryota > Metazoa > Arthropoda > Insecta > Coleoptera > Dytiscidae > Liopterus > Liopterus haemorrhoidalis. The sequence goes on along the minus strand of OZ020613.1, from coordinate 23,832,949 downwards.
AGGTCGCGTCGACTCGACGTGACGGCGAGCGACGGGTCCGTGTGCGGCGGCCCGGGCTGGTTAACCAATAGTAATAAAATAATAGTACCAAATTAAAAAATTACGAAAATAGAGTAATACACAGAAGTACTTCTGCGAACTGCGTGAAGTGAAAGATGAGAAGATATCACAAAATATTTTTTGTTTTATTTTATTTATTTTACATCGGCCTATTTCTGCAACGAGGCTAATCGCCGATGCCAGGGGGCGAGCTCCTACACCTGGATCCGGGGTGAATGATTGTGAAAATGGGAGTTATGTTAACATATTATTCTCGCTCGAATAATATCATCAAAGAGGAACTGAACCAGCAACCTCACAATTCAGACTATTTTAACCAGTCAGAACTGACAGAATAGGTTAATATGACGAATATCTGTATGATAATAATAAGTCAATTGGTAATTTAAGAAAAAGATCAGTACGTGCATGCAGTAAGTAGAAAAGTAATGGGTTACGAATATGGTCCAGGGGGGAGGGTATGGAAATTTAAAAGCTGGAACAGTGCAGATTCATCAGTTTTGTTAGATATAGTTTTTCTTAAAAACGACAATGAACGACATTTCGGCTGCCCATTACAAAAATACAATAATTGTTGTTAGCCATATTTTTCCGGAATAAGAAATTTATAAAAACAATATCGGCCTTTCGAAATTTAATATCGGAGACCTATGAAACTTACATACCTTTGGTTTTCTTTTCATGATAACTCGTAACGGAAATTCGTATAGAAAAAGACATTGATCGGTAGATAAATATACATTAATTTTTATTAGGAATATTTAGAATTGCACGAGTTACCGCACTAACAAAACCACGGTAGAAGACGTTGCTGTTTTTTGAAGTGTCGATATAATTTGGAATAAGAATCAGATTAATTTAATAAAAGTACCACACAAAAACAGAGTATCCCCATAGCAGATACTGTCTTTCTTTGGCAATCGTCTCATACAGTGTTTTGAACTGGTTACTCTTTTCTATGAAATGCAGTTACTGTGTTCCCACACATGCGCATGAACACAGCAAGTCCAATGTTGTAAAAAACGAATTTTTCACTAAAGTGTCAAACACTAGGTATGTTCGTTTGTGTGATCTAGATTGCTTAAGTCGAGCAGTTAGATCATGATCATGTGACTGCAAGAGCAAGTTTGAGCTGTGCTGTCCGATTTTCGCAAACGAACGGCTATTTGCCAAAGAAAAAATATTGTTTATTTTTGTTAATGCGTTGTTCTCCACCTAAACATTTTCTATTGCAATTTCGTAAGTAATACTATTTAAAAAGAAGACCAGTATATTTTTTGTATTTATTGATTATTTTTTTATTTGTTCACTAACCAGATGCATCTAAAATGTAATAATTATTTAGAATATTGCGTAAAAATCTTTTATGATAAGTATTTTGTATGGTTATAATAACAATTGTCAAAAAACTTATTTATTTAGAGGTTATATTTCCTGCTCTACTCTACTTGCTCCACCTCTTGAGACCGAGCAAGTTTAGCTTGCTCGATGTGATTTAGCGTAATTTGCTCTGGACAAACGAACACTATTATATCTACAACTATTCTTATACAAACGAACGCCTAAAATGTTGCTAGACTTGCTCTAATGTGATCTAAGCAGACAAACGAACAGACCTACTGTGTTTTTGCAACGGGCAGCAGATTTATATAAGGGTTGGGAGGAAAAAAATGTAAGTAAGGATTCATAAGAAAGTTCAGGCGTAGCTAAAAACCCATGCTTTTAAAATAATTGAACTTAATGTATCTTTTATATAGAATTATTCTGGACGTAATCGGATCTCAAACTTTGGAACAATAGGCGTTTACGTTTATTCAATTCACAAGATTGCTCGGATTGCTCCGGTGACGTCACAAGATTAGTCAGATTGCTAGGATTTTATTAACATTTTCGTAAGCAATATATGTATGTCTGAAGTTAAGTAGTGACGCCTGGTGACGGTGGCGCTAAATGCAACTGTCAAATTTCTGTCGTTGATTACAACTGCTACCGCATTTTGTTTTATAAATATGAGTTTATTACTAATAATAGAATGCTATCACGAACACTTCGTCTATTTTGTTAAGTTATGTTTTCAACACTTTCTAATTGACCGTAAGATTCAATTAACCCGCGCTAACCCCCACCATTAGCAGTCCATGAATCCCAGAAATCCGGATTGAACATCGGATTGCTCGAAAACGGTCGGATTGCTCTGGCGGATCAATCAGATGGACTAAAAATAAGCTAAGGTTGGTTTTACACAGTTCAATTTATTTATCAATAAATTGATCAAGTTTTTTTGTCAATTAATTTAAAAATGTATTGATAACCTTGGAAACAAAAACATCACTTTACACACATCAATTTATTTATCAATTTTTTTGAAAACTTTTACATTACCAACTGTAAAACATGTTGATATATATATATATATATATATATATATATATATATATATATATATATATATATATTTGTTTTACCGCTTATGCAAGCCAATTCTATGTACTCAATGGACGGTGTCAAACCAAAATTGACGTTTTCAGACCAGGGGAATGGTCTGAAAACGTTTTTCATGTTTTTTGGAGCTCTTGCACCCTGATTATATAGCAGCGATGACAGAGAAAATTTCACAAATGGTCTGAATACGAGGGTAGATCGTATATTTATATACAAATTTAGTTCACTGATTTGTTGTGAAGAGCGCGCGTCAGTAGTTTTTGTATATAACTTTTTATACAAAAAATGTACGATTCCGACTTTGTCAGACCAGCACAATTCAGTCGACGTTGTCAAGCCTTAAATCTGGCAACACTGTATAGAATGAGCTAGATAAACATTCCAGTCATGATAATTTTAGTTCATTGTAAGAACTTAAATATTTTCTTTCAATTTGTCTTACAGAAAAACTTTAAACTCAAATTTAGTTTTGGCAGACTCGTAGATACTTGAAAACAATGCATATAACCGATTTGTATCAAATTTGTTCAAATTAAAATTTTGGTATTTGCGCCATGAAATTCTTCTTTTTTTTCCAATTTAGAAATAATTACATTTTTATAGTTTATAGATTTTTTAAAGCGTGCTGAATGTTACTGCTTCAAATGAGACGTTAAATTTATTTAATATTTTTATTAGAATCCCAAATAAATGTACATTTTAATAAGTTTGAACTTTGTTCATATATTTCACAGAAAATTATTCTAATACGGACATCAATGTCCATAATTTATTCTTAATTCCAAAGAAGAACACAAAAGGTTTCAAATTACAAATAACTCGTTTGAACAATTACTTTTCTTAATTGTAAAAAATAAAAATAATTGTAAAAAACAAAAGTTCCCATTTCATTTTGAGTATTGAACATTTATGTGTACGTTTAAGAGCGTACTGTACCTGTATCTCTGTAACACATATCTTTGAATTCGGTTGAAATGGGTAACAGAAGATCTTTGGAATAAAACAGTTTGTGACGTGAAATTTGCCTGTTTTATTTTAGACTTTCCGTGGTAGAATACAAATTCATATTGACACAAAAAAATGGTCCCAAAAATTAAGTTAAATAATTATGGCCGGCTTCTGAAAGCTTAGTTAACTATAACCAAATGGTCAGAACATGGTTGTTATGGTAACGTATGGGATTGTTATACTGTAATCGAGTTTAACCAAAAGGTTAAATCAACCCCTAAAGGGGTGAATCTATGATTATTAACATAATTTTTTGATGATAAAAAAAAAACTATTATTTCTACAAAATTATCTGTAAAATCAGAATTGGTAATAAATATTAATCACTTTTCACATACAAGAGCTTATTTTAAAGATAAAATTACAATATAGAGTGGTTAAGTGTTAACATTTGTAATTTTTATTCATTTACTGAGTAAAAGTCATGTGAAATTGAAAAAAGTATAGCTCTCTAAAATTGAAAATTAAAAATAAATCAAAATACAAATTTAAACTTATTAAAATATTTAATTTATTTACTTTATTTTTTATTAAAATTTATTTACTTATTTACTTATTAAAATTTTGATATTTTCTTTCATATCTTGAAATTTAAAAAAAAAAACAAATTGATTCGAATATATTTAATCTATATTTTATGATTCCCAAAAATACAGGTTGATTTATGAATATTAGCACATTTCCCTCTCCCTGTAAGCTACTTCCACTTTGGTCACTCCCCCGAAGACGTAATACGACTTCTCGCTACCGCACCCCGCGTGCAACGATGGACTTTGGAGGTGGCTACATTTGCCTCTTAACTTCAAATTTTAAGATGCCATATGATAGGCTCGAAACCTGGTTTCACTCTGTCATGACATTAAATTACGAGAAAATATATATAGCTCTTGTTTTTTGAATGTCAGATAAATAAACCCATAGAAAAAAAGCATATCAGACAGACAGAGAGATTTTTTTTGTGAATTTTGTCTTACATTCACTTGGAACATGTAGAAACGAAAAATGGGTACCAAGAAAAAATCATGTGAAGTGTGAATTTTCACACGTTTCAGGGTTTCGCAGGTATTTAGTGAATGATGATTATTTGGGAAGCCAAAACAAATTTTATGTTAAAATATTTTTTTATTAATTTTAATTCGAATGCCTAATACCATTATTTGGGTTTCTAAAAATTTGCAGTATTTTTTTTTTATGTAGCAAGGTTCATTCATATTTTGAAAATTGCGCCTACGGCTTCCATTGGTTGTTTAATTCATAAACTCCGCCCCTCTGATTTCGTATACATTCAAACATAGAATTAAATTATAATATCAACACTTCCCACTGGTTATTAAATTTACGCTTTTAAAAATTAAATGCAACATTTGCCAAAATATAACTAGAATTTTGACAAAATAATTTAAACAAAATAAAAATGCAAGAAAAAAACAGAAAAAATAAAAATTGACGGGAGTTTAACAGTAGTTTGCAACTTACGAAGCGATAACGTTACCACTGATCTACGAACGTTCACTCCTTTACTGTGTTAAATAGCGGATTAAATATTTTACATATTTTAGTTAAAAACACAAAAAATGCGTTATTTTCCGAAAATATAATCTGATCAAAAATTCCTGTTTTACTATTCCGGTTCACACCAATGTACATTACTTAGAATTTTTTCAGATTTTTTGTTTAAACCATCTGGGCTACAGGGTGTGGGACAAAATTTTGCACAATTCTCGCAAAAATCGCGTCAAAATAATTTATTTTGCAAAAATAAAATTTTGATCGTTAATTCAGGTTTCAAGGGCTTTCATTTGATACCATACACAGAATTGTAAATTTTTTTTTTTTTTTTTCGATGAGCTATATTTGCTTATATTTTTAGGGGAATATGTTTTTTAGATGTTTTAGTATTTTTCCTATGTGCGGGTCAAAGAGTTGTATAAGCATGTCAAATTTCAACTCTCTAGGTTTAGCCGTTTGGCTACAATTTTTACCGAACAGACAGACAGACGACAAAATGACGGTATAAGGGTTTTACAAAACCCTAAAAAAGAACAGATTTAACCTCCAATTTTATTTATATATGTAAATTTTCCACAACTTTGTAAATTTCACTTAGAAGATAAAAGGTTGTTAAATGATGCTTGTTGTTACGTTTCACAGATTAGTTCACTGACTGTAGTTTCGGCTCACCGTAAATTTGAGAATTGCCAGAGCCGAAACTGCACTCAAAAAAAAAAAAAAAAAAAAACAGTGAGATATGACAAAAAGGTCTAATTAAACAACCTTTTACAAATATTATTTTTTTCTCGTTTATGATCCACCTGACACGCATACTTCTTTTTGGTGTATAGAATTTCGTTTATCGGTGATTCTAAGGATCTTGCTTAATTTTACTTATCACAAGCAAGCCTGTGGCTGCCAGCAATAAATCGTTTGTGCTTGCCGTTGACCGCTCGCAAGTAGATAATAATTAAATTGTTAAAATAATTTGTGTAAAAAATATTTAGACAAATTACGGGCTCTGCTTAGCAACCGGCTATAAGCTGTACGGGCATTTCTGTGTGCGCTAAAAAATAGACGTAATCCTGTCTATATTACTCCTACATGTACACAGATTGAAAATGTGGTCACAAAACTTGAAATCAAGAGATCTAGACTCATCTCGCGCTGTCGCGTCAATGATGATGATGACTTCTCTTTATTTTTCATATGAGAAATATAATTGTAAATATTACCTTTTATTATCACGACAGTAATAGTTTACTGAATTTATACAGTAATAAATGTCCTTAATAACAAAATAGGTAAATAATACGCCAATATAATTAAAACCAAGATACAATTTGTAAAAATATATTTTAATGCGCAGTACAACCTAGTGGCTGTGCTTTTCGGGTCAGGTATGCGACAGTATTGACTAATATTTCTTCATTTTATTGAGTAACAAAATTATTTAATTTGAAGTGTAATCATTTTCAAAAACGCGTGAAAAAAACAACACAGGAGGATCCCCCGAATATATTTTATGTATAAAATAATAATCGGCATATATTAAATGTAATTACTAACTTATGATCAAAAAGTCTTTCAGTCTCAGATGGCTTATGTATTATAAATCGCAGATCTTTTTTTGTTAATTGAGTATTCATAATGCACGTGTCATTTGTCGAAAAAAAAGGAGATTTTCTTATATAAAAAATAGCCGCCCGAAGAAAGGACATTTTGATCCACATGTTACATTGCAAATAAATATGAATTATCAACAAGTGTTTTTTCACATATAATATTATTATTATTTATTTAAAATGCACTCTTGAGTGTAAACATACTCCTGAACAATAGGACTGAATGAGTCGGTTTGAATGTTTTCAACTTTACAAATCATATTATACACTATGATAAAATTGGCAACGTCGCAAGGCCTGACAATGTCGATTGAACAACACTATTTTATACAGGTGATACTGAAAAAGCGGTTCCATATACTGGGTCTAATAATGTTTATTAAACATAGCGAATTTTTTTTTTGAGATTTTCTTACCCCTCTCAGTGTGCCCTGAGAGTTATAACTGGTAGATTCTATATCTGGCATATATACACGCGAAATCCTTTAAATAACGGTAGGTCTTAGGTCGCCTGTTGGATATCATTGGTCTGACCACGTCGGTTGTATCAATATATATATATATATATATATATATATATATAAAATATTTTATTGCCAGGCAATTAAAGTACAAATTTAAAAAAATAAAATTACATAGTGGTTATACATATGCCTAATTGTATTTCTATGTATTCAAGTATAAATATTTTATTATTTTTTAACAATAGTGTTTAATACTATGTTGCCACACACAATTAGTTACGCCGGGAAAAAGGGCAAAACCCAGCACTTTGTTACATATATTTGATGTTACAACAAAATATGCTTAACACGTTTGTGTTTGTACTTTTTATACTTCAGGCTACTTTTTGTGTAATTCCCTAATTCAGATATTAAACTATTTTCATGTATTGTACAATTATCAAAAAATTTTTTAGTCGCTTTCTGAATATATTCACTAATGGAGGCAATATTCAGTTCTTCGTGCATTGTCTTTAAAGGTGTCCATCTAGGGTATCTACCTATGATTCTTAGGCATTTATTTTGGATAATCTGAAGTGACTGAATATTGGCTTTACTAGTGTTGCTCCATACTGGCATGGCATATGTAAGAATTGGTCTTATACATACTTTATAGATGAGCAGTTTATTTTTTAAGCTTAGTTTAGAGTGTTTATTAAACATTGGGAACAGCTGACACATTGCTTGGAGTGCTTTGTTGCATGTTTCCTTTATATGTACGCTGTAATTTAATTTTTTGTCAAGGTTAATACCCAGGTATTTGACATTTTCGACCCATTCAATTTCTTCGTTTTTGATTTTTATTTTTGGAACGTTGTGCGGTCTACGTTTTGTTATCAATATTACTTTAGTTTTAATGGTATTTAGTTTAGTTTTCCACTTGTATGTTGATATATTTATCAAAATGAATATATTGAAAAAAATCTTCACAAAATTACGAGCTGTGTACAAAAACAAAAGAAATAAAAACATTTGGTAAATTAGAACCTTTGATGTTCTGTCACATTTGAAAAAGAAATAAACTATATGTTTCTAGGTTATGCTGCAACTAAACAGTTGGCAATATCTTAACAGATAAAAATATACCTAGAATTACCTAAAAAATTTATGAAAAATAGAACTTCTATTTTCAAAATAAATTAATCATTTTTTTCATCAATTAATTGTTCAGTTTATTGTTAAAATTTGAACACTTTACACACTTCAATAAACTGAATGTCAACTTTTTCAATTAATTCATCACTAAATTGAATCGTGTAAAACCCACTTAATATGTACGCTCCGACTGACTTTACGAACGTATCGGGAGCACTTGGATCGCTCGGGTTAATCTGACTGACTAAACGTAAACGCCTAATATTCCAGTTCGGATCGAACAAAGGAGTAGTGGAGTAGTAATTTGAGGTAGTCGCCAATGTAACTTAATCATGTATGCAATTAAATACGAATGGGACAATTTTGTTACTAACTAGTAAAGGTAAGCGTTCAATGGGCCATGCCGCAAAAACACGCTAATTTCATGTTTTTTGGTGAGTACGTTCAGTGAGTGAACGCTCTGCAGACATTCTTATCAGTATTCTAAGAGATAAATGTAAGTGTGACTTGATAGCCTCAACGCACTACACGCAAAAATATTCTTCGTTGAGAATGTAATGCTTGTAGTACAGGTTGGCAGATGCACTCTTATTTAAAACACAGCAAGGAATAATTTTATGCTGTGACTGCGTTGCGTGCGGTTCGTCCCAATATACCTTAATGTGTCAATAGGGGATAGGCATGATTTTTTTTTATTTTTTTATTATATTCCTCTTGTTGTATATAAACATAAAAAACAGTTTTTAATTTTTTTTTTTTTAATTTGAAGGCTTTAAAAAATCAAAAATGTATGTAGCGCGCGAAAACGACGTGTGACGTCATAATCCTTTCTAACTGACGCATGAGACTACTAGCCAATCCAGCGAACGGTTGTTTATGCAGCGAACATAGTCTGTTGTGAATTATTTGTTTGTGTAACTTTTATAGGTTATGTAAAGGAGAGTGATTTTAATTAAAATAAAGTTTAATTCTATAAAAACAATTTATACATGTTTACCGAATTAAATTTTATATTAAAATATGGAATATCCAGGCCCCAGTACTTCGAAACATTATCGAAAATATTGTTCAGTACCGATGTGCACAATTAGTTCAACTAGAAATCCAAAAAAACTATTTATATCATTACCTAATGGCGAAAAACAACAGAAAAGGCGAAATTTGTGGCTGAAAACTATGAGGCGAAATAAAACCGATATTTCAGAAAAAAGTAAACTTTATGTTGTGTGCATAAATGCATCAATGTTGGGTAAATTATCACTCTGAGCCCTAACAAAATCTTTATCTGCCATTTTAATAGTAAATACGTGAAAAATTGTTTAAAAACAAATACAAAACTCTCGAACAATACAATACACACACGTGTGAAGATTATGTTGTAGCCATAGAAAAAAGTTCTTGTGGTTGTAGCTGTCTGTATCTGTGATGTGAAAACCCTATCGTTTGACGTCATACTCAGTCGTTTCTACTCGGCAACCTTCGCCCCGTGCTCGGAATATTTCAAATTTACAATATTTTAATTAAAAAATTTGGCTATAATGTTAATTAAAATGTGATTTTTGTTTTGTTAGGTGACATAACTAACATTAACATATCAAAATAATGTAGTTTTAAGGAAATACAAATTTTATGCGTATCCCCTATTACGGAAAATATCCCGACTTTTTTAAACAAATTTATTTACTTACCATAAATGAAATAAGTATGTTACAAGCAAACAGGACTCCATTTCAGTGTACGATCTTAGTAAAACATCATTAAATCTCGCCAACTGTATTATGAGTTGGATTACTTCTGGTTCCTTTAATAAAAGTGGATTAGAGGTACTAGCTGGTTTTATATTGTTTACTTTTTCTAGACTACACAGTCGACAGTGGGTGTACTGTAATTTTACCCCTGTATCACCTTGTACCTAAAAAAAAAAAAAAACAATTTAAGAAAAAGCAGCGATTTTTAACATGAGTACGTATTTAAAATCCGTCCGAGGTATAGGCAGCATGTTCTAAAATCTGACACGAAAATAGGTCAAACTTTAAACGCTTATATCTCAGAAAGTATACGACGCAGATGGAGGTAAATGGTGTGTGTTGAGAACAGATATAAGATTTCTTTAGACAGCATCAGCCGCGCCAGCTCCCCATCCGCACCCCGCGCGAGAAATTTACGTAAACGGAATTACGTTTCAATCAATTTCGGAGGCCTATAGCGTACGAACGCGTAGGCCGTGAAACTTTAATTTGATCGTTTCGCCAAGAACTATCTAAACATATAATTTCAGTCCAATCGGATCAGAAAAAAAAAAAAAAACGTAATGACGCCAAAAGAAAAAGTCTTTCAGGGATAAAATGCTACATTCACTACCTCACAATTATAAATTAGGATTAACGGTAAATTAGTACTTAACATAAAATCTGTACTTGGAAATTAAGTAGTATTCACAATGTAAATTAAGAAATTAAGACACCGACAGCGTTGTATCGGTGAATTTCTATCGATTTCTACTTTATCGATCGAGATTTGACAGCTGTTTATATTTGCTAATGAGGTTTGAAGTGTTTCATAGTTTTGAAAAGAATTAAAATATATGGAAAATTTATATCTAGCTCATAGAAAATAGATATATGTGGATAGAAACAGAACAATATGGTCATAAAAAAATTCAGGTTAAGACAAATGCTTATTGCGCATGCGTCAATTATAAATTAACGTAAGAGTTTGTAGCTTGCAAACTCTTAATTTTAATTTATAAGTATAAATATTAATTTAGAAGGTTGTGAACGCTAACGTACAGTTATGTATAACAAATATTTACGTTAAATCTAAGTACTAATTTTGAGGTTGTGAATGCAGCATAAGCAATTTTATTAAATCTGTTACATTTGTTAAAATGATTACTTAGGAAGCCTGCTCTTCTATATTTATTGCGAAATGTACATTTGGTGGAGTCACTTGTCATGTTTCTTAATATATCATGTTTAATCTTTCACACCTTCGTAGCTCACTGGTGTGAGTCGTGGATGCGATATCCATAAGGTTGGGGGCTTTATTACCCGCGAAGGTTTGAATCTTCCGTGCGGAACATTAAAATCGTTACTACGGCTAAACTGTAAGAGATCGAAAATATACATGACACACTTATAAGGTTTAATATTACTACCAAAAAGTCCGGGAGAGCCTATATCGCAGGTCAATAACTCACAATTTTCATTTATAAGTTTTCATTTTATTGAAATTTATATCGCTCAGTTTGCTGTAGAATATCGTCGTTACCTTAAAAGATTTACGAAGAAAAATTACTTTAATGGCAAGAGTATTTACTAACGAAAAAAGGTCCTTTGACCCATATACCTATCGTTTATAGATCAGAAATAATCACAGAAAGAACATCATAGTAAATAAATTAATCTGATGCGTCTATTGGTAGACGCATCTGATGCGTCTATTGGTAGACGCATCTGATGCGTCTATTGGTAGACGCATCTGATGCGTCTATTGGTACACGCTGGTTAATGTGGTCGTTAGGCGGTAGAGCGGGGTGCCGGGGGGGGGGGGGGTAACAATACTGCTGGTTCAAAAATTCAAGTTGTCCTTAGTTGAGCTTAAATTGTGTTTTGATCATTTGTTATTTGTATGTTATTATATTGATTATATTAAATATACTAACATCGAAACTTTCTTTCAATATTGTGTTTTATAACACTAGATTTTTTGCTTATCATTTCTCATATTTGTTTTTGACAAGCGCAATAGAATTGCTGTCTAAGCAACAATGAAACCGTTAAAGGTAAAAATATTGTTACTGTCGAATAAGTGCTGTTTACACGTTACACCAGTGATGGGATTCACCCGGTTCGCTCGAACCGTTTTAAGTTCGGCGCACCGCTTGTTAAAATACTTTAGATACAGGGAATGAACATAGCCGTCAGTTCAGCAGAAACTGAAAGAGGCTTTAGCCTTATGAATAATATATGCACAGAAAAACAGACTGATCGTTTCAAATATAAGTAATATAATGGTTATTAATTTGAATGGTCTGCCTTTAATAGACTGGGATCCAGTACCGATAGTGCTAAATTGGTTAAGAAGCAACCACAGTTCGGATGATCGTCGTGTAAAAACAAAAACAGAAAAACAAAGTAGAAGTGACTGAAAACCAGAGGGCTATTTGGCAATATTTAAAATATTTACATATCTTAGGGCCGGTCTTTCCACCTTCAGATAAAGTGGCTGGTAACGTTATCTGACGGATAAAAACAATAAAGCGTCTTTCCACCTTCAGATAAAGTTATTCCTACGAATAAACTATGCTGTCTGGCAGATAAGTTATTCGGTAGTCAAAGTAGCGAATAAGTAACAAAAAAGTGCCGTCACTGTCAAAAAGTTATAAATTGAATGATTTTTTGGAACAGTAAATTGCAAAATGAACTTGAAAAAATATAATTTGTTGAATTTTATTATTTGTAGAAATAATGCCTTAACTCCAAAATAACAGTGCACCAGTCCACGGTTAGAAAAAAATATGAAAAAAGTAGCTCGTGCAATATCCAGCTTATGTCTGATTTCATTTGTATGCCTTGTACGGAAAATTAAATACACAAATTTCAACGAGTATTTTACGAAATTGCCCGCTATCCACGAGTGGTTGCAGCCTGGGATGAAATGTTAGTAAAACTGCTTTCTTCTGTGAAAAAAAAGGTTGAAGTAAACGGTGTCGAGAAGGATATTTTATATTAAACGTTAGCCGGGATCCACGCCTTACAATACAATGTTTAATAATTCTAATATTCGCTTCGAATTTGAGCAATAAGATTATAATTGGTATAGTAGCAACTGCAGTATTACGCAACTTTAACGTTACAAGAGTGGATATGAAGAACCACCAACAAAAGATCAGTACTGTGTCGGTGCCGTACCTGAAGAAACTTATTACTCAGAAAAAAATGAAAATTAAAGAATACTCCGTCATTTACTTTCTTTTTTTCAAATTTTATAACTTATTTTGTATTTACATCAATCATAATAAAATTAAAAAATTAAATAAACGTAGAACAATTATTATTAATATCTACTATCTATTTTTCATTCTCCCAATTTGATTACATGTTTACGACATTAATAATTGCTAAAATCTTGTATAACGCATACATAAATTTAATTTTGTTAGTGACAATAACCAAAAAAACAGCTGTCAGTTTATCAATTTATTTATTTCCATAGAGAGAAAAAAAAATCTTTCTCAACGCCTATTTTAGTTACACATTCAGTGTTATCAATCTGAAGATTCAATATGTCAGTCTCATTATCCGTCAGATAACTATCTGACAGATAAATTTGAATTGAAAGACGGGATGACATTTATACAACAGATAAAGTATCAGATAACTTTATCTATCAGATAGTTACCCAGAAGTTTATCAGAAGGTGGAAACACCTGGCCTTAATGTTTAATTTAAATAAATATACTATTTTGAATTTTTGTGTTTTTAAACAAATACCCCTGCGAACCGGTTGTTGAGCAAATTGAATCCCATCACTGCGTTACACGTACCAATTGATGAGAGATCGTACATTGTTAAAACCCTACATAAATCTAAACTGATAAATTAAACGTAAAAATTAAATAAATAAAATCAAAGATAACGTATGTTGCTATTTAACCCATCATTGAAATAATTTGAATTTTTTTATTGTGCAGCAATAATTTATTTTTCCGAATTAAAATATTTTTGATAAATTATTATTTTTCTCCCGAGCATCGTCGGGTATGTCTGCTAGTTACATTTATAATTTAACATACCTGTAAAACTTTATTCCAGTCAAAATCATAATCTTTTTGTCTCCTTTGTTTTAAATCGTGTATGATTACAGAAGTAATACCCAAAATATCTGTGGTCTTACTGTCTGAAATTGAGGCCTTAGTTGCTGAAAAAAAGCATTAAAATTAAAATTACAAAAATTATAATAATCAAAAGCACTTACTTGGTGATTTAATTTGATTTTGCATCATCAGTTCATGAGCTTCATTTAAAATATCTTTCAAAAAAATTGCTGTTCCTTTTCTAGTACTCATTCCTCTAACCCTTCCAAATTTTACATGTTTCAAACGACCCGCCCATGGCATATCCATTCGGTATAATATATTTTGCATATTGTTAAAATGGTCTGTTTGAGAAATATCAACAACATAAAGCATTTGATCGAATTTTTGTTTATCATATCGATCAACGGCTGCAGCAATATCTCTCGTTAGATATAACATAGATCCATCAGACTTGATTAATGGAACTTTTTGGTTTTTAACTATAGTAATTTGTTTTCCTTCTTCATCCTTGTGCATTATTTTTAATTTTTCGAAAATGTTTACCACATTTTGCATCTCTTTAGCTTTATACATAGATTCGAAATGATATTGATCGAATTTAACGCCTAATCGGTTATACATTATTTTTAATTCTTCAACTGAATAATGAGAAAATTGTTTCCATCTTTCTATATCGTCCAAAGTTCCATTTTCGAGTTGCCTAAAGATGAGTCTAGCCTTTTCTGCTATTTGTGGATTTGTTTCCGCTAATTTGTTAGCATCTACATAGGCTTTATAAAGTATATTTAGAGGATCCTTTTTAATATCAAAATCTGAAAGTTTTGCCATATCTACGCCTAATTTTAAGAAACCAAATTGGGTCCCCCAATCCCCTAAATAGTTCAGTCGAACCACCTTGTTCCCCAAAAATGTATTTAGGTTTGATAAAAAATTCCCTATCATCGTAGATCGCAAATGTCCTACATGGAATGGTTTTGCAATGTTGGGTGAGCTAAATTCGACAATAACTTTTTTTGTTTGATGTAACGTATCAGGTTTATTTATATTTTCAAGTATATCTTTGATAAAAATATCGTTTTTTATATAAAAAGATATCATCCTATTAGCTCTGTCTCTTTCTAGACGGATATCTGCTATTATATCATCGGGTTTTATATCAAAAATGTCCTTTGTGTTTGTAATTCCAACGTATTTTTCTAAATGATTTAACGAAACATGAAGTTTAGCGAATTTACCCGCGGAGGCAGTAACACCTGCTACCTGAATAGCGTTTTTAATTTGACTAGGATTCAATCTTAAGTCATTTTTCATTGCTCCTAAAATCTGGAAATAAAAATCAAATTAAGGGTTCCATTTTTTTGGCAAGATAAAACAAGGTTTATTAATGCAAATTACATTTTAAGAACGTCAGAAAAAGAAATGCCAGACGAATTACTTCAAATAACGACAAAATATTTAAATAACGAATAAATGTGTGGTTGAACGACAAATATGTATATGGACGATAATTACAGTGACTGTATAAAGACAGTGTGGCCATACGATGGTCTCATTTTCTATTGGTCGAGCTGAAGTCCGCCATATTTCTTCCAACTTTGTTACAGATTATATATGGTTTACATGTGTTTAGCTTGTATTTCAACAGATTTAAGTGATATTTTCAAATAATATACGTATATTTAGACGTTTAATAGTGAATATTGTTGTGATTGTGATGAGTAATGAGTAATGTAGATAATGTAAACTGCACATATTTTAAATTGTCAGAAATTAAAATAAAAAATAATTAAACGTTTTGTTATGTTTAATTTAAAACTAAAACATTTTTAAAAAAATGTTTTAGTTTTCATAGGTCCTCAAATAAAATTATAAAATAATAAAAACATATCCCTTTTATTTCCTTTCATGTCTTTTTTAAGAATTTTTTTCATTTGTTTTATTTTTATGTTACAGTCTGTTTCAAACGCTTAGGCGGAACTAAATGGGAATTTCGTTCTTTTAGGTTGTCACGACAAGGGACCTTGCTTGGGTTATTTCATTTTTCACGTTGCAATGTCAAAATTTAAAATTACAACAATGAAACCATGGAAACGAATTACCTATGTCAAAATTAAATTATTTTTTTAATATATTTTAATGACAAAAAAATTAATAAATGGGATATTTGTATTAAGAATGACACAAAAAATCAAAATATAAAGAAAATGACAATTTAAAATGATATTAACCTTAACAAAAAATGTGTATTGTAAGTATGATTTACAAAGCTTAAACAAAACGGTCGAAAAGCACGATTTAAACGATGAAAGTAACTAGATTGCAAAATTTAGTTCCGCTTAACCGTTTGGAACAGACTGTACAAACATTTCAAAAAAATACTTTCATCGGTAGGCAATTTTAATATTTATCTTAATAAATGTTGAATCATATACATGTTTTTTCTTAACAATAAATTGATATTCACATATATATACACATAAATACATAAAACTGTTAAAAATTTAAGAAATATTATAATATATTAGGATATATTAACATTTATTCCATATAACCAAATACAAATCTGGAATAAACATGGCGGCTACAGTTCATATGGCCACACTGTCTTTATACAGTCACTGTAACGATAATCTGCCTGGTACGTCATCTGTAAACCTGTGTAAATACTATAAAGCAAATTGCATACGGTAAGTAAAGTTATGTTGGCTGTCATTTGAAAAATTCAAGGAAATATTTATTAGTATTTTGGTGATTGAAACGTAAATTTATGAGTTTGTTTGGTCCTATCCAGAATTATGAATTTATAATTGGCTAATTGTCTAGATTTATTTATTTATTTCTGTAAGAGAATATATACAGTGACAGCTCTTTGCGGACAACTCTAATAGGCGGACATCTCTCTTAAACGGACAAATTTCTTGGAACCAAATTTGAACCTAAATTTTTCTACATAAAGTAGGTTCTAATAAGCGGTTCTAATAAAAGGCCACCATGTTTTCACACATACTTTATGAAAAATCTCTTGTAAGTGGACGCATAGCTTTCATAAATGGGCTTTCGAGCATTAACATGTAAATAATTTCAGTGATTCACTCTTTTATATGATTAAGGCGATCAGTTTATTTTACTGCTGTATCGTGTTCAATATTTGTGAACGCATTCGGACTTGATGGCACCGAAAAAAAGATGTTCACTTTAAAACAAAAATTAAAAGTTAAGAATCGGATAAACAAAAGTTAATAGTTCGTGCTTAGGCAAAAAGGTTAGTTAGTTATTCAGCCACAAACCAAATACAATTCAATATTGGAAAAATGTAAACGTCAGAAACAGCGAAAAATAAAGAGGATATTCGGAATAAATTGCTGTCGGGCATCAATGTGAATCAAAAGAAAAGTGAATAAGAAGATGAAATGTAAGTAATTTTCCAATATTCTAATTTCATAAATTGTTATGATGGGGATTTAAATCTTGTTGGTAGATTGAAACAATTTGAAAGAAATGTCTTCACGGCATTTCAACACATAAAAAATCTGGAAGGTAATTTCCTAAATGGCATGTATTTTAATAATTTTGTAAATTTTGTGCTAAGCTCTAAGCATACTTTAACGTCTCCCTTCTCTACTGTAAACCTGCCCATGGCACCCTTCCACACCTAAAAGGCCTAAGCCGTGACAGGCCTCACTGGCGACATCAACATCCCATCTAAAATCCTGGATCCTTTTATGATCATAAATTAAAGTACACACAAATTTAAATGGCTAGAAAGTCTTGATGGTCAGAAAATCAGTCAAAAAAAAGATTTTATTATCATTTGATCAAGATATAAAAACAAATAACGAAATTGAAGATATTCATATGCTTATAGTATAGTATGGAGTATGGTAGTGATGTCCAACCTTTTAAGTCTGGGGACTACTTTAACTATTTCAAAACATTGTCGGGATTCTTTATCGCAGCTATCCCCTTCTCTTCACTCCCACCATTTCGAAGAGAAATAAATCAATCAATAAAATAAAGGAAACATGAACAAAATAGACAACACCTCATAGTTTTCAAAAATAAAATATTACGCCAAATCTTTGGTCCCATTTAAATAAATTGTGAATTGAGAACCCGTAAAAACAAAGATATCCTAGAACTGTACTCAAGGCAGAGTATCACACAAGAACTGTGAGGTAGGCGATTACAGTAGATAGGAACATGATGAGGATGAGGGAGGACAGAAATGGTTATGAAGATATAGGAAGAAAAATTGAATACTCGTCGACCAGTCAGAAGACCTCGCAAGAGATGGAGAGCTAACCGAAGATCGATTCGTATATCGAAGAAGTATTGGTATATAGGACACATGGAAAGACCTGACAAAGAACAGATCAAGATGGAGGACTTATGTTAGGCAAAAGTCAAGCCGAATGACAGTACTCAAATTAAAGCAAGTGCATTTGAAAAATTAAATCTTGATTTAAAAAAAAATAATTTATAATATGCTACAGCCTTTTTTTAAATCTAATATTTTTAATTTTAATAAAACAGATCGCCAGCGCCTTGTAATAGCCCAAATTTATGTTATTGCCAAGAGCCCGCGAGCTACCGGTTGGACATCACTGATTTATACAATTAAAATTCAAACGTTAATATTTTCCCTATAAAATTTTTATGGACCCCCCTCCAAGTTGTACCCGGACCCCGATATATAGGGATCATCTTCAATCATGCAAAGAACTTAATTTGTCGTCAAGTCATTTGTTGCTATAATGACGTAATTTGTCATTCTTAGTACATATGTTAACCTGCCGCCTCACACAGAAGGACTTTTCGGTGGATCTGGCCCAAGGGTCGGATTCCTTAGTTCACGATAGTACTGATTCGTCAGGCCCGGTCCTTCGTTGCCCACTAAAGCAAAAGTAAAGATTTTTCACTTACAACGAAACAGGCCTGTCGACAGGCCCGATCAGTGGCGGACTGGACCGGCGGGACAGCGGAAGGGTTCCCGATAGGCCGCGAGACCCGAATAAATATCTTATAAAATTAAAAAAATAATAATAATAAAAATATAAAATAATTAAATAGTATAACGCTTTTTCAATAACTAGTAGTACCAGACCAGTACGTCTTAAAATGAAAATTTTTGGTTATATGATCTGTTAGTTGATTAGTTGTATTGGCATCTGACACTACCGATAGAGGCGCTACTGCATTCACATCATGGCAGACTTTGGTAGGATATTTTTGACAGGTTCAATGGTATCTTCATGTGATATTTATTGAAACACACGGGAACACACTCTAAAATGGTCTTTAACTGTCTTTCCACTTCTAAGAACATATTCCCATGCTTGTCACAAACTCGACTATCCTACAACCTTCAGTTTCTTAAAATCTCACTAGAGGCGCTTCAGTTATTGTCAGTTGACAATAGTGCAGGCGCGCACTCGGGGGGAGGACTGACTAACTTGAGTCCCCCCCCCCCCCAAGAGCTCGAATAACACGTGGTTTTTATGTGTTTTTGTCAAAAAATAAGTGTGGGCTTTTTTTTGGTCACTTTTTTCACGTATTTTCAAAGTGATGATGATTTTTTAGAGCCCCCCTAAGAAAATTTTGAAGTGCCAAAAACCAGGGTTGGCACTTGCTCCTGATATTGTTGTTTTAATAAGAATGGAAATTAAAGCTTGCAATAAGAAGTGAAAAACAACGAGGGAAATAGTACGATTAGAACTTTCAGCAAGTAATAAAGGTCTCCAGACGAATGAATCAAAAATAAAATATATGACGTGGACTGAGCAAGAATTTGTAAGAGGTAGAAGTTTAACGATACCTACTAACGAAAGAAAATGGAAATTTTGAGGAATTGGTTAAATTTACTTATTTGGGAACTATTATTACGAGAAATCCGGAAATAAAAGAAGAAATACAAGTAAGACTATTAGTAGGAAATCGACGTTTACAAGCATTATATGGACTGCTAAGGAATAAAAGTATATCAAGAGGAAATTAAGGCTTTATAAAACGGTTATTCTACCAATAGTAACATATGGAAGTGAAGTATGAACACTGAATTGCAGAACAAAGGGCACTTGAGATATGGGAAAGTATTGAAGAAAATCTTCCGAGGCTAACAAGTAGATGGCATATGGGAAAGACGAACAAATCAAGAACTAAGAGAACTGTATAAGGACACAAACATTATAGCAGTAGATAAAACACAAATAATTAGATGGATAGGGCACATAGTAAAAATGACATAGGAAAGGATATCAAAGAAACTACTTCCCAGCACTATCGGTGGGAAAAAGAGAAAAGGGAGGCCAAGGGAGCAATGGAAAGAAGAAGTGGAAGAAGATATAAAAAGGATGGACGTAACCGGATGGAAAGAGAAAGCGACTGACAAGAGGAAGTGGAAGAAAGTTACAGAACAAGCCATGGGCCTGCTAGGCTCGTAGACTGTTTCAAAGTTTATTTGATAATTTCTGTTATTTCAATTGTATTTTATTGATTGACTTTTTGTTGTTGTGTTGTAAATTGAGAATATTTTTTAATTTATTATATAATTTTACATTGTGTATTTTTTTCTTTTCTATATGATTGTTCAATTTTCCAGTCCGCTACTGGACCCGATCTCCTTGTTTATGGAGCATAAATACTGAAAATGTATAGGGGGCTGGCCCGGCGGATAAAGTCCATGGTCTTACAAGCAGTCTTGAAAGGCCAGCGAATCATACATTTACGCTCCATAAAAGAGGAGATTTGGCCAGCTAGCGAACCTGTTGCGCTGTAAGCGAGGAATCATTCCCTAAGGACCGGACCTTACACCCGTCGGATCAGTTCCGTTGCGGACCGTGGGATCCGACCCATCGGGCTAGATCCTCTGAAAAGTCCGCCCGTTTGGGGCAGGTTATTTTATCTTAGGATGTACATATTTTTTAGGTCGAATCGTTAGTTATATTTGCCTCTTAAATGAAATGACACTATTAAGGAGGTGCTGCCTCTAGCGGAAAAAAAATTTTGACAGCAGAAAATGTATAAATTTAAATTATACACTTATTTTAATAATTAAAAGTGTTTTTTGACTAACTACGGTATAATTAAATCAATAATTATTTTAACTATTTAAATATGTCATGTTTATTTTGAGGTTATGATTTTATTTAAGAGAAATTTCATAAATACCTTTTTCCCTACAAAGGACTTTAATTTTGCTGACATTTTTTTGAATTATCACCAAAAATAGTGTATTTTCATATATTATTTAATAGTATCACAAAGAAAATGAAAAATAAATACAATTTTGATATATACTGGTTGAAAAATAACGTCACTTTCTTTGTTTTGTTTTGTAATTTGACTTGTTAAATTCCTAATAAATTTTTAAGGTGTTTTATTCATTAATTAGTAGTTTAATTTATAAAATTTGCATAGCTTTAATTAAAATTTGTTTTAAAAACTTAGTACAATAGTTAAATCAGTGATCAGTCGGGTATATTCGTGTTTTACCGAAGTTGTCGTGGAACGACCATGTCACGTAATCTGTCATTTCAGAAGTGCTAGTGTGTGTTAGAAGGTGTGTGTTTTGGTGTTGTGTATTCGCGAAATATAATTATCGTGAGGTGTAAGTAGTGCAAATGAACAGTAAAATGGCAGGACAGACTATCAATGATCGGCTATTAGCCGCTAGGCATAGTTTAGCGGGGCAAGGATTAGCTAAATCTGTATGTAAAGCAACAACTGAAGAAATGATCGGACCAAAAAAGAAACATTTAGATTGTAAGTTTTTTTTTTATTGATCTAATTAACTTTATCGCGTATTTAAGCGACCTTAAATATTCTTGGTTTTCATTTTGTAACTTAACTGGGTAACTTTATCTTTGGATCTGGTAGACCAAGTTGTTACTGAACCTGTCTTCTACCTGTACAGGTGGTTTTTTCAACGTATTTATTTGAACTAAAAGGGTTCTTTTGTATTATTTTTCAACCAGTTGCGTCATGCTAGGCTTTTGTCACTAAAAAGACCGTTTTTTGAACAAAAACAACGTGTATATCGTGAAAAAAATTACGCCCATTATTTTCCCACCTTGATTAGTGTTTAGACGTAACTTTATAAACGGGACAGCCCCAATTTTGAATTATCTGTCTCGAAATAGATGTCTCGGCTTTGGAATATGTGCAAAAAAAAAATGCCAAAAGGACCTACTTATAACGTATTAGAACTATCATTAACTTTATTGCAAATTTGAAACATAAGTAATTTAAGAAAATTCTATCTCAAAAACGGTAAAAGATAGAGACTTGAAATTTTGAAATTCTTGTACCTTGTTCAGTCTAGGAAAAACTGGCGTGTCTTTAATTTAGGCCCTTTCTAATTGGAACCACTTTGAAAATGGTTAAAATATGCAAAATTTCACTTTTCATGTGTCGGTATTTCGAAAACTGTAAAAGATAAAGACCTGCGGTTTGATTTTTTGGTATCCTAATGCCCTAAATGTCTTCAAGATACACATCCCGAATGAAATGGAAATGATGAATTTTTCAATTTTTTCAAAATTTTCAAAAATTTTATTTCGTAACCGGTTAAAGATGGAGATTTGTGGATTGAATTTTTGAAGTTCTCCTACCTTTTCTAGCATGGTAGAAAATTGGGGGTTTAAAGCCCAATTTTTTAAACTTGTATGATTTTTTAAGCAGAACCCTAGAAAACGACAAAAAATTAAAAAGAACGAAAGTGTGCAATCTTCCATTAATTTAAGTTTAACTTAAATCTAAAAGCGAAAAATGAACATCGTTTAGTAAGTATAAAACTTTATATTAATGGGCCCAAGGCGCGCATAAAGGGGGGTAACGGGGTTCTGCCCCTCCAACACAAAAAACATGCTTTTACGGAACATATTTTATTTAATTTAGTATGAGCCCGAATCAGTAGCGGACTGGCAAAACTTTCCGGCCTTGGAAAATTGGAATAAATAGGGTCAAGAGCTGGCCTCGTTGGATCAAAGACCGGCCCCATTAACCCAAGAATCCCATTGGGACCGGCCCACTGGAAAATCGCCCGGTGACATGGTGGGCCAGTCCGCTACTGGTCCGAAGCAAGAAAAAAAAAATGCTTTTGAACACCTTCCTAAGAAAAAGTAATGGGTGTGCGCCTGATGGGGCCCCATATATTTTGTCAGGATCTCCCCAGTGGACTTAATCCTTCCCTTAATATTTGTTATATTTTCTGTTAGCTGATCTTTTGCAAGGTGTCACTTCCTAGGTCTTTATTATTTTGTCTTATTTTACTTTTGTGTTCCATGTATTGTAATCGTCTGCCTCTCATTTCCTACGTGATTGGGTAGCTAATTAGTTCACAAAATATCGACATTTCACATCGGATATCTTACAACTAGTGACTGTTTGTTTTTTGCTCATTCGTTAGTTTAAATGTCCATTTTTAACCTCCCCCTCCCCCAACTTGATCACATCTTGGTTACGCCACTGCCTGCAGTGATGTTGGAGACATATCGAACAAAAGATATCAATGATTTACTATATCAATATTTTTATAAAAATGTTATTGATATACTAAACAATATAATATATAACAAAAAGAATATAAAATATTGTCATCGTTTTATATACATAGTTTATCTTTAATTCCAGAAGTAATTAATGGGGAAGATGATTATTAGAGTCCGGCAAAAATATGCAACGGTACTTTAGTTAGGTGTTTTTCGATAAAAAGCGGCACATGTGTTATCTGTAGAAATAAAATATAATTATATATATTTGTAATGTGCCCTGCTGACAAATAGAGCAGCGTATAAAAATTTAATATCTTATCAAAAACTGACCAATGGCAAAGGACTGACCGGAATTACCTATCTCGGATATAATCCCAAAATAATGAGGTGTCGTTATTAAGATAAGAATTCATTGCGGTACAAGTGTTTTATTCTTTGTTTTTTGTTGGTTTTTTTGTTAAAATAAAGTTTAAAATAGCACGCCTATGGCAAAAGTACAGTTGCATATTTTTACCGGTCTTTAATGATTATTTTCTTAAACTGTCAATAAAATCATTATGATGAAACGAAAAAATTAAGACCTTTATTATTTAATTTAAAACAACCGCCCAAAATATAGCTGGAAACTCTAATAAATATCTTTCAACAAGCTAACATCGATATTTGTTTAACCAAGGATGAAGGGCAGGGGTCTCAAAACTTTTTCGGAGGCGGGTCACATCATAATTTCTTAAATAAACGGCGGGCCAGATATGAACTTATCTGGACTCTGGATGCTTGATTTTAAAAACAAGCTTAATAATAATAGGTATATATATAAATTAGTTCGTTTGTATTAATGTATGTTACCTCAAAACTAAAGAACGACTGCAACAATTTAAAAAAAAAAGTATACCACTGTTTTCACGGCATAG
The DNA here is from genome assembly GCA_963971575.1 of Liopterus haemorrhoidalis. Lineage (NCBI taxonomy): Eukaryota > Metazoa > Arthropoda > Insecta > Coleoptera > Dytiscidae > Liopterus > Liopterus haemorrhoidalis. The sequence continues at coordinate 23,808,499 of OZ020613.1, read as the reverse complement.
TTTATGGTCAAATAGGCCTGTTATTATGATTTTTAGAGTCCCTGACATGTTAAAAGAATTACAATCAAGCGGAAACTTTAAATATATTTGGAAAAATTCCATAAAAGTATAAAAAGTCAGACCTCTGTATTTAATTATCGTACGACAGTCTGATTAGCACCAACGTGTTCAGAGAATCTTTCCACAGGCTGAGGCCTCTTTTTTATGCCTTAAAACCTCATACTTTTTATGAACAAACTAAAAAACACTCGGACAGAGATTCGTATGATTAGTGCATTGCTCATGGAGCCCAGACAATCAGACCAATTCTGTAACTCAGTTACTATGATTTTAGTAACTAAATATGTCACTATGAGCAAGGTCAGTTACTATCATGAATGAAAGTCATTATACTTTTAATAAAATTTTATCTTGTAGTAACGTTACTACACAGTAATTTTTTTACAGAATTGATCTGTTAGTGTTGATAGCCACGGGACGTAGAAGCGCAAAGGGCGAGATGTAGCTTAGGTGAGACAACGGGCATTTCAGCTAGTTATTAATAAAAATAGCAATTTTAAGAATCGGATATTATTTAGTTATAATTATGTTTTATTTTGTGATTTTCTAATTGTTTTAAATTGCTGGTTTAATGTAAGTAAACTTTAAAAAAATTGCCCGCAGGCTGGATGATACTTTTTTACGAGCCGCATTTGTCATATGGGCCGTATTTTGGAGACCCCTGATGTATGGCATTAAAATAAATTGAATGTTGAGAAAAATAATGTTATTTTTTAATGTAATTTTGTATAACTAAACTAAGTTAAATTAGTTTTAAAAAATGTTTTCAAGCAATCTCAGAATTCGTTCAATACCTCAAACATTTTATAAAAGTAGAAAGATTACAAAAAATTAAAACCAACCAATATTTTAATTCAACTACAGTAGTTGTGCCAGTAAGAAAAAATTATCCGATCAAAATCAATAGTGCAATAAAATCGGTGTCTTATTATCGATGTCGAAAACATTGATAACTCGTCATGAAACATCCATGTTTAAAAATATCAAAAATAACTCGTGCCTATGGTCTATTTCAAAGTAGAAAAATGTGTGTAAGAAGATAGGAGCTGTTTGTCCTTGCTTCGACTTGGTTTAGATCGTCATCCATATTACACTGTAAAAATATTGTTTTTAGTCCAAGTTGACAGATGTTCAGTGTCGTACATTGGAAATATATATTATTTATATTATTTAATTTTTCTCATATATTTTGTTATTATTTACATATTTAGACTTTTTTTATATTCTTGGCGTAGATTTTATAGAGAAAATTCTCCATGTAATTTGTTTTTACGCAGTTATATATTTTTTAGGTTATCTGACATATAAATATTTTTTGACACTTGACAATTAACATATCAAGAGAGAGGACTAATGTGAGGCCAAAAGACGAAGTTATTGATATAATTTTTAGACCTTCATATATACATATATTTTTAATTTTTATTTACAATAATTATTTAAATAAGAAACTTTTGCTCTGAAGATATATTGTTTGTTTTATTGCTTTGTTTAAACTCTTTTAGCCAAATCTATCTTTTTATATATAGTACATAATTTTAAAATTAATATTTTTTTTATTAATAACTTTTTCAAATTTCCCATTAAACTGAATTTATGTCGTATAAATAACGTAAGTGTATTATCTGCCTTGTTTATTTCAATATCTTATTAACCTTTTTTATATTTAAAAAAAAATCAGCTGTGGCCACCACAGGACCGACCGCCATCTTAAAGTACTTCATAAAGTAATACATTCTAGCAGCAGAGTAGAAATAACTTGGCCTAATATATTCTAACAGAGATATTATTTATCATGACCATGGAAACGTTACATATAAGTATGAAAAAATTGAGACTTAAAAAAAATTTCGAAAAATTTTACAAAAATTATTCGAAATTTATCGTTTTATCAAAAAACGTCTCAAATAAAACTTATTAATTATTGCTTTTATAGCAACTTTTGTTCAATAAATTTTTTCGAAATATTTTTCTGTTGTGAAATATTCATAAAAATCTTAAAATCGACACGAGTAAACTCCCATTTTTAGTCAATCGATTTTTACCAAAAGTTGATCAACTCGTGCCATTGATGGCAGAAGCTTAAATATGAAGCTTCATAAAAATCCTTTCAGCCGAATTTGCTCTGCACGTGTACACAGACGGACAGACAGACCGACAACCATCATGCTAAAAATAGTAAAAACGTTATGTAGGGACCTCAATTCGTGGAGATCCATCGAAATCTCGAAATGTCAAAATCGGTATGATCACAATACCTCCCTTATATATGTTGGCGGTCGGTAAAAAATCACTTGCTAACCCAGTTGCTACGCCCATGCCTTAGTTGTAACTTATTTTAAATTTCCCGCTATACTGTATTTGATCAGTGTAAATCGTAGTCGGTTCGCAGCGCTATCTACTTTTTTCTACTTTGAAATAGACCATAGTTATATAATGCTCGGATATCTTAAGAGGATCATGCTCTTTATGGAAGGAAATCACTGTATTTGTAATAATTCATAGAGTAACAACTTTAAAATAATAATAATAATACAACTGAATCAATGACTACTTTATGGTATTTACATATAAGACACACACTATCTTAGCCATAAATACAAAAAATCTATAACATTATTAGCCATGAATTAAAAAAATAATTAATTTTGTCACACAAACTGCAATATTTTTCAAAATCGGATCAGAAATCCCTCTCATACGTTTCCGGCTCAGATCAATGTATGTATAATCTGTCTCAATTTGTAATACGAAACTAGATCTGGTTACTTTGGTGACTGTTGTGGTGTAAACAGACTTTGGCGTATCCGTGTGAACCAATACTATTATAATATTATAAATGTATTGTCAATATACAACATAAAAAATTAACTTTCTCTGTTAGTTCCGTATTACAAAATGAGAGATAATACATTACCTATAATTTTTTCAGATTTTTAGTTTAGCATCTTTGGGTAAAAGGGAGCGGGACAAGAACTTTTTTAGTACACTTTTGGCTAAAATCGTATTTAAAAAAACGAATTAAAAAAATACTTGACTACCTGACTCACTAACTAACCTGATCAAAAATTCTTGTTGAACTATTCCGGTTCCCACCAATGTTCATTGTGGAGATTTTTTTCAGATTTTTAAATCAACCCCTCTGAGAGATGGGGTAACTTTCAGTATTTTTCTTATATGTGGGTCAAAGAGTTGTATAAGATTGACAAATTTCAACTTTCTATGTTTAGCCATTTGGCTACAATTTCTACCGTACAGATAGACAAACAGACAGATAGATAGATAGATAGACATACACATGAGTGACGTTATAAGGGTTTTTTGGTGGTCATACCTACAAAACCCTAAAAAGTGTCCTAGGGTACGCCACTCTTCCCTACTTTGTGGTTTCGGTTGGTTTTGTGGTGTCCACAGCTGGTTTTTTGTTGATTCAGTTGTATCATTTTTCCAAATACGTTATTTTTTTATGAATTGTTAATAAATACAGTGATTTTCTTGGGTAAAACGGTGCAGGATTTTTCTTAATTCTTGCTTGCTTCTATTTTAAGTAGTTCTGATAATCCATCTGTCTTTAATTCTTGTAATCACAGGATTTTCCAGATGAGACGTATCATCGTTTTTATGACCGTACTTTATTCTATTATCGGAAAATAGTGTTTTATTTGTTGATAGTATTCGAGCACCGGATATATGTATAGTCATAATTCCCTTTTTTTCCTGGAATATAAATTTATCTTTTCTGGAAACCGCAATTCTTAAAATAACTGTATTACTTAATAGAGTTTTTGTTTCATTTAGATGTATGAAGCCAAATATAACTGGGTAATTATGCAAATAATTGCACTGGCTACTGCTAGTCTATCTAAACAATTGCTTCTTTCAAAAGATAATTGAATGCTTAGTTTAAAACTTATGGACTATATAAATGGCTCAATAATAGTATTTAGAAACTAAAAAATATAGAACTAAGTAATGGAAATTGTAAAATTTTCGAGGGCTTTTAGGGTTTTGTAGGTATGACCACCAAAAAACCCTTATAACGTCACTTATGTGTCTGTTTGTCTGTCTGTCTGTCTGTACGGTAGCAATTATAGACAAACGGCTTAACACAGAAAGTTGAAATTTGGCATGCTTATACAACTCATTGACTCACATATACGAAAAATACTGAGGAAAAAACACATTGGGAGATAAATATAAACAAATATATATTTAATGAAAAATACTGAGAAAAAAACACATCGCGAGATAAATATTATTAAATATGTTTTTAAAGATTTTTTTTTTAAATTTTGGGTGGGTATGATATGAAATCTCTTAATGCGTGGATTCAAATGCAAATTTTTATTTGTGAAAAATCATTTTTTATGGTATTTTTGACAAAAATATGTCAATGAAACTTTTGTCCTCCACCCTATTTCTCAGAGGGGTTGATCTAAAAATAATTTCAATAATTTCAATGTACATTGATGAGAAATCTGAATTATTGATCAGATTATTATTTCGAAAAGGAGATTAACAACAGAAGAAGAAAAAACGGAATACATAAAGAACTTAACGGACAATTTAGGAAAAATACAAGGTACAGAAGATATTGAAAAATTATGGCTGCACATTAGAAAAGGCGTAGAACAAGGGGCTAGGGAAAGTATACGTCATAAACCAGACAAAAAGACTGAATGGTGGGATGAAGAATGCGAGATAGAAATAAACAAGAAAAATGACCTCAGACTGAAAATGCTAGGAACAAAAACAGGAAAAACAAAGGAAGACTACAATAAACAAAGAGTAAAATGTAAGAAAATTATCAGAAAAAAGAAAAGGATATTCCACGAAAATATTATAAAAGACATTGAAGAGACGTACCAAAATAGGGAAATTAGAAACATGTATCAAGGACTAAAAAAAGAGAGAGTAGGGTTCCAGACAAAAAACATATTTATGAAGAACAAACAAGGGCAGTTAGTAGGGAAGGAAGAAGAAATAATAGAGCTATGGAGCGACCACTTTAAAGAATTGCTAAACGAAACAACAGAAGAAGCTGAAGAAGAAATAGAGGAAGAAGGGTACGAATTAGATAACCAAGTAACAGAGGAGTCTCCAACTCTACTAGAAATTGAGACAATAATCAAGAAATTAAAAAATAACAAAAGTCCAGGAAGCGACCAATTAACAGCTGAATTGTTTAAACAAGGAGGTGAAATAATAGTAAAATTGATCCACAGACTAATAGAAGAAATATGGGTGCAGGAGAAGATGCCGCAAGAATGGAACGAAGCAATCCTAATACCGATTTTCAAAAAGGGTGACAAGACCAACTGCCAAAACTATAGAGGCATTGCGCTTCTAAATATAGCGTATAAAGTATTAGCAACGTCCTTAAAGAACAAGTTAACAACTTTGATTGAAAAAGAACTTGGAGAATATCAATGCGGATTTAGGAGAGGAAGAGCAGTAACGGATCAAATATTTACACTACGAGAAATTCAGGCAGAGAGTTACCAGTACAAAAAAGAAACACATACTTTTCGTTGATTTTAAGCAAGCATACGACAGAGTGAAAAGAAAAGAACTATACAAAGCGTTAAAAGAATTAGGAATAAGAGGAAAACTGCTCAATTTAATAAAACTAACACTCGAACAAACAAATAACAGAGTGAGAGTAAATGGAATTGCATCAGAGAAATTTGAAGTGCACGAAGGCTTAAGACAGGGAGACCCGCTGTCATCACTATTATTTTGCGCTGCATTAGAATCCGTAATAAGAAAGGCAAATATAAATAGGTCCGGATTGTTGTACCATAAACATCATCAATGCCTGGCGTTTGCAGACGACATCGCTATACTTTCAAGAACGAGGCATGAACTACAAAATACAACTAAGAGACTGAGCGAAGCAGCTGCGAAAATAGGACTTATAATAAATGAGAATAAAAGCAAGTATATGCAATGGACAGAAAGCGAAGTGGGTAAGAATTTGGAAATAACAATGACAGGAAAAAAATATACGTTTGAGGAAGTGGATCATTTTGTATACCTAGGAGTAGAATTCTATAGAAAACCGGACAGCTTGATGGAAATACAAAGAAGGATTATGTCAGCAAATCGTAGCCTATTTGGTTTGAGAAAATTTTTGTATAACAAAAATTTATCCAAAAGATTAAAAATTAGAATCTATAAAACAATAATAAGACCGATAGTTGTGTACGGAAGTGAGATATGGACGCTGAATACAAAGGAACTAACAAGGATAAAAGTGTGGGAAAGGAAGGTCCTAAGAAAAATATTCCGAGGAATAATGACTCAAAACGGATGGGAAAGACGAACAAATAGAGAATTACAAGAGTTATACAAGGAGCCGAACATAGTACGAGTAGTGAAAAGTAACAGACTTAGATGGATGGGGCACATAATGCGAATGGACAGTAATAGAACACCAAGGAAGATATTAGAAAGTACCATAGGAGGCAAAATGAGACAAGGTAGGCCAAGGACGAGATGGAAGGTAGAAGTTTTAAAGGACATAAATGAATGCAACATCAGCAACTGGAAGGAGAAGACGAAGGATAAAAAAGGATGGAGGAAAATTGTAAACCAAGCCATGGGCCAACTGGGCCTGCAGAGCTAAATTATATATATATATTATTTCGAAAAATATCTTGTTTTTGTGTTGTTTTTGTCTTGTTCTTGTTTTGTGCCACTCAAAAAAGTAATTCTTTTTTTTAAATTTATTTTTGGGGTATCAAAAGGAAGTTACTAAGACGTGGATTAAATAACGAAAAGTAGTTTTTTTTTAATTTCTTTAAACACGATTATATCCAAAAATGTGTTGATAAAACTCCTGTTCCACACCTTATAACGCAGGTTTAATTGCAGAAGTTAATCTGAAATACTGAAAAAAAATCTGTGAAATGTACATTAATGTAAACCGGAATAGTACTACAGCAATTTTTGATCTGGCAATTATTTCGAGAGTTATCGACATTATCAACCCCCTTTAAGAAGGCAGGAAATAAAAATAAAAACACACAAATATACTAGAAAATTTTAAATATAGAGATGAGGACCTTTTTTTAGGTCATCACTTTGTATTTCCAAAGCGAGGACTTTTTTTTAGATCATCACTTGAAATTTAAAAGTTTGAACCTTATTCATAATTTAAATAATTTTATACTCCGCCCCCCCCCCCCTCAACAAAATTTCTGGATGCACCACTGCCATCCCTATAGTGACTAGGGTTGTAAATCGAAGGCAAAACATCGATGTTCAACATCGATGTTAACATCGGCACCTTACTATCGATGTTGAAAAAACATCGATGTATCGGAAACATCGATGTTTTATTAATATTAAAAAAAGCTATTTATTTATATTATATAGGTTTTATTTAATAATTTAAAGATAAAATACGAAAAAAGTAACACGTAATACACAAAAAGCATTTATTAGATTTTGAAATAGAAATATTCCTTTTTAATAGTAATTAATTTCATATTAATATTATTATACCCAATATAATAATCCTAATTTGTACCTACAGTCTATTCCAAACGATTAACGGAACTAACCGCAAACTAACCGCAATTTTCATTTTTGTAATTTGTCATTAGATATTTTTTTATATATTGAAGTTGACTTTTCCTGAACAAAATGATCAAAAGCTTCAATCAATCGGTAAAGGTAACTAAAATTGAAAATCTAGTTCCGCCTAAACCAAAGGAACAGACCTTATTATTTTTACATTTCTAAAATGAAATATTGGAATTTAATACAATACTAATATAGTAATCTTAATGTTAATTTTATATTATTTAACATAAAAATAACACTGTCATACACAATTATTTTTATACTTTTTTAAGTTGAAATAAAGTCTGTTCCTTTGGTTTAGGCGGAACTAGATTTTCAATTCTAGTTACTTTTACCGATTAATTGAAGCTTTCGTTAATTTTGTTCAGGAAAAGCCAACTTCAATATATAAAAAAATAGCTAATGACAACTTACAAAAATCCAGGGATTGGAGGAATAACAACTGGGAAAGTGTCAATAAGACTCAAAAAGAAAAAGTGTGTTGGCGTCGTTGGTCGTTCGCATTATTTGCAAAAATTAAAAGTTTCTTCTTATTTTTTCGTATTCTGCTAACTGCTAAGAAGAATAAGAACTAACACTTATATTTTGTGTACTAATTTTAATTAAAATTTAATTTTTAAGATTCCAGTGCCTCTAGCGGTAGTTTCTGAATTTCAAAGTTTAAACATCGACATCGGTAGTAGACATCGATGTTTTATCGATACTATCGCCAGCTGACCATCGATGGTAAAAACATCAATGTTTTTAAAACAAACATCAATGTTTTCGATACATCGATATTTTTTTCCCATCCCTAATAGTGACTCTCCAAAAGGTCTGCAAAATAATGGCAACAGCTGCATCTAAAACCATAACATGCAATTGCTGTACAATTTCATCTCCGCATATTGGGTATTTCATATACTTTCGGAACTTGAAATACTTTTGATATTGCAAATATTTTGGATATTTCAAATACTTTTCGTACTTGAAATACTTGAGAAATTCAAACATTTTTCAGTATTTGAAGTACTTCTAGTATTTTAATTACATTTATAGTTTTGGAAATACTTCTAGTATTCTAAATATTTTTAAAGTATTTGAAATAAATTATTTGAAATAAATTATTTGTTATCAGTGATGACTAATAGTATTTATTATTTCAAATGCTTTGATATGTATTTGGCATTAAAAATAGTTTTACTGAGTATTTGGCACACCTCTGATTTCTACCATTTATAAAACCTTCACGTTTAACAAACTACCATATATATATATACATATGTATGTATGAAAATAATAATAGTCTTTGGGAAAATTATCTTTGCCCCTTAATCAAAATAATTTTATCAAAGCAAACTATATTTGTCCAAACATTTTGTTTATTTTATTTTAACGCGATTTTTTTGTTCTCGTTTGTTCAAATATTAGTTTTTTTAGTTAGTTTTCCATTTTTTATCAATATTATTGTATTGTAATCTAAAAATGTTGGCAATTGAAAGATTAATATTTATCGAGAAAAGATAACAGTACAGGTGATAAATTTTTTCTTCACAATGCTCATTATTTGTATATCGTATTAATAAATACAGAATTGATAGAAAAATAATAATTTTAATATGAATTATGAGACGATATTTAGGGTTTCGTAGGTGCAGGTCTGTAAGTAGGCAAGTGCAACTGGTGTACAGGTATAAGGCCCGGGACGAAAGGGGAAAATAGTCAATGGGGCCCAAGTTAGACGGTGGATTATCTTTTTTTGCACTTTTTTCGGAACTTTGCACAGTGCCCAAAAAAGGTCACACCTCTGCGTAAGTTTGATCAAGAATCCCACCATGTCGTTTGTCGTTCTAAGCTTCTTAACAAAACTGTCAATTTAATTTTGGAAATACTATACTCGCAATTTGCTACAATAAAACACTGTCGATGTAAAGCTGCGTTCAGAACTCTTTAAATTAGTCGACTGTGCATTGCTATGCATATGTTTAGTAGATAGTTTTAACATTCAAAGCAGCGTTTACGACTAAGGAAATTAGAGTGAGTTACGAATAGCGCGACATCTGTGTGTCTTTAAACCAACTACGTTGGCTTCGTAATATGTTTATTATCTATTATCGTTTTCCTAATTCTACTGTCCTAGATTTTTACTAACTAAACCTAACCTAATTAACTAAATTGATCATATTTACTGTTCGTCTTTATAATTTTGGGCGAGATTGATTGTAATCGGCGCGATGACATTTTGTTAGGTTATGTAAATGTATACAATATAAACATTCTCTCCGATGTAGATTGAGATAGCCAATGAATTTGTATCTATGTAAGTCTCATTAAAGCACCTCACTAACTACAAGTTTGGAAAACTATCCACAATCGACAACACATAATCTATTAAATATGGAGAGCTCAGAACGGTTGCTCGCCTTACCATATGACAAACTTGTAGTGACAATCAATAATGCACAAGCTATAGTCTATGTGTAGTCGACTAATTTAAGAGTTCTGAACGCAGCTTAAAGGTACTCGTATGTAAATTAAACATACTAGTCAAATAGTCAATAATTAAATTATTTGTAAAAATAGATAGGAAAGAAACCCACGAATTAAACAAAAATCGCAGTCTGGCATATGAACTGGCGAGTAGATTTTTCGAGGAGTGAAAATAAATTTAAATGGATGTGGAATATGTAAAATAATGCACCTCTAATTTTGAAGAGAATTAAGATTTATTGTTGATGTTTTGCATACGACCGTGTACCCTTTTAAATCCTATCATAGAGCCCCCAGGGGTCCACGCATCACACTTTGAGATACACTGCACTAGACTAATATGACTAGCGAAAAATTGATGTGAAGTGTGAATTTTCACACATTTCAGGGTTTTGCAGGTATTTAGTAAGTGAATGATGCTTATTTGGGATGCCAAAACAAATTTTATATTAAAATATTTTTTTTTGTTTATTTTAATTCGAACGCCTAATACCATTATTTAGGTTTCTAAATATGTGCAGTATTTTTTGTTTTTTTATATATAGCAAGGTTCATTAAGAATTTTAAAAATTGCGCCCATGGCTTCCATTGGTTGTTATAAGCGCCACCCCTCTGATTTCGTGTACATTGAAACAGAATTAAATTATAATTTAAACAATTTCCACTGGTTATTAAATTTACGCTTTTAAAAATTAAATGCAACATTTGCCAACATATAACTAAATTTAAAAAAAAATAACTTAAACAATATAAAAATTCAAAAAAAAAAAAACGAAAAATAATATTGTCTCTTCTTGCAGGGTTTCTTGCAGGTATGAGTTAGTTGGCTGAAAAGCCAGCGTCATAACCACTAGACCAGCATACAACTACTAATGTAGCGTGTTACAAAGTTATAACTTGTGTACATTATTAGCCAAAAAAAACACAAAAAATGCGTTTTTTTCCAAAAACATAATCTGATCAAAAATTCCTGTTGTACTATTCCGGTTCACACCAATGTACATTACTTAGAATTTTTTCAGATTTTTAGTTTAAACCATCTGGGCTACAGGGTGTGGGACAAAAAATTTTTTGCACAATTTTGGCATAAATCGCTTCAAAATAATTTATTTTGCAAAAATATTTTATCTTTAATCCACGTACCAAGGGCTTTCATTTGATACGCTACTCAGAATTAGAAAAAAATATTTTTTTTTCGATGAGCACATATTTGTTTATACTTATTTTTAGGGGGATATGTTTTTTAGATGTTTTAGTATTTTTCCTATGTGCGGGGTCAGAGTTGTATAAGCATGTCAAATTTCAACTCTCTAGGTTTAGCCTTTTGGCTACTATTTTTACCGAACAGACAGACAGACAGACGACAAAATGACGGTATAAGGGTTTTTTGGTCATACCTACAAAACCCTAAAAATGACAGATAAAAGTCAAAAATTTTATGATTTTGGAATTTTCTGACCAAGTCAATGCAAATTACCAAATCAATAACGGGAAAAACTTAGACCTTTAAAAATTTAACAGGTAGGCCTTTAAATAATAATATATCTACAGAATTAACAAATTTATATAAACGACTTTTACTTATTTCTGGAAAGATAAAAGCAAATTTGGTAAATGTTATGTAAAACCGACGTGATACCTCCAGAATATCATGGATAGTACAATTCACTTCCTATAGGAACTGTAGAGGAACGTTATCTCCGAAGCAGCGACTTCAGAAAAAGAATCAGAAAAAGAGGTTGAGTAGTTCATTTTAATAGTTTAATTTTTTTCTTTAAGACTTGTTTATTTTAATCAACGTTTAAAGTTGAATTATAATATTTTGAATTTCACTAGTGTTTTTCACTTTTGACCAAGTCGTTTAACATGTATTATTCAACTGTAAAAAATAATTAAGTATTATTTTTTGGTTAAACAAAAATACATATTTTCCTTTTATGTTGTACTTTCTTTAACGATACTAATAAAGAGTACTCTTTAAGTGTTACAAAGTTACTCTGACGTTATTTTAATTTTTTTGTGAAGTATCTGAACTTCTAAAGCGATTTTCAACTTCAATATGTGATTTCGCAGTAAATCCATAATTGACATTTTTGAATTAAAAAGACGGTAGACTCCATGTCTAACAATTTGTCGTAAAACTGCTTAGCAGACACATTCCTTTACTTAACGCACAGAAAACTATAAAACTACGCTATGTATTTGACATAATATAAAGTTCAACCGAAATAATATAGTTGAAATGAAATACAGGCGCTTGGTTATGTGAACAGAAACCAGGCGTATTCATAATATCAAATTGTTCAAATAATCGAAAGTTTACTTTAAAGTGTTATTTCATGTTTATAGTATTAAGTCGTCAAGGATGAAATTTGTAGAAAAGAAGGTTGGTTGATAACTTGCAAATATAAGGAATTATTTTATTTATCAAAGTATGCATCCCTATTGTCTATACACTTATGCCATTTAAGCGGCAGGTTGTTCAGACCGGTGGTACAAAATCCTGGCGGACGAGAGTCAATGAATTCCTGGAAGGCCAGTTTTACAGTATTGTCGGAATTAAACTGTTTTCCTATTAAAAAGTTGTCCAAATTGCGAAAGAAGTGGTAGTCAGTGGGTACTAGGTCTGGTGAGTATGGAGGATGATGATGTAGTTCCAACACCAATTCCTGTAGTTTTGCCACAGTCATTTGTGCAGTGTGTGGTCTAGCGTTATCATGCAATTAGATAGGAGTCGATCTGTTGACCAATCTAGGCTGTTTTTCCTCAAGTTTTTGCATCATTTCGTTAAGTTAGTTGCAGTATATTTCTGCTGTGACCGATGAGCCAGTTTATTTGTTTTTTTTTTTTTTTTTGTTTTTAACTTACCTGTACGAAATTTGGCGAACCAGTTTGATATTGTCTGCTGCGTAGTAACACTAGAGTCAAATACACTATTAATGTTTCGCGCGGTCTGCTATGCTGTAGTTCCACGTAAGAACTCATACTTCCTAATAGTGCGAATTTCCGACCGTTCCATTTTCAACAAAATTAATTTTAAAAAATGTTTTTGATATTTTTTAGAGCATACAATAATAATATTAATAATAATAACAACAACAATGATTTCTTTAAACAGGCGAGATGTGTAACTTTCCAATAAATAAAAAAAAAAAAAACCGAACCGTAAAAAATTAAGCCAATGTCAAATAATAAGCTGTTAAAGTTGGCAATATCATTAACTACAAATTTCATCCTTGACGACTTGATACATTAAAATATTGGGATATTTGTTTTTGCACATTCTTGGCAGCCCAATTTTTCGGGCTGGCTGTCTGTTAGTCTGTTTGCACGGTAGAAATTGTTGCCAGCCGCTGAGCATAGAATGTTGAAATTTGGCATGCAAAATACAGCGCGGGATAGATATAAACAAATATGTATTTCTTTTTTATTTATTTATTTTTTTGTTATCATTATTTTAGTGGCCTTTGCTACTTCTGTAATTATCTAGGACAATTCTAATGTTTTGAAAATTTAATGCCTGAACGGGATTCTAACCCGGTCGGCAATATGTATTTAATGGAAAAATAAATATTTGTTTTAAATTTCTATTGAAGTATCAAATAAAACCTTAATGTGTGGATGAACAAGCAAATTTTTATTTTATAAATCTTTTTTGTAGTATTTTCGCCAAATATATGTCAAAAAACTTTGTCCCCCACAATATCTCCCATAGGGGTTGATATAAAAATCTGAAAAAAATCTCCATAATGTACATTGATGGGAAACAGAATAGTTCAACAGGAATTTTTGATCAGATTAGTTTTTCGCAAAATATCGATTTTTTGTGTCGTTAAAACACAAATTATTTTAAAAAAAATGTATTGTGTGATTTCAAAAGAAGGATCTTAAGACGTAGATTAAGGAACAAAAAGTAGTTTTTTAGAATTTTTAAATGATACAACATTTTTTCCAAAAATGTACTAAAAAAATTACTAGTAATTGGCAAAGGGTGCCTTTATCGTAATGGGGCTAAACTAAAAATCTGAAAAAAAATCTAGGTAATGTACATTGATCTAAAACGGAAATGTACGAGAAGAATTTTTGGTCAAATTTCTTTTTTGGAAAATATTGCAGTTTTTGACAAAATTAATTATTTTCTTAATTCATGGCTAAATTGTGGCTAATAATGTTATAGATATTTGTATTTATGGCTAAGATATTGTGTGCGTTTTTTTGAAATTAAAAATATTATATATATATATGTATATATATTTTTTAATATATGAGAATCGAGTTACTGTGTGTAGAGTGTAGTGTTCAGTAGGCTTCGTTTATTATTATTATGCGTTGTGATCAGTGGCGTAGCCAGGATTTTTTTGGAGGGGGCCCGGAAGACTGAATTATTTAAATTATAAATAATGTTCTCATTTTTTATTCTCGCTTCTAAAAAAAAAGGTCCTCACCTCCCAAATTCAAACGAAGAGCAAACAAATAAAAAAAAAAAAAACAAAATCCTGAACTTCCAAATTCAAGTGAAGAGCAAAAAAAGGTCCTCACCTCCCAAATTCAAGTGAAGAGCAAAAAAAAAGGTCGTCACCTCTTAAATTCAAGTGAAGAGCAAAACCAGTGGCGAAGGGAGACCTTCGCTAGACTTGCCCTCCCATAAAAAAAAAAAAAAAATAAAAAAAACATAAAAAAAATTAATTTTTTTTTAAAAAATTTAAAAGAAGATTTAGGTAAATCTTCAAAAATACATCAAATTATGTCCTTTAGAAATTTTTGTCCAAGGCTTGGTTTACTAGATACGAATTTTTTTAAATTTTAAATTTTAATAACTTCCGTTTCCGGTTTCAGATTTTAATAAAAAACAATAGGGTTCTTCCCAATTATTACTAGAACGAACTCTTTAAGTTAAACCGTTTTTGAGTTATCGTGTATACACACAGACACACACACATACGGACGGCACTTCGAAAATAGGTTTCTTGGATTCCCTGGACCATGAAACGTGGTCATCAGTCAAAATCTTGACATCGAAAATTTTCGCGATTACAATACTTGCCCCTTATATATTAAGGTTGGGCAAGTAAAAAGGGTCCTCATCACCTATTGGGGGGTCCCCCCTTGACTGCGCCATTGATTGTGATTCAACCTATTGTTTATATTACTTTAGTTTTTTGTTATTAAGGTATCAAAGAGGAATAAATAATTTATAGTAGTGACATACTTATAAAGCAAATAACACATTGTTAATTGTAAGAAATACGTTTCTGAAATTCTTTTGTGACTAAATTTTTGCAAATTATTTAATTTTTGTTTCAAACATTTAATTGGAAACTCTTAGTACTCAAAATACAAGTAAAAATGATAAAGTGGTTATAGAAAAAATATTTCTAGATATCCAGCATTCTGTTGGCTTCTTACATTTATTAAATACCTACAAAATCCTGAAATGTGTGTAAATTCACACTTCACATACATTTTCTACAATAGTAAATAGGTAATAACCTATTACCCTGCATTTTCGCAATACAAGTAAGTCATCAATATCGAAAATATATCTTTCGCTACAAAGAATTGCATTATTAAATACTTTTACAACCTCCGATGTTTAGCTGTTTATTAATAAATGTTTTCATAGTCTTTATTTATATCATTGCATACAACTTTATAGAAGCTGTGTTAAAATTTGACTGTTCACTCTGGTGAAGTATTCACACAAACGAGCGCCTAATATACTAAAATATCTGGTATTTTATTCAGTGTTGTTTTCTGTGTCAAAAAAATCAGGTGCGATCTTCAGCCTACGTTCATTATTGGAGTTCGTCGACACGTCCATCCTGCCTATGTGGTCACTGGGGGTCAGCCCCACGCCCCTCTGTCCCCCCTGGCGATCTACGGAGATGCATCATTTACATACAGTAGCCCAGAGATTCTTGCGTCACTCGTAATTTACAGAATTTGAATTTTAGATTGATTAATATAGGTGTTTGGTTTGGTTAAATATTTGTTTAAAACTATCTCGTCTTTATTCCAATTAAATACTAATTAATAATTCAAATAGTTAACTACATAAATACAGAAATACGGTACAGTGCGGTCGTTTATAATATTAACCGAAAGCGAGTCTTCGTTTGCCGGTGTTCTGTAATTTTAACCTAAAATTTTGTTTACATATGAATCACATCAAGACCAAATGATAATCGACCTAACAATAACCGGCTTGATATTAATCAAATAAGAAACTGTGAGGTTGTTCATTGACTATGCCGGATCATGTACATACCCGAAATAAGAAGGCGTATAGAAATGTCGAGAAATGCCTCTGGCAATCTCGTCGAGAAAGTAAAGATAGGTTATTAGCAATCTCGGGTTAAGCCTAGTACGGGGCCTATTGAGAAGTGACATTACCTATAGAGGCGCTGTTTTCGCTTACAAAATGGCGATTGGAATAGGATTTTTTGACATTTGCCATTTGATTAGGGTGACCATTTTCTTAAGAAGGCAATGCGGGACAGAGCAAAAAAAAAGGTCCTCATCTCCCAAATCCAAGTGAAGAGCAAAAAAAAGGTCCTCACCTCCCAAATCCAAAATGCGGGACAAAATGTTAAAATGCGGGACGAATGGTCACCCTACATTTGATACACAAGAATTCACATTGCAGTTAATTTTCTGTTGCGATTTTAAAGACATTTTATTAAAGTTTTCGTCACTTTAACATATACAAACAATGCAATTAAATGAGCCACATCCAACAAAATCCTATTCCGTTAAGTTCCAAAATATCCGCTAGGCGTCACTTCAGTTATTGTCAGTTCTCAATAGCTACGGTGAACATACGTCCTTTATTATTGTGAACTGTCCTTTATTTGAGAGCGTTGTTCTTTAGATTTATAGTCCTTGTTATTTATTTATTTCTCAAAAATCCACGTTTGTCCATTATTATGTGTTTTGTACAGAAATTTAGTTTTAGAATCATTGGGATATCGCGTTTGTAGAAGTTAAGGAATTCTAATGGATCCTATTGCGACAAAATTTCATAGTGGACGATTGTTTAGGAAATCAATACTTTTATTTAAAACTAGCTGGGGTACCCATACTTTGTACAGTTTTTGTAATGTACATTTTTGCTGTAGCGTAGAACAAAAAATAATCGGTTCTTTATTCTCAACCAGTCTTTTGTATATATTTTTGATAACTAAATAATAAGTGAGATACTTCGTTTATAGGTAGCCCTCCCCATAGCTTCCCAAATATATATCTGCATTGAACAGAGAGGAATAGATTCATTCCTCATATTAATTTTTTCGGTTAAAGAAAAAAAAAAAAAAAATTGGGCGAGCTCACGTTAAATTACAAGAAAAACATGTCCCTTAAAAGCCTGGTTTGAAAGCTTGAAGAGACTCAAAACCGTGAGGTTTGTCATTGTTTGTAGCTGCATTTTTGCGAATTTGTCTATCTAAATGTTCCCAAAGGTGTTCGACTGGATTAAGATCTGAGATGGCCATTTCATTATTTGACGTATGCTTCGGGTCATTGTCTTGTTGAAATAACCATCTCAGAGGCATATCTTCTTCTGCAAATAGAAGCATCACACTTCCTAAAATATGTTTATACTTAAATGGATCCATTATCCCATCGATTTTTATTACAGGGCCAGTTCCAGCTGAAAAAAAAAAAAACATTTACCTAGTCGTATATTGCACCCTTCGGAAGCCTCACATACTTCTTTCCATCACTCCCGAACAATTTAAATTTGCTTTTATCACTCCAAAGGACCGTTTTCCATTTATTAATGGACCACTCCAAATAATCTCTAGCAAAATCCAATCGAGTTCTTCTGTTTTTCTTAGAAATAAGTGGCTTTTTTACCACTACTCTACCAAATTGTCCCATATTATTAAGTCTCCTTCTTATAGTACGATTTAACAATGATATATTAAAATTTTCCAAGTTTTCCTCAGAAATGTGTCTTGATGTCTTTTTCGGATCACATGTTGAAATTCTTTTAATAATTTTATCTACTCTTGAAGTGTATTTTTTTTTTTCTATGCCTCTATCATTATATGAATTCTATCCTTCCTCTTCTAAACTTTTTCGAAATTGAAAGTTTCGTAAGTGTGTGGCTTGCTTACTCTGAGCAAAAGTCTTATGCGTCCTTCATAAATTTTGAGTTTGAGACCCCTGGACCCTAATCAGCCACATATGAGTTCAGACAGTTTGTCACTACTGTTTTCACTTCGTTGTCATATCAAATGAGTCCATGGTAGGAATGAGAACGGGTACCCGCTACCCAACCCGTTAAGGTTGTCCCCGGTTCCGAATTTGAATAGTCGTTATCTACCCATTACCCGTTAACTAACGGGTACCGAGTATTTAGTGGGTAACGGGTAGTTAACGGGTATTAGATTACTAATGGGTAGCGGATAATTAGCGGGTAGCGGTAATTAATGGGTAATTGGGTGAGGTATTTTGAATATTTATTTATCTGTGACTATTTTGTTCTCGGTTACAGTTGTAGGAATTAAGTATGCGTATTCCATAATGCACCTGTGCTTATTTTTAAAGTTTTGTATGTATGACCACCAAAAAACCCTTATAAAGTCATTATGTGTCAAACGGCTTAAGCTAGAAAGTTAAAATTTGACATGCTTATATAACTCTTTGACCCACATATAGGCAAAATACTAAGAGTTCAAAAACCACATCACGAAATAAATATAAACAAATATGTATTTAATGAAAAAATAAATATTTTTTTATGAGATTTTCACTAAATATATCCCAAAAAACTTTTGTATCCCACCCTATCTCCCAGAGGGGTTGATGTTGTTGGGGTTAGTGTCGTTGAAAAATAAAATTGTTTTTAAATTTATTGTGTGGTATCAAAAGGAATCTCTAAAGACGTAGATTAAGGAACGAAAAGTTGTTTTTAAAATTTGATTCTTTTAACACGATTTTGGCAAAAAAAATATAGGTAATGTACATTGATCTGAGGCGGAAACGTACGAGAGAAATTAATATATTTTTTTAATTAATTGCTAAATTAAGTCTTATTATTTCAATTTAGTCTAAAAAATTAAATGGAAGCTCTTAGTACTCAAATAACGAATAAAAATGTTCAAAAAATGTTTATCAAAAATTTATTTTTAGACATCCAGTATTCTGTTGGTTTATTACACTTATTAAATACCCACAAAACCCTGAAATATGTGTCGCGGGTAAGTAACGGGTAATGGGTAATTAACGGGTAGTGGGCAATATCCGGGTAATTGTTGCGGGTACCCGGTTCCATAAAGTTCTAGTTCTCGTCATTCCTAGTCCATAGAGATGGGGGTAAAATTATCACGTAGCGTAAGGTCGGGATTGAATGGTGAATGCAGAAAAATAAACTAAATAAATTAATTAATTATTTTTTTTTTATAATTTTAACTCGTTTTTTAAAGTTCATAGAGGTCATACTTCGTTATACACGCCAAATATTCCGGTTCCTAATTATAGCCTCTAAACAAAAATATCTATTAAAAATAGCAGCTATGTCAATATTTATGTAAGGTCTCGTTCAGAGTTGTGTTTTTCTTGTGCAATTTGCACATCCAGGTAGAAATGGATAAAAAACTAGTCCAGTAACAATTTCGCAATGAACTTCTGGTTGGATTCACATCCTCTCGCGCAAAATGTGCAATTCAGTGCATTTCCATATCAAATAACACGCAAATTAGATAAACAAGAGTTTGTTTTACAGTCAAATGAAAAACTAAGGTCCACTTCACTTTCAAATTAGTTTTTGCATCTAAAAATACCAGAATTACGATTACATATAGGCCAGCTGTTCTTAAACTAGGGTCCGCGTAGTCATTACCGGGGGTCCACGAAACAATTTTGACATTAATTTTACATACCCCAACTTTTATTCAAATAACTAATTTAATAAAAATCATACATGGTCAAGACTTAATGAATTTGTTGTTATCTAACTAGTTATTGACATAACTAAACAATAATTACTAAAAATGTTATTATTTTTATTCAACTACAAATTATTTACAGAAAATTATTTATAATAAGATCTATTTTGACAAATATTTGACCAAAAAATGTTTGTATGAGTTTAACGTATTATAATTTGTAACTTTTTTAATTCTTTTTACTACTATTTGTATTCATTTTATGTTTTTACTTTCCCGACCTTAATATATAAGGGGCAAGTATTGTAATCGCGAAAATTTTCGATGTCGAGATTTCGACTAATGACCACGTTTCATGGTCCAGGGAATCCAAAAAACCTATTTTCGAAGTGCCGTCCGTATGTGTGTGTGTCTGTGTGTGTGTGTATACACGATAACTCAAGAACGGGTTAACTTAGAGAGTTCGTTCTGGTTCTAAACAATTCTCCTAATAATTGGGAAGAACCCTATTGTTTTTTATGAAAATCCAAAACCGGAAACGGAAGTTATTAAACTTTAAAATCTTAAAAAATTCGTAACTAGTAAACCAAGCCTTGTACAAAAATTTGTATAGAACATAATTTGATGTATTTTTGAAGATTTATCTAAATTTGTTTTCAAATTTTTAAGATTTTTTTTTTAAATCTTTATTTATTTTTTTTATTATTATTTTTTTTATTATTATTTTTTTATGGGAGCGCAAGTCTAGCTGAGGTGTCCCTTCGCCACTGGTTTATTCTATATGCTAATAAAAATGTTCATCTCTATAAATGCGCAAGACCATGTATTAAAATAACCAGAGATACATTTTCACCAATATTTATTATAACGTAGTACCTATGAGATTATTGAGCCAGAAATTAAGTCCCAAGAACGATGTAAAATGCCTAGGGTTAGCCTTTAAGCGGAGCTAAATGGAATTTAAATGTTCTTAAGTTGTCAACTAGGTAACTTTTTATATATTGCAGGCTTGCCCTAAACAAAATAATCAAAAGTTTCAAGCAATCTATACTATATCTCTGAAAGACTGATAGTAATAAATCATGTTGTCAGGCAGTTACCAGTGGCGTGCACATTTTAAACACGTTTAAATTGGTTTTGTGTATTTCTATATTACTATTTATCATTTTATTAAACGCACGCCTGTGACTATATTTCTCATATCATTAAACACACACACCCCTGTGACCATATTTTTCCTCAAAATTTTAGGGTAAAATTTTTATGGCATATTATGTTTAACCCTAGTTCGTATTCCCATATAATATGTGCACACTCGGTTGTTTTTAACAATATTTTGTTTCGAACTATATATTTTTTCGCTTTTGTTGTACCGCTTCTGTGTGATAATACAATAACTTTTTACAAATAATAAATTTTATTACTATCAGTCTTTCGGAGATAGAGTATAGATCCGGTTAAACCAAAGAAACTGCCTATAATTTTAAAATATACTAGCCAAAGAAACTAGTCTTTATTAATAAAAGAGGGCTGCAACTGTTTTTTGTTTTAGTTGGTGTGGCCTCATATTTGGTTTTACACGTTTCAGATGGTTATATATTTTCACGTAATTTGGTACGATGGTAGAGTAAAACCAGGATTCGAATATAGGCTATATGGAATCTCAAATTTGGGGGTGGGGGGGGGGGGTTTGTAGGGAAACTTAAATCTAAATTTTTTAAATATCTCCCTTATTTTTGACTTAACAGTAAAAACTTATATGAAAAAAAAAATGTTTATGATATGAAAGCAAACCTTTTTTGTTCTATACGCTTTTTCGATTCTATGAATATTTGGGGAGGGACTGTACAACTAAAACCTTGAAATATCTCACTTATTATTTACTCGACATCAAAAATGTATATGGGAAAATGTATTTAGAATGACGAAACATTTCTTTTATGTTCCAGGCAGTTTTTAATAAAACTATTATTTAAGGGGCAAGGGACGCGTTACCTATAAAGTTGAAATATATTATTTATCATTTATTTAATTGCAAAAATGTGTATACGAAAAGTTACGATTCTTCTCCGTACAATGCAGTTTTTATTAAGATATGTTTGGGAAGCTATAAGGAGACTTACATATAAACGCAGTATCGGACATATTATTATTTTTTTAATTTTTATTTATTTTACATCGGCCTATTTCTGCAACGTAGTCGCTGATGTCAGGGAACAAGCTCTTACAGCTGGATGACGGGTGAATGACTGTGAAAATGGGAGTCATGTTAACATATTATTCTCGTCCGAATAATATCATCAACGGGGACTTAAACCATCAACCTCACAATTCAGACTGTATTTACCAGTAAGAACTGCGTGATTTAACGAGCCTGGCCACGGTTGACTTATTATTTACTTAACATTTAAAGTATATACAAAAGAGTGATTTAGAATAATGAATCGATTATTATCTGTTTTACTTGAAACTGAAGTATATCGCGAGTCATCATTTACAGCAAAAATGTACATTTCAAAAACCGTACGAAGCTAGTTATAACCTATAATAGATGGTACCTATAAAAGTTGCAGCCACCATAGTGCTATAGCTCGAGCCACCACTGCTTCCAAGGGGAACTACTTCGAAGTGGACAATGTCGTTTTGTAGTTGTTGACAATAAAAATAGTTATAGGAACAGTCTAATATGTATGTACCCTATTCGCACGGTTAAATTTGACATTTGACGTGGCATATGACCTCGTTTTTGGGTCATGAAGCAAAGCTTATTAGGTTCAAGACCACATATAAATTGTAACAGCGTTTTTTAGATTAATACAATATAATTTTTTATTGTATTCACAATTAAGAGGCACTTGCTCTGTTAACAACAGATTGTAAACGGTTTGCTCTAGAGATAAATAAATCCGATCTCTCTTTGGGAGCACTGTCAGTCCAGATTTTTCTGTTTACACATCTTATTCATCTTTCCTTTACCATTCTTTATCTCTGTTTTTGTTTTTTTCTCCGTCTTCTAAAATAAAACTTGTTAAACAAAGTCGAGATAAACCTACATTCTTCCCCATTTTCACTGTATTATAAATCTTGTTAAAATTTTCTTTCCTTGTGTCGATAAATATTTAGAGGGCTAAAACTAAAGTCCCATGACCCAATTCCATTCTCCACAGTGCTGACAAAACTTGAAACAATATACTGGGCGTTGAATAGAAACATGAAATGTATAAATATGAAACGATGTTCTTATCACAAAACAAAACTTGTTTAATAGTTAATGTAAAATAACACCAAAAACATTAGATATTAAATTGTTATTTGATAAACACGGCAAAGATTGATTTCAACATCTATGCCGTGTATATTGCCGTGGTATTATTACGGTGACTTTTTCTATTATTATTGTAAACATTTTTAGTTGCATACTTTATTAGTTAAAAATCAATAATAAGTAAAGGTGCGAATACGTAGAAAGATTGTTTCCGCCGTCGATGTATCGGAACCTAGAAGCGCATGTTTTTGGCACTTGTTGGTGCCAGTTAGTACAAACGTAGAAATATGTATGCTCCACTCTAGTAAAATTTCTTCATTAAAACATTGATGTGAAGTGTGAATTTTCACATATTTCAGGGCTTTGTAGGTATTTAGTACGTTATAACAAATTGTGGGTCTCTCTTTTAAAGTTTACAATCCTAAGATTGGTTGGCAGCAGCTCTCCATTCCTCCCTGATTTCTGCTTTTCTCTTCAGATCTACATGTTTCTGACAGTTAAGCTGCTCTTCAATTGACATATAGTTTAAGGGGGGTCTTCCTTTAGGGTTTGTTTCTTCGACCATACCTTCCACGATTATTTGCAACAAACCGTCATGTCGCAAAATATGACCCATCAAGCTAGCTCGTCTTTTATTTTTATTTTGAAGCAGAAATCTTCTTGCTTCAGCTCTTTGAAACACCTTTGAAACAAAATTATGGGTAGATATTAATAATCATAAATTTCGATAACTTTTGAAAGAATAATCCACGTTTATATATATTTTATTAATTAGACAGGACGATTTTAATTGCCGAAAATTCCATGCCTGAACGTCGTCCATTCGCGTTTGAATCCACGTTTTCTATCTAGAGAGTCGGTCAGATAAATATTGTAAGCACGGTTGAATATTGTACGGTGTTGCAAAAAATTCGATAACCTTTGGATCAAAAATTCCTTTTGCACTGTTCTGCTTCCCTTTAACCGTTAGAGTGCGGAGAAGCGCGATAGCGCTGCATTCGTTCCTTGCGAAAAGTGCGATGCAGCGCTATCGCGCCGTTATGTTTAGCGTGAGTTTGTCCGTTGGCTGGTATACATGTGTTCTGACTTCCCGCGCTTTTTGTAACGACTGGTGTTTTTTTTACAAATCGGAATTATTTTAATTCGATTTTGCACTTTTTTTACATGCCACATACTATGATTTCGGATGTGGATTCTATGCATAGTGACTCGACGGAGAATGAGATGTCGGATACAAGTAGTGATGACAGTAGTGTTATTACGTATCGAAGAAAAAGACTAAGAGTAGAAAGTGAGTCTTCTGACTCTTCTGCTTCTTCGGGAATGGAGGAAATGCTGACATTTACCAATATTCCTCCGACAAAACAGTTTTCCAAAGTAACGAATAATTTTTTCGAGACGCCTGGACCTAGGCTCGCTCCTTCTCCTGATGCCAATCCAATATCATATTTTAATTTATATTTTACAATGGCATTACTACAGTCTATTGTTAGAGAAACAAACCGATACGCTACCCAATTTTTGGCTTGATTGGTTGATATTTGTCCAAGATAGAGCATTTTTTGTACACCACTTTGTTTATTTCTGAATTATTCAAAATAGCCATAGCACTTTAGACACAGTTTCTTTAAAAACGCATAGCACTCAAACGGTTAATATGCATTACTCTGATTTTTCATAATTTTAGAATAACCCTCCACCCTCCTGAGTTATAAGGCGCGGGAAAAGAGTTTTTTTAGTATATTTTTAAATGTGTTAAATTTAAGAAATTTTAAGAACTGCTTACGTTATTTAATTTATGTCTTAAGTGCTTAATACCAAACAATAAATTAAAAAAAAAAAAAATATTATTTTCAACGACAAAAAAACTATATTTTTCGAACGCCTAGTCGCTGGTAACGATCTTTCTACGTATTCCTACCAGGGTGACCAGATTTCAGTTTAGGTAAACCCTGAGATTGGAAAAAAATAGGAAATACAGTATATTTTATTCAATTTTGCTTTTATTTCCCAAAACATTAACAACGTCCATCACCGGCTACTGTCTGACTCGCACTACCGGCTGAGCGTCAGCCGCTGACAGTTGATAATCCGAGTGCAGCAGTTGGCGACACAGAACAGTCAAACAGTTGGCGACTGCTGCAGGCTCTTTAAATCTGTCTCATCAGCTTTAACCGTTGGCGTGATTGGAAATAGAAAGAATTAGATATACGCAGGCACTGCGCGCGATAATTGCGATGATTATATAAAACGTAATTATGTTATATTCATTGCTATAAACCATTTACACTTATTTTAGATAAAATAACGTAATCCGGAGATTTTATAACAAAACCCGGAGACCGAAAAAACGATGTTGAAACCCTGAGACTCCGGGTGAAACTCTGAAACCTGGTCATTGCTTTATTGTGCCTTACATAGATGGAGTTAGAATATGTTAACTGTAGCAACAGAACTTGTTTTATTATTATGCTGCCTAATTTTAGTCTAGCTTTAATAGTTTAAAAGTGAGACAAGTTTAAAGTAATAGTTCCGCGAAGTTTTGACAAATGAATGTGATGAGTCACTCCTTCAGTTACTTCAGTTACTTTAGCCTTGTTTAATTGCAATCTACAATGTTTTCTCTGTCGCTGTGTAACTACTGATGAAATTTGGGTTCATCATTTTGATCTCGAGTCCAAACAACAAAGCATAGAGTGGCGTCGGTGATCCAATGTTGCCAACTAGTGGGAAATTTCCCATAACGAGGGAAAAATAGGTACTATTTCTTGTGTTATGGGAAAAAGGGAAAAAAAAGGTAACAAATCTAAAAATCGCGGGAAATTTCAGAATTTTCTTTGACATTAAAATAATGATAATAGATAGATAGATAGATAATACTTTATTTATGTACCTTTCGGTTTAAATCTACATATTTGCATTATTAACTTTATATTTCACATAAAAAACTATAATTATTGCTAACTAGGGTATCTTCGCTTCAAATTCCTTCTTCTCTCCAAGACCTCTTCCATCCATGTCCATCCTTGGCCTGAATCACACAGCACATCTTTTCTTGTCTCTTCTTTATATTTCATTTCTCCGCAATTCTTCAGTATGTGCTCTATGGTTTCTCTTTCCTCTCCACACAACCTGCACATTCTTTGTTTATCCTTTCTCCAGTATTCGTTTTCCCTTTTCTCATTTCCGCACCTAAATCTCGCTATTATTTTCTTCTTATCTCCGTTGATTTTTGTTTTTAGATACTTTGGTACCTGTGTCGTCCAAGTCTTTACATATTTGCCGTTATATCTGGAATTTGTTAGGC
The DNA here is from genome assembly GCA_963971575.1 of Liopterus haemorrhoidalis. Lineage (NCBI taxonomy): Eukaryota > Metazoa > Arthropoda > Insecta > Coleoptera > Dytiscidae > Liopterus > Liopterus haemorrhoidalis. Next base: position 23,781,918 of record OZ020613.1, on the reverse strand, counting down.
TCTCGCTTCTTTCTTGCCCTTGGATATCCCTCATTCTATCTCTTATTTCCAGTGTCACATCTTGTCCTCCCAACCTTTTTATAGATATCTCCCTTGTTGAGTAGCCGTTATATTCAAGTCTTTTTCTTCTTTTTACTTCCCATTTGGATTCAATAATGATAATAGCAAATACAGAAAAGAAAAAAAAAGAAAAAAATACATGAAATTTCTGTGTTGTGTAACTTTTGAACTTGTAATAGAGCCCTGTATAGGTGTTTTCTTATGGCAACACTGTTTATGCAATATTTTGGGACTTTCCCTGTTTTTTTACATTTAGTTGTAATATTTTCATTGATAAATGACGTCAAAACAAAGAAAAGAAACGGGATGGGTGACGAAGTTCTCAATGCAGTTTTAGTTTTAGGTCTAGGTTAAATATAAGTTTCCAGGCTTATATTAACTGCACAAAATTTCGTGTGACACACCGACACCTAGACCTTCACAAGACACTCACTTATTCTATTCTTTACTAGTAGTAAAGAATGTTTTGTATTCATTATTTTTTTCGTTACCGTAATTTTGATTTACCTCTTCACTTACAAAATAGTTATGACAACTTTTTTTTGCTATTCATTTTGTTACGCTATACTTAAAATTGCATAATTTTACATTGTGGAAATTTTTGTCCGTTTGTGGGAAATTTTATACCTTGCTGTGGGATCTCTTCCACATAAATTTCGTACACAGGCATCAGCGGGCAAGATAATGACCACAATTTTGTGGGATGCCGAAGGAATTTTGCTCGTTGATTATTTAGAACGTGACCGCAAAATCACTGGTCAGTATTATACAAAACTAGTTACAAAACATGATTCCTTAAAAAAAGACGAATTTGTTCACCTGGAATGCTCTTTCATCAGGATAACTCTCCGGTTCGTAAGATATTAATTGCTGTGAGCGTAATTCGTGACACTGGGTTTGAAGTAGGGTTGCACCAATAAACAAATTGACTGATTACCGATTGATAAATAAAATAAATAATGTTAAAAATGAGTTTTAAATTATTATTATTATAGCCTTTTTTTATTTCCGTTTAAATCTATATATACAATTGTACTGTAGCTCATGATGCACATTACATTACATTAAAATGATTTTACAATACATATATTACTTAATATTTACATATAATAATATTTTTAATATCTAATTGAACTTAATTTTATTAAATTCACGGAGCCCATTTCAGGGCATGGGCCTCTCACAGTTGCGTTCAGCGTTGACGGTCGCTTGTTTCCCTTTTCCAGTATTTGCCTGCCGTTTCCAAAATTTCATCTTCCCATCGAGTTCTTTGTCTTCCTCGCCTTCTTTTATGGTTTCTAAGATACCCATTCCGTGACCTCTTTTGTCTAGTTTTAAATAACATATTATAAATAAATAGAGAATAATAAAATAGTTATTTGTGTAAGTTTATATACTTGAAGTTTACCATTTATTTCATCTTAATAAAACAGGCTATAAAACATTGGGATTATAATTGTTTTGCTTGGGATTTACGTGTTTAATTAAATCTTAGTAATTTTTTTCTACCACCATGTGTAAGTCTACCACCACTTCGCACTTATTACAGTGTCTAAAATGGCATTTTTAAGGACTAGTTCGTAAAGTGTTATCATGGTAACCAACTATCAATGCCAAAAATTATCAAATGTACACTTTCATATTATAAAATACGTAAATGAAAGTCATGGATAAATAAAAATACTTCATGTCAACTGACTTAAATCTAAATAACCGTAATAATCGATTAAACACTTAATTTACAAATAACCAACAATTATAGGCTATTCCAAATGTTTAAGCGGAACTAACTGAAATTTACTGTTTTGTATAGTATTTCCAAAATGAAATGGCCAGTCTTGTTAAGAAGCTTAACATAGCATAATGGGTTTATGGCAGTAATCCTAAGACTCGTTGCTGTAAAAAGAATATAAGAGGTATTAAGGGAATTTTTAATTTAAATTAAAATTTTAATTTAAATTAAATTTAATTAAATTTAATTGAAATTTTAATTTAAATCCTAACCTAATTAGTTTTATCATTGATCTTTGCATATAGTGAAGATATATAAATGCTTTATACAGTTTTAATAGATTTACATAATTTAGCACCTATGAATGCGACGAAAAACGGAATGTTCTATTTCAGACATAAAACTGGTAGGTCGGAATATATTGATATTTTTGAGGATCCTCTCTTTTAATAATGTTAATATTCTTCACAATATGTATAGTATAAATCTAATTTAAACCAATTAAATGTGACTTAAAGCGTATAAATACTGAAATTTTGTCATTCAAGTTTTTCTTTAAAAACGTTAATAGAAGCTAAATGTAAACACTTATTAAATAATTGCTTGAATTTCGGAACGGATAACTATCAAGTAGGTACTTATTCAGATTTCAGTTTTGAATAAAAATATTGGAAAAGATAAAGTGAATCGTAAATGTTACGTTTTGAAAGAAAGGGGCGGCGCTTCGTGAAGGCCAAATCTCATTCCAACTAGCATACACGTTCTGTCTGACGAGTTATGTGTGGTGGACTTATACGGAACATTAACCGATTGCAATTATTGGCGGTTTCTGGTCGGTCATCTTATGTTGTCATGGTAACCAGTAACCTGTTGTCAGAATTCTAAAAGCCGACCGGCGTAGAGTAGTGGTAACAAACGTGCCCTGCGTTGTTAGGGTCTCGGGTTGGAATCCTGTTCAGCCTTGGGATTTTCAACATGAAAAATTAGAATTGTCCTGGCTAATTGCCTTAATTGCAAAGGCCATAACGTGTAAAAAAAAAATCTAATAAATCATACATATTATACTGGACAAATATTAATAATTGTTTAGTTAACATGAAGTTTAAGATGAGGAAAATTAATAAATGATTCTTTAATTCACAAATTAATGCTATAATTTTTTCACATACATATTGAACATTAGCTGCCATTTTTTGTGGAATTTTGGTACACGATATCAAAATAGTAAACGGTCATTAATTATTACACAATTCTCTTGAAGTTTTATTAACATTTTCGGTGTTAGAGATTTTTTTGTATATATAATACGTGTGTAAAAGACTTATCAGTCTCGTGTTACCATTTCGGCACTCGGCCAACGCCTCATGCGAAAATTCGCACTAAGTTGAAAAGACTATACACTAATTGCATAAATAACTTTATTTGTCATCAGTTAATTTGGATTAATTTTTGTTGCTCATCAATTAGTTTGTAACTCCATTTTTGCTCTCTTGATCTTTCGAAATAAGGACGCCAGAATAATCGAGAGGGCGCGAATTGGACACGTGTCATCGGTGCTTAATACCCTCATTACGGCCCTGGTTACCTAGACCTTTCTTAGCACTTGGTCACGTAGAATTACAAAAGAGCAATATTTTTAAATGTTATCACTAATATTGACATTTTTAAACCGTGTTTATAGCAATAAATATGATAAGAACATTCGATTTACCTCATACAATATGGACATTGGTCTGTCATCTTTTGTGGAATTTTAGTACTAAATACCATAATGGTGAAATGCCATTAATTATTAATCAATTTTTTTAAATTGTTGAAAATATTTTCGGTATTAGTAAAAATATTGTACACATTACGTTTGTTAAGGACTCTTTTCAATTTTGTCACTCAGCTAACATGTCGTGCGAAAATTCGTACTCGATTGAAATAGTATATTATGCAACGAGCATGAAATGACTATTCCATTCAAGTTTCATACTATGCTTTTTCCCCTACTATAACTTTATTACTTATTTAATTTTTATTCAGTTCCCTTTAAAAACTAACAATAATTTGACATTTGTTTCCAACCTATTTAGTACGTTGCCTAGCAACGGACAGCCATTTCTGCTTGAACCTGTTATGTAATGAACTCGACTTGTTACGTAATGAGCTCATTACTTAACAGATCAGCGGTATGTAATTAAGAAGAGTGAGGAACGTGCTACATTTACTAATCACTGCAACGCTTGTAATGAACGTATATCTATATAGTCGTATAATACTGGATTTAGACCCATTGTGTCCCAATTATTTATTAAATGAAAATATATTTTTTATGCGATTACTCAAAAAAATACGAGGGTCCCATTTAAAAGTTAAAATCCATTAGTTAAGTCTAATGACCCTGAGAAGTCGTTTAATTGAAAATGGTATTAAATTCAGGAGCACCAAACAAAAACCATTGTTATCGGTGAAACATGTCGAAAAATGACTCGCTTGGGCCAAGAAAAATTTAGACCGCGATTGGAGTGATGTGGTTTTCTCTGATGAATCTAGTTTTTACATGAAATATAAAACTTCGAACAAAAAACATTCAAAATTTGGATCAGCTAACTCGTCAAATACGGCACATATGGAGAATACTGCCAAAGTATGCCGAAAAGTTGGTAAAAAGTGTACCGAAAAGATAAGCAATAATTGATAATAATGGAGATTGGACCAATTATTAGGTAGTAGCGTAATAATATTTACAGTAAATTTTTAAATTATTTTTAGTATTACCTTTTCTCTCTTATAACGGGTGTTTTTTTTTAGAGGTATAGAACTTTAAGTTGGCATTACTGTTCAAGATGGCGACCGATTTAACAGCTGTCAAGTGATTTATTCTCAGTTTGGTTTGGCAATTCATCATGAATAGACTCACGCCTGAACAACGCTTGCAAATAGTGCAATTTTATTATTTTTAATTGAAAGACACGTTTGGTGACCGCCTAATTTCACGTTTTGGACCTGTGAATTGGCCTCCAAGATCTTGTGATTTAACACCGCTGGACTACTTTCTGTGGGGCTATGTAAAGTCATTGGTCTATGCGGATAAGCCACAAACGCTTGACCATTTGGAAGACAACATTCGCCGTGTTATTGCCGATATACGGCCACAAATGTTGGAAAAAGTCATCGAAAATTGGACGTCCAGATTGGACTACATCCGAGCCAGCCGTGGCGGACATATGCCAGAAATCATATTTAAAATGTAATGCCACAAGATTATCTTTCGAATAAAAAAAAATTCATGTCAATCGAATAATCCATCGTTGTTTTATTGCAATTTAAAGTTCTATACCTCTAAAAAAAACACCCATTAGTTCGCCAAAAATCAACAAGGACGTCTTATTATACAGACTTTAACTTGCGGGGTAAAAAAAGTTGAATTTTCACACGTGAGCACGTTGCGCGTAACTTTTTTACACTTTTGCAATATGAATAGCTTTATGTATGTACAGTTAAGCACATAATGCATTTATTATTTGATGGTCGTAGATAAATAACTATTTTTTAATTAACTCGTTTATATGATTGTTCAATTATTTTTCTTATTTGGAGAGTAAAATACTTAATCATTCCTAATTTAACGTCCTTCGTATCTATTATAATAAGTTAACAATGGTTAAACAGTTCCCAAAAACGCCATGTATATATTGAAAACTCTTTCTTTTTTATTTATTTATTTTTGTTTTGTTTGATTTTGTAAATGTTTTAACTTTTCTGCTAACGTTACTATCTATTGATAAACTGTTTGAGAACCGCACCTCTAACGTCAATTTTAACCTTACACACAGGATGTATTTACGTTTCCCAAAATACTCTTCCTAAAATTAAATCATGAATGGCGTTAGAATAGACCGAAATAACAAATATTCGAATGGATTTAAATCTGAATACTCTGCCTCTATTTCTATCTCTGCTTGATCACTGTTGGTAAATCTTTACGCCGCCCTAACACCTCCATTTTGATATGTTGTGTCTTTTTAGTTACATTGTATACCAATGTTAATAATTTTCAGTCAGCTGATTTAATGCGCGTTTGGTAATGTCGCCCATTGACGTAATAATTAAAAATGTCAAATGTTACCAAATGTCACAGTATCAATGCGAGTATTTAATTGGACCATTCCTCTTTATTCCCTTGGGTAACGCCACTGGATTAAATGAAAAAATGACCTAAAGAAAAGACATGGTCATTGCCACAACGGAAATAGATTTTAATAAACATCCGAAGTAAAAGAATGTTATCTAATCAGTGGCGTGCGTAACAGAGGAAGCGGAGATTAGGGGCAATCCTCTTTTTTAGTATGCACCGTAAATACCAGATTTTAACCAAGAATGTGGTTTTTCGTTTTGAAATACAAAATTGCTGAAAAAATGTTATTTACGGAACCTGGTTACTGAATGATTACTAACCGAAACAACCAAAATCCTGGTTTTTCTCGGTTGTTACTCCCTTTTACTTTTTATGGCGCGAAACAGTCCTATGGCGTGAACAGTTCAAATAATTCATGATAAATTCATCAACATCACTTCCAATCCACGATGAAACAGTTAAAAGTATCTCGTTTTATAAATATTGTTGATACAAATTTACATATACATATGTAGAAGACCACATAATATTGAGGTTATGGTTTTAAGCAGAACTGTCATTTGAATAAAGTCCCTTAAATAATCAACAACCAACAAAAATCATTAATAATCGCAACCAAATATCTGGTTACTTTCTTATATTTACGGTACAAACTATTTATAATACAGTGCTAAGTGCTAAAATGCAGATTGGGTGCAAATTTCGAGACCATATTTTTTAAATCTGTGCTTTGTATAAATACCGACTTAGCTGGTAGTTATACATACAAGAGGGGTCCTCAATTAGTAATTTTCGGCTCCTATTTCTAATCTTTCTTTACCTTTGTTTTGTAATAACAACTTAAGATCCTGCACCGTTTACGCAAGGAAAGCTCTGTACAGTAATACCTCGGTTAACGAATTTAATTTGTTCCTTGAGGTGATCCTTAGTACGAGTTATTCGTTAGCCGAATAAGGATTTTTCTTAATTTTCAATGCAAAAAACTTTTAATCCATTTTACGACGTTCCCAAAAAGAGGACTGAAGAGTTGAAGATTCATTCCATACATTATTTACACTTTATACAGTTGATGCTGGTTATACTCCAATGCTGGCATGATTTCCCTCTTTTGTAAGATTCTTTTCACAATATGACGGTCGCGCGTGTCCCTTACTATGGTGGCGTATTCAGGGGGGGGGGGCACTGGGGGCTCGTGCCACTCCTTAAGTCCAACGAAATGAAAATTTAAAATAATCGTACAGCAAAATAACTTACGCATTTTACAATATACAAGCTTTATTTTTTTATGATTTATATTAAAATTAATAGAAAATGCATATTCCCATGTTATTTTAGGTCTTCGTAGGTATAATCAAGAAATCCATATTTCGTCATATGAGCAGTGGGCGGCTCTAGCGGGAGGTCCGGGCCCCCCAAAAATTGCTCTGGCTCCCAGTTGTACCCCCCCAGAATTTCTTGGAGAAAATTTCTTGTATTTTAGAAGTGGGAAACTTTTTTAGGTCTTCACTTGTATTTTCATGTGTTTTTTTTTTTTTTTTATTTAACAAATTAATGGTTGCCTCAGCTTCTCAGGCTATTGGCCACCAGATACATATGTTACTTATGTTAATGTTGCATATATACATTTGTGTGTCATTATACATATAGTTTTAACAATATATTATATAAGTAGTGTTTTCATTAAATTAGATAGTTATATTTTTGAGGCTATGTTAATGTCCTTTAAGAATTGGATAACCCGAGATTCTGTGTCCGTGTTGTTGGCTAGCAGATCCTTAATTGTAGTTGGTAAGGAGTTTGAGTCTCTTTGCCTTTGGTACTGGTCACACTCTAGGAGGAAGTGTTCCACGGTTAGTTTGGTATTGCATGTACTGCATATTGGTGGATCAGTTCTCTCAAAGATGTACTTATGGGTGTACATAGTATGACCAAGTCTCAATCTTGTCAGAATGACTTGTTCTCTTCTGTTTGTGCGAGAATTCCACTGTTTTACAGTATCTTTTATTATGTGGAGGTGATTGGTGTCTGTTGTATTTTGCCATGCAATTTTCCATTCTTCTTCCATTTTTCTTCGAATATAATTCTTCCAGTCATAGCTGCTAGGTATATGCATATCTACTAGTTCGCCGTTTACGGCTTCTTTAGCTAGTTGGTCAGCTTCTTCGTTGCCTTCTATCCCTGTGTGCGAAGGTACCCACATAAGAATAATTTTCTTGCCTCCACTAATGGCTTCATGGATGGATTCTTGAATCTTCGTGGCGACAGGATTGGTGGTACGCGATTTATGAACTGCTTGTATAACACTCAGTGAGTCACAGTGTATGACGTATGTACGGGGATCTTCTGTGTTGATTTTTACTTCTTCAACTGCCTTCAGGAGACAGAAAGCTTCGGCAGAGAATACAATTTTCATGTGTGTAAACGATAAAAAAAATTATAATATTTCCTGACCCCCACCCATTTTACTAAAAAAATTCCTGACCCTCCAGATTTTAAGAGCTAGCGTCGCCACTGCATATGAGTCTGTCCGTTCGGTAGATATTGTGAGTAAGCGGCTGGATTTAGAGAATTGAACACAAATACCAGAAATACTGAGACTTATTAACAAATTTAAAATTATTAACAAATATGTAGGTATTTATCGAAGAAAAAAAAGTTTTTGAGGTATTTTGCGGGACATCAAATGAAAGTTTTTGTTACATGGATTAACAATCACATTCTTTTATCAAGAAATTGTGAAGTAATAATCAACTCACTAGGGTCGCGGTCTATTTTTCATACAAAATGATAAGCAGTGCGAATTTCAAATATCCCGAAGGGCTCCTTGATTATTTTTATTTAACCCGAAAAGGTAGAGAAGAGTGTATTTTATATTTTTAAATATATTTTTATCCTAGTTTTTTTTTAAATTAAAGCTATACGGGCTACACAAAATAATGTTGCGAGCCGCCTCTATCGCCCCCCCCCCCCTGTCTTACTGATAATATCATAAGTGACACAAGGATTTTTACCGAGCGACCCAGTACTAGAACGAAATGAGAGACGCATTCTACTGCAAAAAAAAAAAAAAAACTTAATATCGTTGACATTAGATGCTTCTTGTTTCTGTGTCTTTATCATTGTCATTTATGTAAAATGTACTACTAGTCTGTACGTTTAATCGTAATCGTAGTTAACTTTTGACAGCCTGTTTACATAATTTATTATTTATTTATCGTTTGGCTACATAAACATGACATGTCAGTATACGTCAATTATTATATAAATTACAAAATAATTACCATTGTAGATTCAAATAAATTTCATTATTTATACTGGGAGATCAAAAAAAGCTCAAGGGAAGCCATTTATTTTTGAACAACTGTTTTCAATTGTTTGTGTACTAGCTTTACTACTTACTAACAGTACTAATAGTTTAATCCATCGGTTCCCAACCTGTGATCCGCGTGCACTTCTCAGGGGCTCTGCAGCCATTCCAGGAATAAAATAAATCAAAATTAAGTAAAATCAAAATAATAGAAATAAAAACAGAATCAAAATAAGAAAACTGGAAATTACATTCTGAACGAAAATTTAATGTATATCGAAGTTGAATGTATACCCGAGTAATTTCTGACGCTAGCCGGTTTATGACTCTAGCTGGAATGTGATCGGCGAGATGCATTGTTGTTTAAATAATCTGCTTCTATTTTGATTACTTGCTTCATTTTATAAAAAGCTGTTTATCTATCAATAAGTAACCTGTGGAAGAGAAAAGCAAATTTCTAGTGAAATTTATAGTAGAACATCTACCCCCTTCCCAACATTTGTGTAACATTACTTCTAAACACCATTAATTTGGAAGGCATAAGTTAGGCCGAAGGGGCTCCGCCAAAAAAATTGATTCTAAAAAGGGTTCCGCAAGTAAAAAAGGTTGGGAACCCCTGGTTTAATCAAACACATTTATACCAAAAAAATATATGTTTTTTTTTCTCTCGATACAACTTAATTGTTGTTTATATAAATATAAAATAAAACTTCTGTTTTTGAGATATTTATAAAAACTGATCGAATTCTAATAAAAATATATGTAAAGACCATAGATTATTTGTTGATTCTTACAAATACAGTGATGCTCTAGTCTAAATAGTGTAGGATTCTCTTTAGAGGTCTTTCCGTTTACAAATTTAATCAAAGACCTTTAAATAAAATAGGCATATAGGCATATTTATATTAGGGTCCTGTAACTTCTACGTGGTACAAAGTGGTATCAATGAAGCGTTTCCATTCGGTAAGGTTTTGCGCTAATCCTTTCATCTGGTTCCAGCTTTTTCCATAACCATTCTCTTCCTTCTCTGTTGACTGTTGCCAGGTTAGTTTGGTGGACTGCGTTAGGCGCAAATAGCCTTTGTTGCTGTACGCCATTTTTTTTTTTTAACTAACGAGGTTAGTTTGGGCCTTCCAATGCGTTTTTTGCCCTGCGGGTTCTAGTCCAACACTTTTCTTAGCAGTGTTGTCCGGTTCTCGCTTAAGGGCGCCTACAGTTGTGTGGAAAGTGATGGCTAATGTTTACATTTGTCTAGCTCCACGTCACATGTCACATGTCACAACCAACGTACATTGGGCTTAACCACCGTTGGTGTAGACTTCCATATGCATGAAGGTGTCTACAGACGGCGTGGCAAGTTTATACTTGTCTAGCTCCGCGGATCGTGTGTAGGGGCAACAAGTCACAAGTCACAGCCAGCGTAGGCGGAGCTTCGCGCTGGCCGACGTTCCCTTCCGAGGCGGTATTCTATTACAAGTCAAAGGAGTTTGACCAACATCGGTGCAGACTTGTATATGCATGTTAGCACTGTATGCACGACGCACACACACTTGTCATCACATCAGTCCAGAGTGTTGTGCTCAAAAGGAAAGTTATAACCATTTTTGCGTAATTATAAAATCTACTTAAAGTAAAAAGTAATTTTTTGTACTTTTAATCTAATTTAAATATCCAAAGCAAGGTCGAAGTTGCGACTATAACCTCACTTTCACAGTCAGAGACCATATTATGAGCGCTGGTCCATGTTCGCTATTTTGTACTTGGCCAGCACGGACGCATCGTTTGTATGGTACACAAGTACGAGTGTCTGCCAGCGCTACATGTTACGGCCGGCATCAAAACTAGCGCTGGCGAACGCTGGCACGTCTGTAGGCACCTTGACAATACCGTATAAAAGACGCGCACCCGCTTGTCATCACATCAGTTGAGAGTGTTGTGCTAAAAAGGAATGTTATAATTATTTTTTTAGGCGACTATATCAAAAACAGTTCTTTTTTTTTTTTTCATCTAGTACTAGACAAAAAATAAATCTTTTTCGCTTACTTTTTAAGCCACTGAATGTCTACGATAGTAATGTTTGTTCAATAACAAGCGAATGTTTAAAATTATGTTGCTAATTAAAATGAACAAGTTTAATTTTTTTAATTAAAATTATTTTTGGTCACTCAAAAAATATAATGTGCACCTTTGCCATAAAGTTCTTTTTCATCCTCATCTGTTTCAAGTCCTCGGCTCTGCCTCGGCCATCAAATTTAAATGCGGACGAAAAAGATCCACTTTTTGGCCATGGTACACAAATACTTATTTTGGGCGACCATATCAAAAATTGATACTTTTTTATCATCTAGTACTAGCCAAAAACTAAATCTTTTTCTATCTAGGCCGATTCGCTTATTTTCTCTATGCTCTCTATGGGTACACGGAAACAACTGACAGTCAAACATTTATAATTGTAATAATTGTTCAATAATCATAAATTATTATCCAATGTTAATAGATAAATTTAATTTTTCTAATCAAAATTACTTTTGGTCGCCCAAAAAATATAATGTGCACCTTTTCCAAAAAGATCTTTTACGTCCTCACTATTAGACGTTATTTATTGTACAAACGTTGGTCTATGTTCGCTATTTTTCCACTTAGCCAGCGCTTGCGCTTAATTGACATATCGTATGTACAGAGTGATTATTTAATGGCGAGACGACGTCACCGAATTTTACGTGCCTCCTAGCAGAAATACTGGTGAATACTATGACTACAATAAAGCTTGAAGAGATATAATAACCTTAATGCGCATGCGCGCATAATCGCCTGCTACGATGTGCATGAAACGGCAAATTAAAAACTTCCAGTGACGTCGTCTCGCCATTAAATAATCACTCCGTATGCTACGCATATACAAATGTTCAACAATGCTAAATGTTACATCCAACGTTAATACCAGCGTTGGCCAACGTGAGGCACATCGTATGTAGGTGCCTTAAGAGTGTGACCAAATCACTGCCACTTGCGCTTCTTTTCTTGTTAGATCTCTGATTGTTATGTGAGTTGCTATAGGTCTTTATTAGGGACAGTATCTGACCAGTGAATGCCTACTATAATTGACAAACATTTAGTAATAAATGTTTGTAATTTTCTGGACATTATTTCTTCGATTTGCCTAGTCTCACATTCGTACAACACGACTGACTATATTGCTGTTAAAAACCTGCGGCAAACGTAATTATGAAAAATTAATCTCATAAACTTCATTAAATAATTAGGAAATTGATTTTGTTTTTTCAGTTAATTTTTTTGGGTGTTTAATTTTCTAGACGTTCCTGGAAATATGCCCTTGTGGTTAATTTAATTTTCATTTTAACTGATGTAAATTTAATAATTTTCCAGGCGCACCTGTACTCTGAATCGAGTATGAAACTTGTTTTTCATGTTTATAAACTGTTGAGTGGAATATAATTGTATTACAAGCCAGCATGAAACTTTTAACGGGAAATGAACGTACACTTGCCGAGAAAACTGAATTTTCCACTGCAATCGAAAAATATAAATTTGTTTTTAGTGTAATTTGGAATGTGGGGCAGTAATAAATGATGTTGGTTCGCTCACTGACAACTTCTGCTAATGCACATCCGAAATATGTAGTGTTATTAGAAATCGATATTGCCTGAACCGGATTCGGTTCAAAAAAAGAACCGGTTCCGCGTTTCCCGGTTTTGAATATCCGACTCTAGAACGGGGAATTGAGTATATGGAATCGGGTATTCGGAAACAGGTTTCTCAATAATTACGTACCCGGTTTTACCTGAAACCTGGAATCGGATACTCGCTAAACCGGTTTCGGTTCCCAGCACTACACCGAGGTGATGAGAAAAGAATAAGGAAGACGGATTTTTTCAGCAGTTTAATACATTCGTGCTTTTAAATCAACATCGGGAATTGTGTTCATTAGAATATTTTGGGTGTTTTTCCTGATCCTAGAACTTAATATTCGAAACCAGATATTCGGAACCGGGTATCCGAAACCGGGTATTCGAGACCGAGAATTCGAGACTGGGTATTCGGCACTGGTTATCGGAACCGAGTATCCGTAACCGAGTATCATTAACTGGGTATCCGTAACCTGACATCCCTAACAGGGTATTCATAACCGGGTATCCGTAACCAGGTTCCTCGAAAACTACTGGTTTTACCCGAAACTTGCAACCGGATACTCGCACAGCACTTGGAATAAGTTGTATAGAATTGGCAAGAAATGTCAAACAATTATAAATATGGAAAACTCAACAAATCGGTTGCTAAAGGACGAATTAAATGTTTAAACTTGAATTATCTTTAACTCAAAGTTAAAATGATATGTTGTTTTGACTCCAGCTAGGTGTAACTTGAGTTAAAACACCTAACTTGTTCTTTAGCAACCGACCATAAGAGAACCAAAGTGATACTGATAAAAATGCTCATCTAACCCAGGCATGATTAAACTACGGCCTGTTGACCAGTTCTAACCCGCGAGATCCAATTTTATGCGTCAGTGTAGGCATGCAAATTTAACAATATATGTTTCAAACGCGTTCGCGCCAAAAATTCCTACTTAATCATAGTCAATCAGAGCGAAACTCTGAATGGCTAGTGATTCGTGTAACGCTGCGTTCAGAGCTCTTAAATTAGTCGATTATAGGCTATGACCTGTGCACTCTTGATTGTCATATAGATTGTCATATTGAAGTTTGGCATATAGAAACGCGAGCAATCGTTCAGAGCTCTAAATTTAATACTTCACTCAATAAGTCTCCGGTCTAACATATATATGGCAACACTGTTGACAGACCCATATAATTTCTGGATAGTACCAACCTTCAAACGATACGTGTGAAAATTTCATGACATTCTGACAATTAGTTTAGAGGTTACAGTGGTTTTAGTTATTCCAGTTTTGTAATTTTCAAAAGAATGGATAAAAAAGAATTTCGTGTGTTTATTAAACATTGTTTTTTGATGGGATAAAATACTGTTGAAGCCAAACAGTGGCTTGATAAACGTGATAGAGACTCTGCACCAGGCAAATCAGTTATTACTGATTGGTATGCTGAATTTAAATTAATTAATTAATATTATTTTTTTAATTTTAGGAAGGAGAGTAAGTTGATGAATAAAATCAAATTTCTAAAAAAAAAAAGGTTTTTCTTAGTTAGACCGGAGACTTATTGAGCGACGTGGTAGTTGTCGATTGTCAATAGTTTTCCAAACTTATAGTTAGTGAGTTGTTTTAACGAGACATACATATAAACATATCGGCTATCTCAGTCTACATCGGAGAGAACGTTCACATTGTATGCTTTTACATAACATAACAAAATTTCATCGCGCCGATTACAGTAAATATGATCAATTTAGGTAATTAGGTTAGGTTTAGTTACTAAAAATCGAGAACAGCAAATTAGGAAAACGATAATAGATAATAAACATTTTACGAAGCCATCGTAGGTAATTTAAAGACAGATGTCGCACTATTCGTAACGCACTAATTTCCTTGAATGCTGCCTTGAATGTTAAAACTATCTACTAATCTTATCCACAATGCACAGTGGACAGTCAACTAATTTAAAGAGCTCTGAACGCAGCTCTACACAAAAACCTAATTTGTGCTTATCTGCAAATCTCGAAATGTTAAAATTGATATGAATACCAGTACCTTCGTCTATATATGTGAAGGTCGTTAAAAAGGTACACAAAATAGGCGAAAAGTAAAAAATTGATGTGAAGTGTGAATTTTCACACATTTCTCACGGGTTTTGCAGGTATTTAGTAAGTGAATGATGATTATTTGGGATGCCAAATCAAATTTTATTTTTAAATAATGTTTTCTGTTAATTTTAATTCGAACGTCTAATACCATTATTTAGGTTTCTAAATATGTGCAGTATTTTTTTTTTTTTTATATAGCAAGGTTCATTAAGAATTTTAAAAATTGCGCCTATGGCTTCCATTTGTTGTTATAAGTTCCGCCCTTCTGATTTCGTGTACATTGAAACAGAATTAAATTATAATTTAAACAATTTCCACTGGTTATTAATTTTCGCTTTTAAAAATTAAATGCAACATTTGCCAAAATATAACTAAAATTTTGAAAAAATAATTTAAACAATATAAAAATAAAAAAAAAAAAAACAAAAAATAATATTGTCTCTTCTCGAAGGGTTCGATCCTTTTCGGATCGAGTTACTTGGGTGAAATGCCAGCGTCAAAACCACTACACCAATATACACGTTCCATTGTAGCGCGTTACAAAGCTATAACTTGTGTACATTATTATCCAAAAATCACAAAAAATGCGTTTTTTTCCAAAAACGTAATGTGATCAAAAATGCCTGTTGTACTATTCCGATTCACACCAATGTACATTACGTAGAATTTTTTCAGATTTTTAGTTTAAACCATCTGGGCTACAGGGTATGGGACAAAAATTTGTTTGCACAATTTTGGCAAAAATCGCTTCAAAATAATTTATTTTGCAAAAATAAAAATTTGATCGTTAATCCACGTACCAAGGGCTTTCATTTGATGCCCTACTCTATATTATAAATTATAAAAAAATATATTTTTTTCGATGAGCACATATTTGTTTATATTTTTAGGGAGATAGGTTTTTTGTATGTTTTAGTATTTTTCCTATGTGCGGGTCAAAGAGTTGTATAAGCATGCCAATTTTCAACTCTCTAGGTTTAGCCGTTTGGCTACAATTTTTACCGAACAGACAGACAGACGACAAAATGACGGTATAAGGGTTTTTTGGTCATACCTACAAAACCCTAAAAAAGAAATCAAACCAGCTGATAAGCAAAACTAAAAAAAAAGGAACTCAAATTATCTGATAAAAAAAGAAGAACTCTAAATTGCTGATGAGCGAAAAAGAAAGAACTCAAGCTAACTGAGGAATAAAAAATGAAACGTTAACTAGCTGATTAGGAAAAAAAAACTCAAACTGGCCGATAGTCAAAAAAAGAAGTTGCAAATGAACACCGTTTTTATTGAAATGTATTGGCGTTTCTGCTACTAATAATTAAAAGTTATTTATTTTTTGGACTATACTCGTAATTAATTTTCACAACATTCCAATCATTTTAACCCTTGCTATTCTATTTTTTAAACTGTATTTCCATGCGTTAAGGTGTTCAACGTGTTCTCTGTTAAGAAAGTCGACCTTTCACTGGTAAACAAGCGTGCAATCGAAATGTTATGTAACGTCAAACCATGCGTAACTCTAAACATGGCATTGGTAAGCTTCGGAACTCAAAAAAATACATATAATATCACAAAAAGATAAGTACTTGTTGAATTAATATAATACTTTAGAGATACAAGATTCAGAATTATAAACATCTGTTACTTTTCTAAACTTTTCCCAAGTTTACTTTTCAAGAGCTTCTTTAATAGTACCGACGCAGAAGCCAACTAAAAGTGTTTTATAGAATTTCATCTCACGAGAAAACGTCGAGCAGTTAAAGATCTGTTATTGAGACATGAATAGAAGACCATCTTGTTAATAATAACACCTTTGAGATAGTACCATGTGTTCAAAAAGAAATTACATAAGGGTAGGCTGTGGAAAAATAAAATAATAGGAACTGCAAGCTTTAACTGTCAATTAATCAACTGTCATCACTGTTGTTGCCATAAGTTTATATTGAAAATTCAATTAAATTACAATTATAATGGTTTTTACAATAGAACACAAAAAATTTATGATTCATATTTTCGAAATGGTGTTCGAGTGAACGGCGAATGAATTTATAGTGCGGTGTCATGTTTAGAGGAATTTCGGCTACAATTTCCAGATATTGCTTTCCTTGAAGGAGATTTTTACAGCACATTTAGAAGATGTGTTGATTTATTCCAAGATACAGGGAGCATTACTCATAGAGATAGATAGAACTGGAAGGCCAAGAGTTCGTACTCAAAATACAGTTGATGATGATCGTCAAAGTATGAACGAGCAACCCACTACATCACTACGTACACTGTCGCAAGAGACTGGTTTATCATTAGGAACTTGCCATACTATTGTCAAAAATTTAAAGCTGTTCCCATACAAAATTCTTGCTTTACATGAGTTTCTGCCAGCAGATCACGATAGGCGAATTGTGTATTGCCACTGGTTCCAACGAAATTTAATTAATAATGATGATTTGCTAAATTTGACGTTTTTTTCTGACGAGGCCTGGTTCACCCTTTCGGGGTATATTAATTCATAAAATATGAGGTTATGGAGTAATCAAAATCTTCATACTTTTCGTGAAACTCCTCTTCAACCGTTAAAAGTTGGTGTTTGGATTGCTGTGTCTCGAAGACGTATTGTCGGACCCATATTTTTCCACGACACTGTTACTGCTCAGAAATATCGGAATATTGTACGTGAATTTATTAATCAGCTTCATGAGGATGAGCTCCAGCAAGGTTACTTTCAACAGGATGGCGCGACTGGCCACACCGCTCAAGAGACCATCTTACCTTCGTGAATTTTTTGACGATCGAATAATTAGTTTACGTTCAAATCCAGAATTTCCACCTAGATCACCAGACTTGACTATTTTAGATTACTTTATATTCCCTTATCTGAAAAATAATGTATACAAGACTCCTATTAACAATATCGAGGAACTGCAAAACAGAATTACCGAACAGTGTGCCAATATAACTCCTCAAATTCTTATAAATGCGTTTAATAGTACTAAAAGACGAGTAAATTTGTGTCTGCAGGAAAACGGTGGTCATTTTGAACAGCTTCTTTAGTTTTTTTATGTATATTTTTCTGTACCTGTGAAGTCAAAAAATATATTGTATAAATTTGTATTTAGCTGGCTAATATGGTTGTATAGACTAATGACCAATAAAACAATATAATTAAAAAATAATAATAATTTTTGAACTCATGGTATATTCAAATGCTTACATCAGCGGTCCCAATCTGGAGTACGTTTACCCCCGGGGATACGCAGAGAGCCGGTTGGGGGTACGCGAAAATAATATAGATAATGGCGAAAAACACCAGAGTTTTAGAGACTTACGTTAAAGTTGAAAAAGAATAATTGGTTGAACTGTCGACTGATTCTGTTTTTCAACAAACTATTTATTTTGGTTTATGAAATAATTAAAAATTCAACAAATTCGGAACAATACAGGGATCCGTAGGAATTTTTAACATTTTAAAAATGTTCTTATATGTATTTTAAAATTTTCCTGATACGAGATTAATTTGCAAGTTGGTATGTTTTGTGTTTTTTTGTAAATAAGTTTAATTTTTTTGTGGCCCGTGATAATATGTTTTTAAATTTAAGTTTCTATTGTTGTTTAGTATTTAAGTTGGTAGACCTGATAGTTTTAGCACTCTTTTTATTCACATTTTGTAATGTTGGTATCTTTATTAACAATTTTCATAATATATACACTGAAAATCATAAAAATGCAAACGTCCATGTCAAAAATATCCGTAAATGTACGCTTATGATCAAATGCGTCATACAGCTAGAGTACAAACATTGTTAGGTGAAAATGACAAGCCAACGCGTTAGACCAAACGCCTTTCAATCATATATGAACGCTCTGTACATTTTTTTTAAATTTTCGCGTATCGGTTTGAATTTGCTGCGAACTGGCACAGGCCCGCGGACCGGCGTTTGAGCAACAGTACTCTAGAGCAGCGTTTCAAAATTTCGTGGGATTAAAATGAATTCACGAATATAAATAAATCGTTTTTATTGCGTTAAATAATTAAAAATTAATTTTGATTTGTGAGGTTGTTGAGCCTTTTTCTTTAATTTGCTTTATGTATTTTTAGATGCAATGCGGTAATTAAGCTGGGGCATAAGGGGCACATGCCCTGGGCCCGTATTCGAAGATGAGCCTAGAAAGGAAAATATTGGCGTAATAATTGTATTTGAGTGAGGACTTTTTTTCAAGTCATTACTTGAATTTTAGAAGTGAGGACTTTTTTTTAGGTCATCACTTGTATTTTAGAAGTGAGGACCTTTTTTTGTTTAGGGGGGCCCAATTATAAAATGTTGCCCAGGGCCCGAAAAAAACTAGTTACGATCCTGGTTAGATGACTAGATGGCTAGTGTATATTTGTTCAAATCAAATTATGTGAGGCGTATTAATAGGTTCCGCATTGATTTTCACACTGAAAATGGTTCTTCGGATGTCGCGCAGTATTATTTGACCCTCATCCCCGTTATTTTGCCTAAACCGTACCAGTGTGTTGCACATCTACATTTCAGATCTCCATCGAGTCCTTAACTATCTCTCTACAGTGTAGTTTCTAAGTAGTCCGGAATTTTTACGGAAATAATTAATTTCTCAAGTAATTAGAAATATTAATATGGAAATATTTAAAACTGAAAGTATTTAATTAAGTAGTGAGTTCCATGTTATTAAATTGTAGTCAAAGAGCGTGAATTTGAGTGTATTATTCCATTCAGTTGATTCTGATAACGAAAGTGATGACCGCTTTAAAAGGGGGTCAACTGGTCACTGACGTAATATGTAACAAAAGTTTATAAACGAAAAGTAAAAGTAACTCTGATTTCTAGACCAAATACTTTGAATACTCCAACTAAATGACCAATAAACTAATTCAATTACATTGCAGTTTTGTTTACAAAAGTCTTGAATATATTTTTCTAGGCCGGTTAGGAAATAAGCCTACTTATGTACCTTATTTAAATTAGGAAATGAACTTCAAATGAATTTTCATCCAAATAGTAACAATATTTATTCAAAAATTTAGTTCTCATTAATAATGATCTTCTACTATAGTATGTTTCTTTGGTTTAAGCGGAACTAAACGGTAGTTTCTTTTAGGTTGTCATGAGAAGGGAACCTGCTTAGTTTATTTCATGTTTCACGTGTTGGCATGTGAAAATTTAAAATACCAACAGTAAACCATGGTAACGAGTGACATTTATTGTAAAAAATATAATATATAGGTAATATAATAACCTATACAGTCTGTTCCAAACGGTTAAGCGGAACTAAATGGGAATTTAGTTCTTTTAGGTTGTCACGAGAAAGGGACCTTGCTTGGGTTATTTCATTTTTCACGTTGGGTTGTCAAAATTTAAAATTCCAACAATGAAACCATGGAAATGAATGACATATGTCAAAATTAAATATTTT
Source organism: Liopterus haemorrhoidalis (assembly GCA_963971575.1). Lineage (NCBI taxonomy): Eukaryota > Metazoa > Arthropoda > Insecta > Coleoptera > Dytiscidae > Liopterus > Liopterus haemorrhoidalis. The sequence goes on along the minus strand of OZ020613.1, from coordinate 23,761,527 downwards.
TTTTAGATATTTTAATGACAAAAAAATAAATAAATGGGAAATTTGTATTAAGAATGACACAAAAAATCAAAATATAAAGAAAATGACATTTTAAAATGACATTAACCTTAACCAAAAAATGTTTATTGTAAGTATGATTTACAAAGCTTAAACAAAACGGCCGAAAGGCACGATTTAAACGATGAAAGTAACTAGATTGCAAAATCTAGTTCCGCTTAACCGTTTGGAACAGACTGTATATTATATTTTTTTGGTTTCTCTTTAGTTTAGGCGGAACTAAATAGGGATTTTGTATTTTTAAGTTATCACGAAAACTTGGCAAGGTTATTTCATTTTTCATGTTGGCATTCATTATTAAGTGACAGTTATTAGAAAAATAAAATAAATAATACAATTTAAAATTTTTAGAAATGTGAGGATTTAAGAAATGAGACATTTTTATTAAAAATGACACAAAAAATCAAAATGTACTGAAAAATGAAATTTTATAATGATATTAACTTTAACCTAAAAATGTTTATTGTAAGATTTACAAAACTTAACCAAAATAGACAAAAGCTCGAATCAAACTATAAGAGTTACTAGATTGCAAAATCTAGTTCCGCCTAAAGGTTTGGTGACAAACACACTTTTTGAAATCAAAAAAAATAATTAAAAAAATTAAATTTGTATTAAGAATCACACAAAAAATCAAAATGTACTGAATATGACATTTTATAATGACAGTCAATTTAATCTAGAATTTGCATATTAAGTATGACTTATACCCTTTTCACACTAGAACTTTAAGACGAGTGAACTTAAAGATCACCGATGTTTAACATAGGTTTGCTTTCACACTTGATGTTTAAATCTCCAGGAAATTACCAGGTTTGAACTGTCTGCGCAGACGCACATTTTGAATTATTATAAACAAATATGGATATTTCATTTCATTCTATAATAAAGACACTACAATAAAGAATATATTACACCTGTATTAACATGTAAGTCGATACATTTTATCTCAATTATTGTAGCTCTGTATTTTATTAAACACATTATTAAAATAAATAATTTCTATTATAACAATAAGTATAAACTTCTTATAACGTCGATTTAATACAGTATTCTTGTTTATAATAATACAAAATCTTGACAGCACAAATTCAAAGAGTATTTTTTTATAATAGAAATTATGTTGGCAATGCGGACGATGTTTAAGACGCAGATCTCTATCTTAAACATCGCTTGTATTTAGACGAGGTCATACGTTTTCACATTAGCGTTTAAAGACACATTCACTTTAACATCCGATCTTAAAGTTCTAGTGTGAAAAGGGTATTACAAAGTTTAAACAAAATGACCAAAAGTCCGATTTAATAGATAAAAATCAACTGTGGCCACCACAGGACCGACCGCCATCACAAAGTACTTTTTTAGTTTATGCTGCTTTATCAAAAAATGTCTCAAGACAGACAGACCGACCGACAGATATGCTAAAAATAGTCAAAACGTTATGTAGGGACCTCAATTCGTGGAGATTCATCGAAATCTCGAAATGTCAAAATCGGTATGATCACAATACCTCCCTTATATATGTTGGCGGTCGGTAAAAATTACAAGATTTCAAAATTTAGTCCGCATATACGTTTGGAATAGCCTATAGCTCTATAGCCTTTCAAATTATACGAAAAAGGAATGTGAATATCATTATTTTTTTGACGTTCTATAAATAAAATTGGAGGCTCAATATTCGGATATTGAACTATCTTTTCTAATATATAAATAATTCGATTGTGTGTAAAGAATGGTTGCACCGATTTAAATAAATCCACCATGGCATCGTTTCTGGTAAAATAGACCTGTATTTTGCAATCAAGCGAAAACGTTAAAATTATGTGAAAAAAATCCCTAAAAGGATCAGTGATAAGAATTCTGTACCTAATTATCATAGCAGTCGTTGATACGCAATGAAAGTATAGCGACAGAGGAGAGGTGAAGGGAGGATCAGACGATGTGCTACTAAATACATTTATTTTATTTGTAGAAAATCACAGAAAGTTTACAGAAAATAAATAAAATATAAATTTACATAAAAAAGTGTATAAAAAAATAACAAAAAAAAACGCAAAAAACATATACAAAAACTTTCGCCGGACCACTAAAATTTTTCTGCGGACAAAAAATAAGTGAAATAATGGACAAACTGCATATTGTACATATTTTAAAGTAGATTTTGAAAAAATCAATCTTAAAATTAAATTCTATATCTTCAACTTGTTTTCGGTAAAAATAGATATTGAACAAACCAATTGTATGGTGACGACATGACAATAGAAATAAAGACAAATAATATTCACACGATACACGTTTCTAAGTGGTATATTCTTTTGATTCAACTGTTAGCTGATCCCAGGTCAGAGAAGATGAAAGTTTCGTTGTGTAATAGCTACAGAACAACTCGATTAAGTATGGTATTTACCATGCTGGAGGGGAGCAGGGGAACGCTGTTTTTAAGTTAGAAAAAAATTCTTATCGGTCAACCACTTATAATATAATTTTTTTTTGGATTATTAAGATACAAATTTGGTATTTTAACCGAGTACTTAACAACAAGCTTCTACGAACACATCAATATTCTAAAACGTAAATCTGATTAAAATTTATACAAATTGTTAATTATTTTATAAATCTATTTGTTAATTATATTATAAATCAATTTAGGGAAAAGGAAAGAAAGGAAATGTACGAATATTGTGGCTACTCAACAACAGCGGTAACACTACAAAGAATGAATGGAGAAGAATTGAGACACGAAGTAACAGAGCGAATGATCGACATACAACAAACGGAGCAAGATACAAAAATACGAGAATCAAGATATAATAGCAAATATGAAAAGACCTGGACGGTGAGAAAACCACAGTATTTGACAGAAAAAGACAGTAGAGAGAAGAAAAAAGTGATAGCGAGATTTAGATGTGGAAATGAGGAGAGGGACAATAATTTTTGGATGAAAGAGGAAGAAAGAACATGCAGAATGTGCAGGGAAGGTAAGGAGACAATAGAACATTTGTTGAAAGAATGTGAAGAAATACGACAAAGAACGGAAACGAGAAAGGAAATTTTGGATGAAACAGGAAGGGGGTATGAATGGATGAAAGAAGTGAAAAACAGAAGGGAGGAAATTAAGGAAAGGAGTCAACGAAGACATTAACCAAAGGAGAAGAGAGTAGATTTTAAGCCGGAAGGCAAAAATTATAATTATTATTAAGTGTAAGTTAATTACTGTAAGAGAAATGTAGTACATAATATTTAAAAATAAAAATATCTATCTATCTATCTAATCTATTTAGTTAAACTGTTTACTATGTTTACTTTAAATACATGATCAATTTTGTAAAATGTTTTCTTGTTCTTTTTCCTTCATACTCGAATTTTATTTACGCTATTTGCTGGTCTGCGGATGAAAAATTATTGGGAACCGTTTTGGTCTAAATTATTAAGATTAAGTTTATTAAAATAAATTATTAAAATACACTATACATACTTAAAATATTAAATATTTACATAAAGATACACATTATACTATGCACAATTTAAATTTATTTACGAATATATATTCTTAACAGTTATCCCTGTTACGCCCATTACGGATCATAGGCCTCCCCTAGCTCTTTCTAAGTTTTCTTATCCTGAGCAACCCGTGGCCATTGACCTCCTATTTCCCTGACTATAATAATAATAATATTAATAATATTTATTTATTGACCACAATACAATACAATTAAATCGTTTACAATCAGTCAAAAAAAAATCAAGCAAATAGTGTAGATTTACACAAAAAGAGTTACACATAGTTACAATTATTACTTAAATCAGATACAAAAAAACTAATGATAATTCTAAAAATTTAAATCAAAATATTCGAACACAGAGTACAATGGATTTTGAATTAACACATCCTTCACAAACGCTTCAAATTTATTTTGGGGTAAAAGTCTTACTGACTCTGGCAATTTATTAAAGAATTTAATAGCGTAGTAGGTAGTGCTATTTCTGGATTTTGATAGACGGTAGAATTTAGGATATATATCATTCTTGTATCTAGTATTATCACTATTAATCTCATTAAACGATTTAAAGTCGTTTTTATTTTTGTAGAAAAATTGTAAACAGGCAAAAATGTAGAGTGATGACAGAGTAATAATTTGCAATGATAAAAAGATTTTTGACAATCTGCTCTGTAAGAAATGCCGTCAATGATTCTCACAGCGCGTCTTTGCAATCCCCATGCTAAGAAATGTGTGATTGAAAAAGTGATTAATAAGCTACTAAGAGCACATCTGGTTCTTTGTCTTCCTCTTTTCTTTGTCCAACGGCAACCATTACATAGTTCGTCTTGTCCATCTCTCATCACTCTGTCTCGCAATGTCACCTGCCCAGTTTCATTTTAGATTAAACGAAGAGATGATAATATCCTTTATATTCGTTATTTTTCATATGACCTTGCTATTTACTCTATCCCACAGTCTTATACCTACAAGCGCTCTTCCATACCTCTTTGACTTAGTTTCTAGGTTTGCTTAATTGTTAAAGACCAAATTTGGCTTCCATAACTAAGTATGGTTTTAATACGGAATTTCAATTTTTATGATTGGTTTTAAGCCCCAAAATCTCTTGCAAGATTTAGCAATTTTCGCGTTCACTTTTTTTGTTTTAGAATTATTGAATGATATTATTTGACCTAGATACACAAACTCCTGGACAGATTCTAATTTGGTATTATCAAGTGTCTAAATTATTATTTTCCGTAAATATACTCGCTATACTAAGTACACCTAAGGCTTTGAGACGTGTTTGTGACATAGTACCTTTTTAAATATGTGTTTACAAATTTGAGTTTTGAAACAGCCCTTTCTGCAGTTGTTAATGGACAGATAGTGTCAAAAACAATTGTAATGTGGTGTATAAATCGGGAAACCCACTTTAAATACTGCTATTTTTTACACATAAAAACTTGTTAGTTCTTGCTTACATCAATATTTTGAAAGTTTAGAAAACATAATTGTTTTAAAATTATTTGTTGACTGATTTCTTCGGAAATATTTGTTGGATGATTATTGGCAAGACCTTTAGCTTTTCAAGTATTTTTTGTTCGTTTATTTCAATCAAAATATTAAAAGTTCACTTAGATTCCGTTTTTTATCCATTGTGAGCAGGCGCGGTAAATATCTTGCCGATACCTTTTTTATGTTTGAATGTTCCTGCAAAATATGAAACACACATTCGTCTGAGATGTTTACCATCTTGGCTATCACGCGTATCTTCACTCGACGGTCGTCCAACACGATATCATGAATTATACTAACCATCTTTTAAGTTATAACCTCATTCGGACGTCTGAGGCGTTTAGCATCATTCTCACATGTTCGTACGACCATAACGAAATTCAGTGAACCATTTGTGAATCATTCCATGCGACGGGGCAGAGCTCCCATAATACTTTTTTAACTTTGCTTCAGTTTCCCTAATGGTCCTTCCACATAAAAAGTAGTGCTTTATCAACACACGGAATTGAATTTTGACCATAATAGCAAATAAACAAAAACTTATCCGCTTCGGAAGCTTGTTAAAAATGTACTATTTCACAGAAACTTAGTGAGTATGTGTGCAAAGAATGACTAATGTTCGAAATAATGTTAAACATGTGATCTTAGTGCCATCTCTTTTCAAAGTCACTGACTTATCAAACACCCCTCGTATTTCTGTTCTACTTGACGTTGAAAATGTATACGGTAACTATAAACTCTCTATTATAGAGGACAGTCCTTTATTTTAGAGTTCCTTTAGATTTATTTATCTCTGAAAAACTCACTCTTGTCCTTTATTATTATTTGTTTTGTCATTTAAAGTACAGAAATCTCGTTCGTTGAAGAATTCGAAAGGATCCTACTGAATTTGTGGACGATTGTTGGGGAAAATGTGACTTTTATATTAAATAGAAGAAATTTGATTATTGATGATGGTGAATTGTTTATTAAAAATTATATTACTAATGAAAAGTTTGTGGAATAGCAACAAATTAATGAAATTCCCTGCTAATGGGTTGAAATATTTAAATATTTTGTAGATAAACAAATATGTTTTCAACATATTTTAAGTATTATTTAACTGAACGAATATTTTAATAATAAACAATATGTTGTATTAGTGAAAAACTCAACTAAAAATTGAAAGAGTAGAAGCATGCAGCTGTATTAATAATAATTATGACATGAATTGTATACAACTTCCCGAGTTTTTAAAGTATAAACCCCATATTTTAAAAAACATTGATGTGAAGTGTGAATTTTCACACATTTCTGGGTTTCGCAGGTATTTAGTAACTGAATGATGAGTATTTGGGATGCCAAAACAAATTTTATGTCAAAATATTTCTTTATGAATTTTAATTCGAATGCCTAATACCATTATTTAAGTTTCTAAATATGTGCAGTATTTTTTTTTTATATAGCAAGGTTCATTATGCTTTTGAAAATTGCGCCTATGGCTTCCATTGGTTGCTTAAATCATAAGCCCCGCCCTCTGGTTTCGTCAAACATAGAATTAAATTATAATTTCAACACTTCCCACTGGTTATTAAATTTACGCTTTTAAAAATTAAATGCAACATTTACCAAATTCGATGTAACTAGAATTTTGACAAAATAATTTAAACAAAATAAAAATTCAAAAAAAAAACAGAAAAAATAAAATTAACAGGATTCAACTGTAGTTTGCAAATTACAAACCGCACGACAAAACCAACTACGCTATTAGAGCTAGTGATCTGGTGTGTTACATAGCGAATTAAATATTTAACATATTTTAGTTAAAAACACAAAAAATGCGTTATTTTACGAAAACATAATCTGATCAAAAATTCCTGTTGTACTATTCCGGTTCACACCAATGTATATTACTTATATTTTTTTCAGATTTTTAGTTTAAACCATCTGGGCTAAAGGGTGTGGGACAAAAAAATTTTTGCACAATTTTGGCAAAAATCGCTTCAAAATAATTTATCTTGCAAGAATAAATATTTGATCTTTAATCCACGTACCAAGGGCTTTCATTTGATACCCTACACAGAATTATAAAAAAATATATTTTTTTTCGATGAGCACATATTTGTTTATATTTTTAGGGAGATATGTTTTTTAGATGTTTTAGTATTTTTCCTATGTGCGGGTCAAAGAGTTGTATAAGCATGCCAAATTTCAACTCTCTAGGTTTAGCCGTTTGGCTACAATTTTTACCGAACAGACAGACAGACAGACGACAAAATGACGGTAAAAGGGTTTTTTGGTCATACCTACAAAACCCTAAAAAGGTACTTTTAAGAGGTGTGATCAAAAAGTTCGTGCAATTTTGTAATTTACAAAACAATATTTATTTATTCATCAATTTTTATATTGTTCCCTTCAAAATAGTCTCCATCGGATATAATGTTCTAATGCCACCGTTTTTTTCCAGTCTTCAAAACACTTCTGAAATACAGATTTTGGTATAGCATTCAGCTCCCCCAACCATTTTGCTTTTATTTCTTGAATGGTCGTAAAGCGTTGTCCTCTCATTGTTTTTTTCATCTTTGGGAAGAGAAGAAAGTCACATGGGGCCATATCTGGTGAATAGCGTGGTTGCGGTATCATTACGGTACTATTTTTGGACAGAAAATATCGAACAAGCAATGAAGTATGAGCTAGTGCGTTATCATGGTGCAATTTTTAATAATTGTCCTTCCATTAATCTTGCCGTTTTCTACGAATTGCTTCACGCAGCCGACGCAACAAGTTCAAATAGTATTCTTTAGTAACTGTAACACCTTACGGTTAAAGTTCATAGTGCACAATACCACGATAATCTAAAAAACAGTGAGAAGAACTTTAACATTCGATCGATCTTGGCGTTGCTTTTTGGGTCTTGGTTCATTTGAAAGCTTCCATTGAGATGATTGAGCCTTTGTTGATGTCATAACCGTACACCCACCCACATCTCGTCACCTGTTATGATGCACTGGAGCAATTTTGAGTCATTGACGACATCATCTATCATTTCCTGAGCGACTTTACGACACAGTTTTTATTCAAAATTTAACAATTTCGGAACAAATTTTGCTGCCACTCGCTTCATGCCCAAAACATTAGCGAAACTTTCTTCACATAATTGTAATTCGCCGGTTATCAAGAATTTTTTTTAACTTCTTCCACGTTTTTCCGGTTATTGAAGTGCTGGGTCTCTCAGCTTTATTATCATCTTCAACTGATTCACGGTCATTTTGAAAGTGTTTATTCCATTTGTAAATTGTTCGTTCATTTATACTCGACTCAGCAAATGACTTCTGCAACATCACCACTACTTTGCAGCACTTCATTTAATTTTTCACGCAAAATTTAATGCATATTCTTTGATCCCTTATTGTGATCAAAAATAGGTTAACCAACATGACAACAATAAAGTTTATCAATTCAACATGTAACGCGGGAATTTCAAAAATTGCACGAAATTTTTTATCACACCTCGTGTATAATTCCGGGTTTACATTGGTAGAGTAAAAGAGCTAGTAAGTAGCGCAAGTAACTAGAAACTAGTTACTGTCCCTGTGTAAACAGTTGACAATGTGACTACTAGAGTATTAGCTTCTAGTAGTTGGGCTAGGATAGCAGCTAGCTCGTCGACGTATTTACTAGCTACTATCTTTTCCCCTGATACGTAAAAATGATTCATTTCAAATTGGCGGCAAGTGGTAACCTGTCATAACAAATATAAAAAAAAAACATATCAGGTAAGTTATAATTTATTTACATAAATTGTGTAACATTTATTTATTAATTGATTATTTCTAAAATCATCTGTGAAATAGCTGCCTTCGATACACGAAAAAGATGTTGTAGACTACGATAACTATTTCCTGTGGCTAGGAAATAAAGCGTTAATTTCAATTTTATTCTTGCTGGAATCGCATCCCTCATTAGTGTACCAGTTCGTTGTAATAATGGACTAACTAAATTTAATAGCCTATTAAAATCATCTGGTGTCATTCTTAAACACAGTCTGCACTCTTTTTGATCTTTCACAGCTAATTCACGAAATAGAAGGGCTGATGCGCCATGGGTAGCTCTTCTATCAATCCACTTTTTAACCCATTTTCGTTTAGGCTTATATTCTGTACCGATGTCTTCGATAAGACAATCAGTTATTTCCTCCACAAGAATAATACAAAATATCATTTTTTAATGGCATCACGCCGACGACGATGTATATTTATATTCATAAACTATTTTTTGCAAAAAGATAATTGCACAACAAAATCACAGTGAAGTTGTCAAATGTGTTTTGACACTTACTGTCCAGAAATTAAGATAGTATGCCAATTGTGTACGAACACCTACTATCCCGAAAATAAGATAGTAGAGTAAAGCGCGTAGTACTTGCTTGCGCTAGTTGCTAGCTCTTTTACTCTACCAATGTAAACCCGGCATGACAAATATCAACTAATAGTATGTACCGTAGATAGAATAACCAGATATTTGGTTGCGATTAGTAATGATTTTTGTTGGTAGTTGATTATCTAAGGGACACTTTATTCATATGACAATTATGTTTAAATAATCAATATTCTGTAGAGTTCTGCACATTATACATTTATATGTAAATATGTACAATATTTATTAAATGAGATAACTGATTCATCGTCGATTGAAAGCGATGATGTTGAAATTATCATGGTTTATGTGAACAGAGGACAGTTTCGCGCCATAAAAAAGTGGAGGAAGGTTAGAAACCAAGAAAAACCAGGATTCGATCAGTCTCTGTAATGACATTTTTTAACAATTTTGTATTTTCGAAACGAAAATCGCATTCTTGGTCGAAATTTGGTATTTACGATACCTTCTATATTGATTGATCTTATATTTTATTAACATTTTATTTTAGCTATTTTTATAAGAAAATTTAAACGGGGTATTGTTAACATTTATTTATCAACAGCTTAGTATTTTAACAAAAGCTATAAAAATAGGTAAAATCATTGGATAAAACAGTTTTTATCGCGTTGCATAATTGCGCCGTAAATCACAATTTAATTACGTTTTCATGTGTGTTCCAGATTTATATTAAAAGTGAAATTGATCGATATATATATATTTCCATATTTCAAGCAGTTGTTCTCAGCTGAGTATATGTAACTAGGACATTCTACTATCTGACCCTAATTCACTATACTACATGTATGAAACAATGTTCGTGACAGCCACAGACGAGTGGGTGATATTCGCATGAGTCACCCAGAGAAAATCGAATTAAAAATCATACTTCGAGGGTCACTTGTAAAGTTCGCGAACTGATAATGAGAAACTGTATTTTTGATGTAGAATTTATGATTTTCCTTGATCGTTTATGTGGCTGAAACTTATAAAATTGTAGGTAACGTTTTGGCGTTAAGCAAGAATTTGCTCACTATCGCTTATAGCGAAATACGACATGCAAAAGTTATATACTGTTTGAAAGAGTATCGAGGGCTGTATACAATAAAGCACGTGTCAAGGTCGTGCGCTACTGCTTGCGCGAACGGTGAGTAGAGAAATTATGCGCTCGAAATCAGAGTTCGATTCGGCTATTCGCGCTTATAACTCACGAAATAATCGTCGTAGAGAGGTCGGGTTTATTTTGTTTGATAGAGAATCGATTACTTTACTCGAGTTTGAGTGCAAGAAAAAATCTAAATATTTTAATGTGCCTAAAAGTAACAATACATGCCTCGGAGCTTCACCATGCCTAAGAAAAATGCTGCTGAGATCGTGTTAAACTTGCCGAATGCTGTCCGTCCATCGTCTGCTATGAATACTGAAAACATTAAAAAAGTTGACAAGCTCATCTGGAGCAATAGGCGAATATCTGTGAATAAAATGGCTGGGGTTTTAAACATTAGTAACATTAATTCCTGGGAGGTAAGCGATTTGACTCTAATAACCCAGTAAATATTGGCTGCGTCGTCAACCACATTTTTTTTTCACGGGAATACTTAAGAGATGGGACATGTGTATTGAAAAGGAGGTAACTTTTAACGATTAAATGAGACTTTTCACCATTTTCTTTAACAAAAGCTTCATTCAATCGTTAAAAGGTAAGCTCGTGACAACTTAAGAAAATTAATATCCCATTTAGTTCCACTGTTAATTCATAATTAAAAAATAAATAAAATGCAGGACAAATTCGTACCGCTCTCGTATATTATTGGTTGTAAAGGTGTCCCAAGATTAACGCAAGATTTGAATTTGCCGCCATTTGTGCAGTAAATTGTTGGCTACCCTGAAAAAAAAAAAACAATTTGACAGCTAAGAGTTTAGGGTTGGTAAAAATGGAGCGCTACACGATACAACAACGTGTTTTCATGGATTATTGAACATCAACAAGTGGATGCTGATTTTTCGAGAAAAATCATCCTAAGCGATGAAGCACATTGATGGCTTTGTTAATCACCAAAATTGCCGTGTTTGGGGTTCGGAGAACACACATGTGATTGTCGAAAAACAAATGCATCCACAACGTCACTGTTTGGTGCGGATTTTGGACAGGAGGCATCATTGGACCATACTTTTTTGAAAATGAGTCTGGTCAAGCAGTGACTGTTACTGGTGCTCGATATCGCGACATGATAACACAGTTCTTTCTGCGAAATTGGATGATATTGATGTGGCCAATATGTGGTTTCAACAAGCCACATGCCATATAGCCCGTGAAACAATTCAATTACTGCATGAGACATTTCCTGGTCGTGTACTCTCTCGTTTCGGTGTTCAGAACTGGCCCCTTAGATCGTGTGATTTAACACCATTAGATTTCTTTTTATGGGGTTATTTGAAGTCAAAGGTCTATGTCAACAAGCCCACAACCACCCGTGCATTACAGGAGGAAATTAAACGCTGCATCAACGAAATTCAGCCACATTTATGCAAAATGGTCATGGAAATTTTCGACAAAAGAGTGCGTATGTGCCAGCAAAGCCGTGGAGGCCATTTGCCCAATTTGTTATTCCATAAATAACCCTATCCTATGTAGTTTATGATTCAATAAAAAAATAACAATCTAAAGACTAAAAACTGTATTTTCTTAAACTTAATTCAAATCTTGCGTTAATCTTGGGACACCCATTATTAACGCTATGTTTAACCCCCAGAGTTTAAAAGTTTTGTATACAAAACTAACTGAAATAAAATTAGTAACAATCTATACATTAAATTATGTACCGAATTTCTATCTAATAGGATATTTTTAAGTGTGGAAAAAATTATTGTAAACAAGTTATTGCTTAATAACTTAATGATAAATAACTTAATGATAAATAATAATAATAGAAATGTTCAAATAAATATGTCAATATTTTTTTCGACATTATTATTAATAGTTTAGAACCTTCGTAGAAATATATATACTTGATGATAATTTGGTTTTCCACTTGGTACACGTGTTCTTTACTAAAATTAAATCATTTTTACCTGCAGCACCTATATATATTGAGAAACGCGGTCGATTCAAGATGGAGGTAAAAATAAGCTACCAAGTACAATAACTATAAGAAGTTTTCACAATAGAACAAAAGAGCTACAAACAAAATAGCTTGTATAATGAAGCTTTAGCTACAATTTGCCACGTCGTACGTAAATATGCATCGAATGGTTTACAAGATGACGCTTATAATGCAATTTGTTTATTTACAACATGCAATTTTATTTTTACAATTAAAAAAATCCTATGAGATAGATAAAAATTCGATGTATAGATTGTTATTAATTTTATTTCAGATTGTTTTTATTTATTTTTTATTTTTATTTCACGTTTATGGCCTCTGCTACTAAGGCAATTAGCCAGGACAGTTCTAATTTTTCGTAATGAAAATTCCTTACTTAAACAGGATTCGAACCCGAGCCCTTAGCAACGCAGGGCACTTGTGTTACGACTACGTTACGCCGGTCGGCATTTCAGATTGTTAGTTTTGTATAGGAAACTATACGCTCCCTTTATATAAATTGTAAGAATTTACAGAAAATTGTAGGAAATATTTTTTTAATCAAAATGAAGGAGCCGTATAAAACGTTGTTTATCTTATCAATTTTTTTGGTTTTTCGTGTTGGGTGCTAATTATACACGTGTATTCTATGTCACTTAAACGAATCCAAGATGTCTACCTCTGTGACGTCGTATGCATATTTGTTTTTCAATTTAGCTGCCAAGGATACATGACGCGTTTACTGTGACAGTTATCAGTTCAATAATGCTTTCAATATTCTTTCTCCGTGGATTCCTATCTCTCTATCTAATGAAAGTATTGTTTAATAATGGTTATCATCGGAATCCAAAACGGAAATTGGACTTTCTGTTATGCATTTCCGGATGAATCTACTTTCTAAAGATGAACACGAAATATTTAGGTGGTTACGACATTTTAAACAGTTTGCACTTTCAAAATCGTACACAGAGGCGTACAAGAGTATGATAGGGGGCAGTGGCGGAACTACAAATTTTGCCTCCCCCCTGCAAAAAAATTAGATCGGTCCCGAACCTTATGTGAATTTTTTCTTTACGTAACTAGCGTCCCATAATTTTGAAAAAATTTAAACTTGGATTCTTCTTACACAAAGAATCATTTTACTTTATAATACATATATTTTTTTTTAAATTTATTGTTTATTTAGGGGTGCTTTATGAATATAAAAGAAAAACAATAATATCAAACAAATGAAACATAGACAAAACAAACCAAAACTAGATATAAATAAATAAATCACTTTAAAATGTTAAATGTTTCTTTCTGGATTTTAAAATAGCAAAATCTCTAATTAAGTCTTTAATGCCCATTTCTTGAGCAATTTCAGTCTCAATGCTCAACAACGATACATTATGTAAGTGTTCTTCTCCAGTAGAATTTCGTAGATAGTTTTTTATTATTTTAATTTGGAAAAAGAACGCTCTGCCGCTGCCACAGTGATAAGAAGTGTTAAAAATAATAAAATTGCAGTAACTACGTCTAGGGAGGTATATTTAATTATTAAAAGTTCGGCAAATTGTTTCATTGCTGACATTTTAGAGATTTCCTCATTAAGCATCGAAGCTAACATTACTATTTGTAACGGAAAATTGGACGAAATATCACCTTTGTATTTTTTTTTTTGTAAGATTTCCGCAGAACTCAAAATTTATGTTTCATTCAAATTGATTAAATTTCGAGGTGACATGAATAAAAACAAATTTACAACGTCGTTCATCCCTCTGAATCTATTATTAATTTGATTGATAACAATATCGAGAACTGCATTAAATCTATGCAGTTATGTAGCGTCTCTAAAAAAAGATTAATAAAAAAAAATAAAAAAACACCGATAGCGCCATTCTCGCAGTCTTAATCGGGTTATAATAATATTTATTTTAAATGTTATTTTTTGAATTGAATTATTATTTTGAATATGCATAAACAATCTCGCTATTGTTTTGCTGAGGTCTTACTAAACGTAAGATAAAAAAAATTGATGTGAAGTGTGAATTTTCACACATTTCTGGGTTTTGCAGGTATTTAGTAACTGAACGATGATTATTTGGGATGCCAAAACAAATTTTATGTCAAAATATTTTTTTATGAATTTTAATTCGAATGCCTAATACCACTATTTAAGTTTCTAAATATATGCAGTATTTTTTTTATATAGCAAAGTTCATTAAGATTTTGAAAATTGCACCTATGGTTTCCATTGGTTGCTTACATCATAAGTCCCGCCCTTTGATTTCGTCAAACATAGAATTAAATTATAATTTCAACACTTTCCACTGGTTATTAAATTTACGCTTTTAAAAATTAAATGCAATATTTACCAAATATAACTAGAATTTTAACAAAATAATTTAAACAAAATAAAAATGCAAAAAAAAAACAAAAAATAAAATCAACAGGATTCGAACCCTAGTTTGCAAGTTTCGTATATTATTAAGCGTACGACAAATCCAACCACGTCACGAGAGCTACTGATGTGGTATGTTACACAACGTATTAAATAGTTAACATATTTTAGTTAAAAACACAAAAAATGCGTTATTTTCCGAAAACATAATCTGATTCCTGTTGTACTATTCCGGTTCACACCAATGTACATTACTTAGAATTTTTTCAGATTTTTAGTTTAAACCATCTGGGCTACAGGGTGTGGGATAAAAATTTTTTTGCACAATTTTGGCAAAAATCGCATCAAAATAATTTATTTTGCAAAAATAAAATTTTGATCGTTAATCCACGTACTAAGGGCTTGATACCCTACTCAGAATTTAAAAAAAAATATTTTTTTTTTTTCGATGAGCATATATTTGTTTATATTTTTAGAGGGATATGTTTTTTAGATGTTTTAGTATTTTTCCTATGTGCGAGTCAAAGAGTTGTAAAGGGTGTTTTTTTTAGAGGTATAGAACTTTAAATTGCAATAAAACAACGATGGATTATTCGATTGACATGAATTTTTTTTTATTCGAAAGATAATCTTGTGGCATTACATTAAATCATACCAACAAGACGGCGCAACATGTCACACAGCTCGTGCCACAATCGATTTATTGAAAGACACGTTTGGTGACCGCCTAATTTCACGTTTTGGACCTGTGAATTGGCCTCCAAGATCTTGTGATTTAACACCGCTGGACTACTTTCTGTGGGGCTATGTAAAGTCATTGGTCTATGCGGATAAGCCACAAACGCTTGACCATTTGGAAGACAACATTCGCCGTGTTATTGCCGATATACGGCCACAAATGTTGGAAAAAGTCATCGAAAATTGGACGTCCAGATTGGACTACATCCGAGCCAGCCGTGGCGGTCATATGCCAGAAATCATATTTAAAATGTAATGCCACAAGATTATCTTTCGAATAAAAAAAAATTCATGTCAATCGAATAATCCATCGTTGTTTTATTGCAATTTAAAGTTCTATACCTCTAAAAAAAAACACCCATTATAAGCATGCCAAATTTCAACTCTCTAGGTTTAGCCGTTTGGCTACAATTTTTACCGAACAGACAGACAGACAGACAGACAGACAGACAGACGACAAAATGACGGTATAAGGGTTTGTTTTTTGGTCATACCTACAAAATCCTAAAAAAGTTTATTATTTTTTTTTATGTATGCGTTTTATAGTGAAAAGTAAATTCTTTATTTTTCAGTATAAAACGCGACTAATATTCTCAACATTTTCGGGCCCCCCAAAGCTTCGCCCCCCCCCCGCGTTGCGTTTCTGGCGGTATGGTAGTTCCGCCACTGATAGGGGGATATATATTCATTTATATCCATTTAAGTGGATCCTGCACTGTTTACGCAATGCAATCGCTGTATTTGTAAATACTGCTTAAAGAGTAATGAATTAAATAAATACAACTGATTCAGCGAATAATCGATGGTCTATATATATATTTTTATTAGATTTTGGTCAATTGCATAGCATGGGTAAAATCATTCTAATTATTAAATCTGTAAAATACATAAACATAAAACATAAAAATGGAACGGAAATTTTGTTCGAACATCACGCAAAAACTATTGGACAGATTTTTGTAATTTTTGACAGGATTATAGACTGGGACGTGTCATGCACATTTTCGATCAAAAGTTTGAAAATGTTATTAATTAATTGAACAATTAACTAAAAACGTTTTCCCATAAACTGTAGTAACTGCGACAGAAAAATTACTACCCCGGTGGTTAAAATTTAATATTTGTCGTAAATACAAGGTGTCTCAAAAGAAATTTTATATTTATTTAGCTTACTGCGTGAACGCAACGTATCCGAGGGGCGCGGGGGTTATGTCAATCAGTAGCCTGGCTCTTGGGAATTCAGTCGCTATGGAGCGTTTCTCGGGAGCAGACCGCGCGTTATGCGTGCGAGAGTTTTACAAAAACGGTGATTCGGCGACTGTAGCGCGTAGAAAATTCTGCAGTATTCGAGGTTTTCGCCACTTAAATGATGCGCCAACCATTCCTCTCATTCGACATTGGGTTAAAAAGTTTGAAGAGACTGGTACAACGATGAATAAATCAAAATCCGGGCGACCTAGGTAATCAAGAACGGTAGAAAACGTGGAGAATGTTAATCAGTCTGTTCGTGACGACCCGAACCTTTCAATTCGGAAGCGCGCAAGTGCTTTAAATGTGCATAGATCATCATTACATCGCATTATGCACAAAGACCTAAAGCTGCACCCCTACAAAATTCAATTGGTGCAAGAATTAAAGCCCCAAGATGCCAGTCAGAGGCTTAATTTCGTAAATCAGGTGATTGAACGATTTTCAACGTTTACCAACATTTTGTTTTCGGATGAAGCTCATTTTCATCTTAATGGCCACGTAAATAAGCAGAACTGCCGCTACTGGAGTGCAACGAATCCGAAACACAAACATCAGAAACCCCTACATTCGCCTAAAATGACCGTATGGGCTGCGATGTCGGCGCGAGGAATTATCGGCCCTTACTTTTTTGAAGACGAAAGGGGGCGTGCAGTTACAGTGAATTCAGAGCGTTATGTGGAGATGTTAGACAACTTCTTGGTACCTGAACTGCAAAACTTTCCTGGCTATAACCAAAGAACATGGTTCCAACAGGACGGAGCAACTTCACACACGTCCAATATGTCTCTGGCACGTGTTCGTGAAATTTTCTCAGGCAAATTGATCTCCCGGAGAGGTGACATAAATTGGCCTCCACGCAGTCCAGATTTAACCCCTATGGACTTTTTCCTATGGGGTTATCTTAAAAATCTAAAGTTTACGCCAATAAACCGACTTCACTGGCGCATTTGAAAGAAAATATCCGTCACGAAATGGCAGCCATCCCTGAGTCCACCTGCCGAGACGTCATAAGTAATTTTACTGTTCGATTAAATGAGTGCCGAGAACGCGAGGGTCTACATTTAGACGATATTATTTTTAAAAAATAAATCCCCAAAAAGTGTGTTTTAATAATTAATAAACATTTTTTCTATATACGGCTTACTTTTTTTTTAATCGATCCACTAAATATAAAATTTCTTTTGAGACACCTTGTATTTTGTTTGGTACATCAAAGAGAAAAATTGACTTTACCCAAATCTCAAGGCATCGTGTCTTATAATATGGACCTATTTTTATGTTTCCAAAGGCCCCTGAATTTTTATAAAAATACTAGCAGACCCGTTGCCAACAACGTTGGCAAACTGATATCGAATAAAAATCAATATAAGCAGGAATCAATTATTAAAATTTGCATGATTCTGCGTATATTAACAAAACAAAAATGTTTCTTGATTATACCTAGGAAATTCTAAAAAGCTGCTTAATGTGTGTCGTTAAAAATTAATATCAGGCCGGGTACGGCCCGCGGGCCATATGCTGGACATCAGTGGTATAGCTGTTTCTGATTATACCTAGGAAATCCTAAAATGCCGCTCAATGCGTGTCGTTTAAAAATTAGTATCGGACCGGATACTGCCCGCGGGCTATATGCTGGACATGAATGGTATAGTTGTTTCTGATTATACCTAGGAAATCCTAAAAAGCAGATTAATGCGTGTCGTTTAAAAATTAATATCGGGCCGGGTACGGCACGTGGGCCATATGCTGGATCTCAATGGTATAGCTGTTTCTGATTATACCTAGGAAATCCTAAAAAGCCGCTCAATGCGTGTCGTTTAAAAATAAGTATCGGGCCAGACACGGCCCGCGGGCATAACGTTAATTGACACAAGATTCTTAAATTAAGCCAAGGTATATATTGACTGGAGAGCTAAGACCTATATTCTCGTTAAGGCTAAACACATAGTGAAGCAGAGAGCAAAGCAGCGATGAAAGCGGAGAGCAAAGCGGCGAAATTAAATAAATGAATTCCTGTTAACACGCGCATAGTGGAGCGTACTGCAGCGAGGTTATATCGTTGTTATAGTCGAGCAAAGCGACGCGTTCAAACAATTTTGATTTCTCTGCTATTATCGTTGCTAAAATAGTTGTTTAAAATGGATATTGAGGCATTTACAAGTAGTTCTCATTTATAAGAGGTATTTATAGTAGGTTCCGATTGAAATTTGTCAATTTTTTACCAATTTATGTTGAATTTTGTCCAAAATATAATCAAACGTTGAAATACTCATGCGAAAATAAGAATGAAACTTTTCTGGATGTTCGCGGAGTTGCATATAGAAATGATGAAATTCACCATGTATATGTCTACTTTTATTTATTCTGTGAATATTGCACCTTCTAGTGTGTTTATTTTTTAGTAAATACCAAATTTTCAGGGAAGAGTTTTCTGTTAAAAATCCATTATAATTTTGTGAACTTTCTGCTCGATTTTGAACACGTCGCACTATGTGTAGACACTCTTTTATAAGCGCGACATTCTTTCGCTGTTTTACTCTCCGCTTTCATAGCGGCTTTGCTCTCTGATTCACTATGTGCTTAGCCTAAGTGAGCTGTTGTCGGAGAACGTCTTTGACTGGTGGGGAGCGACCGACCACACACCTCAAGCCCCGCTAGCACCTAGGAACTTAGCGTTACAATGATACACAGAAATTAGGGCTTTTATATATATAATAAAAACAAAAAAGTTGTATTAAGCACGGGTTATTTAATTACTTAAAAATATAAATGATAAAATCTCCAGTTCTGATAATCGTAAAACCTTATGTTTTATACGAATGTATTCAACAATTTTTTCTGTACACTACAGCCCCTTTTTTATGTATTTAAAATTTCCCATTTTTTGTAAACAATTTAATAAAGTAAGAAAATTTTGTCTCATGTCTGTATGCAACAGTGAACGATTATGGCACTTTAGTGGTATTGAGTTCAGGTATTAGCTAAAGATAGGTCCAGATTAGCGAGCCGATCCTGTAATGTACCGCGTAACGTAATGCTTGTTGAAATCTACGTGTCGCGAACGTATTGCAAACTTCCTGTGATCAGTCTGAGCGTGGATCATGCTACGAACTTAACTAACAAATTTTCAGATAGAGGGTATTCTTAATACAGTGTAGCTCATTTTATGCAAAGTTACATGATTCAAAAATATCAGGTCGTCAAGGATGAAATGTGTAGTTAATAATATTGCCAACTTTAACAGCTTAATATTTCACATTGACTTAATATTTTACCGTTCAGTTTTTTTTCTTTTTTTTTTTGTTGGAAAGATACACATCTCGCTTGTTTAAAGAAATCATTGTATGCTCTAAAAAATATTTAAATTAATAATAATTTTGTTGAAAATGGAACGGTCGAAAATTTACACTATTATGAAGTATGAGTACTTACGTGGAACTACGGCATCGCAGACCGCGCGAAACATTAATAGTGTATTTGGCTCTACTGTTACTACGCAGCAGACAATATCAAATTGGTTCGCCAAATTTCGTACACGAGAATTAAATACCAAACAAAAAAAAAAAAAAACTGGCTCATCGATCACAGCAGAAATATACTGCAACCAACTGGACGAAATGATGCAAAAACACAACAGTCAACAGATCGACTCCTATCTTATTGCATGATAACGCTAGACCTCACACTGCACAAATGACTGTGGCAAAACTACAGGAATTGGAGTTGGAACTTCTTCATCATCCTCCATACTCACCAGAGCCCTTACTGCCTACCACTTCTTCCACAATTTGGACAACTTTTTAATAGGAAAACAGTTTAATTCCGACAATGCTGTAAAACTGGTCTTCCGGAATTCATTGACTCTCGTCCACCAGGGTTTTATATCACCGGCCTGAACAACCTGCCGCTTAAATGGCAAAAGTGTATAGACAATATGCGTGCATACTTTTTAAATAAAATAATTCCTTATATTCGTAAGTTATCAACCAACTCTGCCTTTTTTTCTACATATTTCATCCTTGACGACCTAATATGGCGATGGGGACGCAACCGTGATATGAAAGTATAGCTGTTTGAGAATCAAGCAAACGACCTATTTACATAATTAACATTTGAGAATAATGGGTCAATTCTGCACAATTCGTAACGTGTTTCGTAAGTGTTACAGGTACCTATAGGCAATTGTTGATTCTGCGAGCACTCGTAATATTTACATGTAATGTTACGGTTGGTACCCGTAACGCCTATAGATTGCTTACGGAACGCTTACGTTATTCTGCGCGTATCCGTAACATTACATGTATATGTTACGGGTGTACGCAGAATCAATCAATTGCCTATAACGCTTACCTATATCTCCTACCTGTAACGCTTATAGATTACTTACGGGTTGCACAGAATTGACCTACTAATCCTGACAAAGTATGGGAACCTAATCTAGTGCATTATAAAAAGCTTGTGTGCGCAGTTTTTACCTGTGGTATGTAATTGATTATAATCAAACAAAAATATATGTAAATACTACAGATTGTTGGATTCAGTTTTATTATTATTATTTTAAATCTGTTACTCTTTATGCATTATCCACAAATACAGTTATTTCTGTGCGTAAGCAGTGCAGAATCCTATTAAATAACAATTTTACAAGTGTTACGGGTTGTAAAACTTGTTATAAAAATTTCATCTCGACTTGTGAGCGTTTAAACGAACATAAATGTTATTTCCAGACCGTCGGTTATCATTTACCGGAGTTTCTCGTCATACTCCGGTTACCGGAGCGTTTAACAGCTGTTGACGTCATACGTGCAGTATGTTTTATAAAAAAGTGTCATCTGCATGAAGGATTTTGTTTTCAATTCAATAACAAAAAATAATTTGATACTTTGTAAATAAATTATCGTTAAGGTCGAGTTTTTAAACACAAATAAATATAAAAAAATATATTTTATCTACGAAATACATAAATTTCCAACTGGAAATACATAAAGATGTTCATATTGCAACAAGTACAAAAATCAGCTGTGGCCACCACATGACCGACCGCCATCACAAAGTACTTGTATAAAATACATTATAGCAGCAGAGTAGAAATAACTTGGCTCATTATTTTCTAACAGAGATATTATTTATCATGACCATGGAAACGTTACATACAAGTACAAAAAAATAGATATTTGGAAAAAAAAATTCAAAAATTTTTCGTTCAAAAAATGCCTCTAATAAAAGTTGTTAGTTATTGCTTTTATAGCAACTTTTGTTAAATAAATTATTTCGAAATATAATTTCTGTTGTGAAATATTCGCAAAAACTCAACCATTTCTAGTCAACCGATTTTTACCAAAAGTTGATCAACTCGTGCCATTGATGTCAAATACAAAAAAAAAAAAAAAACTGTCTCCTCGATCACAGCAGAAATATACTGCAACCAACTGGACGAAATGATGCAAAAACTTAAAGTAAAACAGCCTAGATTGGTCAACAGATCGACTCCTATCTTATTGCATGACAACACTAGACCACACACTGCACAAATGACTGTGGCAAAACTACAGGAATTGGAGTTGGAACTTCTTCGTCATCCTCCATACTCAACAGACCTAGCCCCCACTAACTACCCCTTTTTCCGCAATTTGGACAACTTTTTAATAGGAAAACAGTTTAATTCCGACAATGCTGTAAGACTGGCCTTCCAGGAATTCATTGACTCGCGTCCGCCAGGATTTTATACCACTGGCCTGAACAACCTTCTGCTTAAATGGCAAAAGTGTATAGACAATATGGGTGCATACTTTGATTAATAAAATAATTCCTTATATTTTTAAGTTATCAACCAACTTTGCCTTTTTTTCTACAAATTTCATCCTTGACGACCTAATAATAAATGTATTATTTGTCCAACTGTAAATATAATTGTAGCCATTATACAAGGTGTCTCAAAAGAAATTTTATATTTATTTAGCTTACTGCATGAACGCAACGTATCCGAGGGGCGCGGGGGTTATGTCAATCGGTAGCCTGGCTCTTGGGAATTCAGTTACTATGGAGCGTTTCTCGGGAGCAGACTGCGCGTTATGCGTGCGAGAGTTTTACAAAAACGGTGATTCGGCGACTGTAGCGCGTAGAAAATTCTGCAGTATTCGAGGTTTTCGCCACTTAAATGATGCGCCAAGCATTCCTCTCATTCGACATTGGGTTAAAAAGTTTGAAGAGACTGGTACAACGCTGGATAAAGCAAAATCCGGGCGACCTAGGTCATCAAGAACGGTAGAAAACATGGAGAATGTTAATCAGTCTGTTCGTGACGACCCGAACCTTTCAATTCGGAAGCGCGCAAGTGCTTTAAATGTGCATAGATCATCATTACATCGCATTATGCACAAAGACCTAAAGCTGCACCCCTACAAAATTCAATTGGTGCAAGAATTAAAGCCCCAAAATGCCAGTCAGAGGCTTAATTTCGTAAATCAGGTGATTGAGCGATTTTCAACGTTTACCAACATTTTGTTTTCGGATGAAGCTCATTTTCATCTTAATGGCTCATTTTCCTATGGGGTTATCTTAAATCTAAAGTTTACGCCAATAAACCGACTTCACTGGCGCATTTGAAAGAAAATATCCGTCACGAAATGGCAGCCATCCCTGAGTCCACCTGCCGAGACGTCATAAGTAATTTTACTGTTCGATTAAATAGTGCCGAGAACGCGAGGGTCTATATTTAGACGATATTATTTTTAAGAAATAAATCCTCAAAAAGTGTATTTTAATAATTAATAAACATTTTTTCTATATACGGCTTACTTTTTTTTTAATCGATCCACTAAATATAAAATTTCTTTTGAGACACCTTGTAAATACGGGATAATGGCTTTGGAGTATTGCTGAAATAATTGTATTGGTGTTAAATGCGATTATATTGAAAAATAAAATGTATTTTAGATTGAAACACAGCCCTTATATCCGGATTAGTATTGTATTTTCTTCAAATAATCCCTAAAGACTCCAATTGGAGTAAGATCCAGGATTTAATCTTCAGTTAATCTTCAGAATAAACAGTTAAAAATTATTTATTAATACATAAATAAATAATGTGTAGTGTCAGACATATAGGTCACATAAAATACCATATGGCTAAAAGGAATCCAAAATAACTGATGAGCCACAAAAATGAATCCAAAATAGCTAATAAAAATAGTTATTTTTCAATTAGTGTGTAAACGTCTTTTCAACTGAGTGCGAATTTTCCTACAAAGCGTTAGGCGAGCGTCGAAAATGGTAACACGAGATTGAATAGTTCTTTACGCACGTATTGTATACAAAAAAAATCTAACGCAGCAAATATTAATAAAAGTTTAAAAAAAAAATGAGTAATACATAATGACCAGTGGCGCAGCCAAGGGGGAGGCCGACGGGCCTGGGCCCCTCCCAGGACCAACAGTTACTCGCCGCTCTCCGGATAGTTGAAGATATAATTTGTTAAACACAAGCAGTGGCGTAGCTAAGGGGGGGGGCGACAGGTCTGAGCCCCTCCCAGGACCAGCAGATTACACGGCGCTGCCTGGGGAGTTGAAGACAAAATTTAACCGCAACAGTAGTTAATTTTTCAATTACTTCATTGTAAACAATACTGGCATTTTCTTTTTTTTTTTTTCGTATAAATAAATATTTTTTTAAGATTGCCTTCTCTTGATAAAGTGACATAATTATTGTTCATGTGAAAATACATCACTTTCCAAATATGCTCCAACGAATTATATGTAGGGGAGCGTTGATCCTTTTTCCCCCTGACACATCGACTAAAATATTCGCCCAGTCAAATGATAAAACTGTTTTAAACAACTAATTACTCGATTCAGATAAGATAAAGTGGAAATCTGACTTCGGTATAACCTTCAGAATGTAATTTTAAAATGACACCTCAAATGTGAAATAGAGTAAAAATAGTAGAAATATAATAAAGAGAGTAGTTTTGGATACAATAGCGCTCTTAAAATCGGTATTTGGTTTTATTTTGTAGATAAATGTGAATATCAATATCTTCTTAGGTATTTTTGAAATTATAATGTTTTACACACAAAAAGGACTGATATAAGTTGTACTGAACAACATTGGCGTATTCAGAGGAGGGGGGGGGGACATTATTTGATATAAACATCAATATCCAACAGCAGGGGTGTCGAACTGATTTGGGTCGCAGTCTATTTTACATACAAAATGATAAGCAGTGACGGAACTTTAAATATCCCGAAGGGTTTCTTGACATTTTTTTATAAAAAGAAAAGGGGAAGAGAGTATATTTTACAATTTTAAATATATTTTTCCCCTAAATAAGCTCAAGTGATTTTGATTACCGCTTCAGGGGCGATAAAAAATAAGGTTCAGGGCCGTATGCGGCCCGCGTGCCCTCGAAATTTAATTCGGCCCTCCCCAGAACAAAATCCTGGTTGCGCCACTGGTAATACATAATGACATTCGACCATTTTGGTATTTAGTACCAAAACCCCACTCTTCATGGCAGACCAATGTCCATAATGTATCAGGTAAAATTAATAAATGATTCTTTACGTCACAAATTGTAGCCGTAATAACATATTCCTCTGAAAGCGGTTTCAACCGAAATAATATACTGGTTAAATCCGGTTTTACTATATAATATTATTAACAATTAGAAAATGAAACTGTGTAAAACATATTATTTATTAACTAGTGCATAATTGAAATTTCCTCACAAATCCAATTTGTAAAAAGATAATAATGATATTTTAACAATAACACTGTAAAATGACGGTGTTTTCCAGAATCACGAGTATGTATTTGTATTAGTGGCCTAATGTAAAGTCCGACAGATAAAAATAATATTCATATTGATATCATAATCATATCTTTGTAGTAGTTAACACCCTAAACGCCGCAAGGCCTAGGGGAAATAAAGAATATGTAAAGTCTGACAGTATTCACATTTAAAGGTTCACAAGAAGTAATGCACAGATTAAGTTCTATAAAAATCTATTACCTGCGGGAAGTCGTATATAAGATGTTAAATAAAATTATATTGTACTTCTTAAAATTTAACCACCCGAATATATGTATGTATATGGTCAGTGAACACTTACAAAGCTAGAATAAAAAAATAATAATAATAATAAATAAGGAAATAAAATAAATAATAAAAAATTAAAACAATTTATTGCCGTAATAGGTGAAATATTCATAAGAAAAACTTGGTTTTAACTTTATATCAAGGCAAACTGTTAAATGATCAATTTTTAAATCATAATAATTTTATAATAAATTTGACTTTTTAGAAAATAAGTAAAGCCGCATTCAGAGCTCTCTAAATTAACACGTTGTAGACTGTTCTTTGTTATGCTGTAATTTATGTTTCTATGCATTGTTTTAACGTTCACAGCAAGTTATACTCTATCTCAAAAAGGCTGATAGTAATAAATCATTTTGTCAGGCAGTTACCAGTGGCGTGCACATTTTAAACACGTTTAAATTGGTTTTGTGTATTTCTATATTACTATTTATCATTTTATTAAAGGCACGCCTGTGACCATATTTATCATATCATTAAACACACCCCTGTGACCATATTTTTCCTCAAAATTTTAGGGTCTAATTTTTATGGTCTATTGTGTTTAACCCTAGTTCGTATTCCCATATACTATGTGCGACACACTCGGTTGTTTTTAACAATATTTCGTTTCGAACTATTCATATTTTGTGGGCCGCTTCTGTGTGAAAAAACAATAACTTTTTACAAATAATAAATTTTATTACTATCAGTCTTTTTGAGATAGAGTATAGAAATTAATGTTTTACGAATAGTCCGACATATGTGTGTCTTTAAACCAACTACATGGCTTCGTAAAATGCTTTCTATGTATTATCATTTTTATAATTCTGTTGTCTTAGATTTTAACTAACTAAACCTAACCTATTTACCTAAATTGATCATATTTACTGTCCGTCTTTGTAATTTTGAACAAGATTTGTTAATGATGATATTATATTAGGTTATGTAAAGGCATACGATAACTACGGTGTCACTGATAGACTACGATAGCCAATGTGTTTATATGTCTGTCTCATTAAAACATTTCACTAGCTATAAGTTAAGAAAATTATCTACAGTCCACAACGAACAACGTATTAAATTTAGAGGTTTGAACGATTTCACGTCTTACCATATGACAAACTTCTAGTGACAGTAAACAGAGTACAAGTTACAGTGTATAAGCTATTGATTTAAGAGCTCTGAATGCGGCTTAAAGCTCAAGGAAATGTTTTAATCTACACTTTTAAATTTAGTATTGCCTTATAAAAAGATAAAATGGATATTTGTCAAAAAAAAGATTATATATTATAACAAAAGATTCATAAGGCATGATTTTGCCGCACGTGCCGAGATGTTAAAAAGTGTCGCGAGTTTTCTATTTGGCAAGTGCGCAAAAAGCTTTTTTTATATACTATTTTTGCCATTTTGCTTTTTCATGC
Organism: Liopterus haemorrhoidalis; assembly: GCA_963971575.1. Taxonomy (NCBI): domain Eukaryota; kingdom Metazoa; phylum Arthropoda; class Insecta; order Coleoptera; family Dytiscidae; genus Liopterus; species Liopterus haemorrhoidalis. The sequence continues at coordinate 23,734,126 of OZ020613.1, read as the reverse complement.
CTTTTAAAATAATAAATTTGCATTATATAATCAAATAAAATTTCCGTTTAAAGTGTTTGGTATGTGAATATAGTGGTTGACCGGATTGGTTTGACAGCTTTATATTTTCCAAGGTAGTTGTCAATTTTTGTTTTGTAAAAAAAATGTTATGCCAATTTTACCAGTTGTATAAAATAAAATGTTTAGTGTCATAATGAAACTCATTGTAATATTCAAGTTAGTTTCATAATGACTCTCTTATGAATGCAGAAAAAAAACCACTTTATAAATCTCCTTGTCGTAAACTTTAATCAGACTGTAAACTGGAGAACATTAAGTTAAACCGGTAATAATTATTATGAATTTGATTTTCGTTTTTAAACAAAATAGCGTATCCGTTTTCGTTTCCGTTCTTTAAAATCGTCGGTTAATATAGTTATATCCAGTGCCGTAGCAATGTCCTGGCATCGGGGGCAAGTGCCAGGGGCGTGAGGTTTGATGAGAGGCGCCATCGTGTTTTTCTTTGTTTTTGGTCATCACTTGTAGTTTAAAAGTGAGAACTTTTTTTTGTCATCACTTATATTTCAATCAGAGCTGAGGACCTTTTGGTTTTTAGGTCATCACTTATATTTTTACCTGTTTATTAAAATAAAAATTATGCCCTCTTTAATAAAATGAAAGAAGATAAAAAGGGCGTTATTTTAAGTTAATTTAATTTATATGCCAAGGGCGTTAAAACATTGCTACGGCTGTGGTTATATCGTATTACTTCCGTACTTATGGTTAGTTTATATACGGAACAAGAATAAGGAATAGGAAATAAGAATAGTACACAAGATGTTAAAACATGGCTGCGCCGTATATCGGTTTATGTAGGAATGAAATTTAACTTAAACATAAGAAAAGTTGGTAACATTTAACATTTCATTCTTATTTCAAGAATAAGAGACGATAAGCATGCACACAATGATCAAAATGTCGGCTGTAATAAAATTTGTCCAACAGATGTTTTCCTGCTGTGATCAGAAGGATGAAAAAAACAACATAATGTGTGAAACACAAGCAAATAAATTTACAAAATCTTCTAAATGCATATTACTGAAAACGAAATTTTTTCAAAGGTTATATTAAACACAACAACCTGTCAAACCACAACCGTTAAACACAGGCCAACGCAAGTACGCAGGCGTAGCGACGAAATGTTATGTTCGATATAAACGGTTTCATATTTTTTATTCTAGTGTACTATTCTTATTTCCCATTCCATATTCTTGTTCCGTATATAAACCAACCATTATTAGTCCGTGATCAAAAATTCATTTTCTGTTATTTTGGTTCACATCTATTTTTTTTAGATATGAACGGAGTTGTTTTTGAGTTCCGCCTGCGTTATCTTTTAGAATGGCTCCTGGTGGCAAAAAAATGAACAAATCAGAGACTACTCAAGACCTTGAACAATTCTTATTTCCAACTCATCTTCCTGTGATTTTATTTTTTCACTTTCACGAATTTTCACCATTCAACTGTCTAATATTAATTTGGTACTGAAAGTACATTGAAACATTCCATTCTAATTTAATCTTATACCTAATTCTCACGTTAATTGTATTTATTTAAGTCGTTAGGAGGTTAGAATGTGCCGTTAACAGAGAAGATGAGTAACAGTTATTTGCAACGAGCATTATATCTATCGGAAATAGGAGTATAACAAGTTTCCTGCTTTGGCAAAATGATAAACTACTGATAATTTAACACCCACAATACCCTAAATTTGACAACAGCTTTTGAAAAATTATCTATTTAAAATAACACAGTTGTAAAGTGTGAATTTTTATACATTTTAGGGTGTCGTAGGTATCCAGAGCTGTGACAAATATTTAATAAAATTATTTCAAATGCCAAATACCTACTAATTATTGTAATACTAGAAGTATTTCAAATTCTATAAATGTAATTTAAATACTATAAACAGTTCAAATACTGAAATGCTTCATTTGCTGAAGTATTTGAAACAAGTGGCGTATTGGAGGGTACGTGCCGGGGGAAATGTGCGAGGGATGTCAAATGAAAGTTCTTGATACATGGATTAACAATCAATTTTTTTTTTTTATCAAAAAATAATGAAATTATCATGTCTTTTTGTTTTTGATATAAACATCAATATCCCGAAGAGCTCCTTGAATTTTTTTATAAACAGAAAAGGAGTATATTTTACATTTTTAAACATATTGTTATCGTAAATAAGCTCAAGTTTTTTTTTTTTTTTTCAATAACGCTTCAGGGGGAAAAATGTTCCATAAATCCCCGTCTTACAGATAATATCATAAGTTCCCCCCCCCTCCAACCTTGAGTCCTGTATACACTACTTTTTGAAACAATAATAAATTTATTGATTAGCGTATAGCTAGTAGAAAATAATTAAAACAACAATATGGAAGTATTTGAAATATTAAGAGTATTTCAAGTATAGCCCATTTCACGCTCTCTCGGTATTTATGAAATAACTGCAATTATTTGAGGCCATTATCGCAGTTGGGGGATATTGCCATAATTCTCAATATTTGTTAAGATGCAGGTTTAGGTAAAAATAAATTTCAAACTAGCCTGGATAACTGGATTTCGAAATATTTTATTTGTTTTATCTTCAATTTTCATTTTAATTTTAATCAATACAGCCCATTTCTTTGTTATGACTATTCTAACCATCGACCACCCGCTGAGTTTATTAGTTAGCAATTTACAAAGCTAAGAGTCATTCCGGATAAGCGTGGAATGGACTATGCGAAAAGTATTCTAAATAATCAAAATATTTGAACCAAAAGTATTTCAAGATCCGAAATTATATGAAATATTCAAACTATATCAAGTACCGAAAGCAGGGCCGCCGCAACCTGGGGGTGCAAGAGGTGCATCACACCCGGACGACAGATTTTAAGAGCAGTAAATTTTTAACAAATTTTAAACATTCATTATTTGTTAGCACAGAAAGATCAGTGTTTAAAATGTTCGGGTGTATTTTTAGTGAATGTACAGGGCTTTTTCGTATTTTTGATTTTCCAAAGATATGTGCTGGCTACATGCGGCTGTCTGGCCCACTTACATCATTAAAAATTGTAGAATTAGTTTTTTTGTGACTTTTAAACTTGCACCCATTTTTTAAGCGCGACCTAAAGTATATAAAATATCCAAAATATTTGAAATAACAAAAGAAAAAGAAATATTTTAACATACATAATCTAGAACCAAAATAAATACATCAAGGATTATAATGACTGTAAATTAGTTTTATAATATAAATTTGAAGAAATATGTAAAAAAATTATAATTCTAATACTAAATAATTTGAAAAACTATTCATTTAGTACAGTGGTTCTTAAAATTGTAGAACACGAGGACCCCTTTGAGATAAATATTTTCTTGGCGGACCCTCTAGTTTTTATATGTTCATTGCGTTAGATTGTTTAATGCAATTTTTTACATATGGAGGATTTATTCATATACTAGTTTGCTTGTATAACTTAAATATAATTATTTAAATGTCATTAGAATGAATTATTAATTATTTCTTTTCGAACATTTCGAACTATTTCATTCGCGGTCCGCGGACCACAGTTTAAGAATCACTGATTTAGTAGATTTTCGATACGTTTTTTTACCAGATGAACACGAACTATATACTTTTTTCTTATTTTTCAGATTTAGTGCAATGTACGAACGAGCCAAACGTTTCCATCCCTCAGCTAGCAAATCTTCTGGTGGAGAGGTCACAAAATACCAACTGGGTGGTCGTCTATAAGGCCCTCATCACAGTACACCACATGATGTGTTATGGGAACGAGGTAGGTTTAGTTTTAAATACTTAAAAAACGGTATCATACCAGTTTTTTTTTTTATTATTTAATTATACAAGGTGGATAAATTCTTTAAATTACAATCTTTATATATAAAACTGAATATTTGTGGTATGTCCGGAAATTCTAACCCATCAGAAACGAGAAATTAACAATTTTGTTATTAATTATACCGGACCATCGAAGTATGTAAGATGCATTCAGCGAGAACGCGGGAATTCCGCTTCAATGGTTGTTTGGACAACTATAGTATAAGTTCGTGGAACATTGGTCAACGTCGTTCGGCGCGATTCATCATTGCTTTGCTATAGGTGATAAGATTTTTTTATTCAGTTATTTAGTAAAATTTATGATTAGTGTATGCAGAGCGAGACTTAAGTCAAGCACCTGTTTTCTGGTTTTTTATTTTTGCGCATTTTTATGAATTTTGTTATTTTTATTTATTTATTTTTTATCTATTATGTTATTTAAATATTTAAATATAATAATAAAATCTTTTATATATATATAAAACATGAAAAAACTAAAATACTGGAAATATCTAGCTTATTATTTACTTTAAATCAACAATTTATAAAGACAATTTGTTTTGAATGAAGAACGATTATTTTCTGTTTAGTGTAGCTTTTGAATATTTAGGGGGACAGAGGGAGCGCTACTTATAAACTTGAAATATCTCTCTTATTATTGACAACATTAAACATGTGTATAACAAAAGTTGTTATAATATCAATAATATAAATAGATAAATAAACAAATCTTTCCTCAATATCTCAGACCTATAATGAGATATCTACTTGGTTTTTGCTTCCAAAGGTTACCCATACACATGTACAAAAACGAAGTTCAGTATTTTGCTCTGATCAGCCCATAAACGACAAATCTAGATTCAAGGTTAGTTATAAAACCCTTCGGATGGCCTGTGTTTTATTTCTTTTTGGCACATAGGCGTCTGTTTAGAATTTGTATATGTATTAAAACTCAAAAACGGCTAAACCGATTTTAGTGCTATTTGCAACAGCGTATTGCAAATTGGTCTGGAAAGATTTTATATCATCGCGGTATGACACCAGGCTTCCGATCAATTAAGATAAAAAAAAAGTCAAAAAAATCTTCCATATTATAAAAAACTATAAAAGATACACATATTCAAAATATATATATATAAAAAAATGTTTGTCTAATGTCCATTTTTCCAGCTTTCCTTAAATCTTAAGTATTTCTTAAATCGCAAAAATACCGAGTAACACAATGCGTTGCTACGCATTTTTGCGATTAATCGATTTTATATATATATTATTTTTATACCCATCTTCAAAATAGTACAACAAGAATTTTTGATGTGATTATTATTTTAAACGTTATTGAATTTTTTGCTACCGTGCTGAAATATTTAACTGACTACCTGGAGAACTGGTTAGTGGATGCGTGCGCATCTCGTAATTAAGTATACGTGTAAGTCTCTGGATGGAAGCACGTGGAAATTTTAGGCTGTGTTTAATTAAAATTGGTTCAGTAGTTCCAAAGATATAATTATATTTGAACCTCCGGGTAATACTAAAACCATTTTTTCGGTTTATATTTAACACATTTTCTTGAAATCATCTGTAAAAACATATATTTCTCCACTAGCAAACTTTGTACAAGATTTATACATTAATCATAACATTAATAAAAAAAAAAAGTCTGTAGTTCTAAAGTTACTAAAATTTTTACTGGAAGTAGGTGCACCAATAATGTTGCTAAGGAATTTAAACCTGCCAGGATTATGTAATGGAACACGCTTACAGGTGAACAGTTTAAGAGACTGTAGTAGAGGCAGCCATTATGACTAGAATACGGACGATTCCTACAATTTTACTATTTTAGTTCAAGCGCCTCCAATTTCCTGACAGAGTTTGTTTTTCGATGGCTATTAATAAGTGCCAGGGTCAAACCCTGAATGTAGCTAGCGTTGATTTGCGGAGCCCATGTATCTGAATGGGCAATTATATGTAGCTTTTTAGCATGTCAGTTCTAGCAACAACTTTTACCTGCTGACGCCTGTCTCCTTCCTTCTTGCCTCCAGTTCTTTCGCCCTTCTTTCTCCCTTGCCTTCTTCACTCATCAGTTCCTTTATCACTTCCTCCCAGACTGCCATCTCTCTGCATCTCTTCGCTAAATGCTCCAAGGTTTCCTCTTCTTCCTTGCACATTCTACAGAGCCTGTTTTCTGTCTTTCTGATCTTCCTCTCTTCCCCTTCAAGTATCTCGGTATTTCGATCACTCTTATCTCTTCATATCTTTTCACACTCCGCGATTTGTGTATTTTGTCTGGTTTTCCTGTTCCTGTATTTCCATATTCCTCCTTCTCAATTCTTCTACTATATCTGTTCCTCCGTTTTTCTTTCTCTCTGCTTCTCTTATGCCCATTCCACACCTCCAAAAGTACTATTTTCTTGTCTCTTCCCATGCCGACAATTTGCCTTTTTGTTCTTTCTTCATTCTTTCTTCCCAGCATTCCCTTATTATTTTTCTATTCTCTTCCCTTCTGACTTCCTCATATTTCACTGCCGTCGCTACGGCACCCACTCTCAGCTTTTCCCCTCTTCATTTCCTCTCTCACAGTATATCCTGGTGTCGTTCTGTCTATCCCAAATGTCCATCTCATGTAGCCTTCTTGTACCCTTTCCATCATCTCCCATTCCTTCCATCCCCAAATCACCACTCCGTAATAGGGTTGTACATCGAAGGCAAAACATCGATGTTTAACATCGATGTGAACATCGGCGCTTACTATCGATGTTGAAAAAACATCGATGTATCGGAAACATCGATGTTTTATTAAAATTAAAAAAAGCTATATATTTATATTATATAGGTTTTATTTAATAATGTAAAGATAAAATACGAAAAAAGTAACATATAATATACAAAAAGCATTTATTAGATTTTAAAATATTCCTTTTTAATAGAAATTAATTTCACATTAACATTATTATACCCAATATAATAATCCTAATTTGTACCTACAGTCTATTCCAAACGATTAGGCGGAACTAACCGCAATTTTCATTTTTGTAATTTGTCATTAAATATATATGTCAGTAAGTTGTCATTAGCTATTTTTTTATATATTGAAGTTGACTTTTCCTGAACAAAATGATCAAAAGCTTGAATCAATCGGTAAAAGTAACTAGAATTGAAAATCTAATTCCGCCTAAACCAAAGGAACATACCTTACTATATTTACATTTCTACAATGAAATATTGGATTTTATTACAATACTAATATAGTAATCTTAATGTTAATTTTATATTATTTAACATAAAAATAACACTGTCATACACAATTATTATACTTTTTTAAGTTGAAATAAAGTCTGTTCCTTTGGTTTAGGCGGAACTAGATTTTCAATTCTAGTTACTTTTACCGATTAATTGAAGCTTTTGATCATTTTGTTCAGGAAAGCCAACTTCAATATATAAAAAATAGCTAATGACAACTTACAAAAATCCAGGGATTGGGGGAATAACAACTGGGAAAGTGTCAACAAGACTCAAAAAGAAAAAGTGTGCTTCCTCCTAGTTTGCAAAAATTAGAAGTTTCTTCTTATTTTTTCGTATTCTGCTAACTGCTAAGAAGAATAAGAACTAACACTATTAGTATTGTTATATCACAATAGATGGCGCTTATATTTTGTGTACTAATTTTAATAAAAATTAAATTTTTAAGATTCCAGCGCCTCTAGCGGTAGTTTCTGAATTTCAAAGTTTAAACATCGACATCGGTAGTAGACATCGATGTTTTATCGATACTATCGCCAGCTGACCATCGATGTTTTTAAAACAAACATCGATGTTTTCGATACATCGATGTTTTTTTCCCATCCCTACTCCGTACATAAGGATACTCTTCACTGTTGCATCTAATATCTTCATTCTCTACTTTATATCGTCATTAAATCTCCTCTCCCCTATGCTCCATAGCTTTCCTATAACCAGCCTTGCTTTCTTCACTCTTTCCGTAACGTGTTGCTCTGCCGTGTTGTTCCTCGTTAGCACGTATCCCAGGTACTTTATACTCTTCACTTCTTCGATTTCTCTTCCTGGTCGTTCCCATCTTACTTTCTTTCTCCTTCCTCCCCCTTTTCCGAACACCATCACCTTCGTTTTGTCTCTGTTAATTGTCTCTAATTTCTATCTTTTAAAGTACTTGCCCGCTCGGTCCATCATCATCTTCAGTTCTTGTTCCTTCTGCGCCATCAATATCATATCATCAGCATACCCTAGTGTCCATAGCTTTCTCCTTCCCACCACCACTCCTCCGTCTTGTCCCTTCCTGCAGTCTATTATAAAAATGGAATATATAATACATTTAAAAAATTTTGGAAGACAAAAAACTAAAGAAATGTTTTGCATTAGCTTAAAGAAAATTGTAAAAGCCCGATTCAATCGTTAAAAATTACTATATTTCAAAATCTAGTTCCTCTTAAACGTTTGGAATGGACTATACTCATCCCTAGTTAATTCTCTTATGACAGCATACTGCCGCAATAAATTCCTTCAGTGTTTCAATTTGTTATGTAACCTGTTTAGAACCCCTGGTATTTCGTTATTAAACCTCCGGTTAACCAATCAATTAGTACCTCCCATTTAGGGCATTCCATTACAGACCCCAAACAGTTTGAGTGCTCCTGTTTGTAATTACCTCACCTCAATGCCTTTTCGAGTTGAGGTTGCTACTCGATTTGTTGCGAAACAAAAGCGTTTGTGGACTTAGATTTAACTAAATATGGACTTCATTCAAACTGTGAACTTTACAAAACAGGATTTACATTATAAAAAGTGACATTTGAATTTATAATAACGGAAAATAAAATAAAAATCTAGATTGAATTGTTTAAAAATGATAATGATGCAAAGGATGTGCAAAACTTGGTACAGTTAACGCTAGTTTGAAATACTACGATCGGAAATGTTACAGGTTTTTGTATTTTGGAATAAAAGACATGGTAGAGTGAATGAAAAAAAAAAAATGTGTATCTATGATCTCTAAAGTTCATTTCACTTAATACACCTATTCTAAACGAAAATGTATATTTAGTTAGCGATGTTATGTTAAAAATCTATCCAGATGTGCATGTTTTAATAATAGAACAAAGTTTGACCTTATATTTTAACACCGCCAGTAGAGCCAACATATTTGGTTTAGAATATGGATATGAAAATGCAGTGTGCAAGGAAATATGAGCCATTTAACCTTGCTTTCGATCAGTTTAGCGCGCAGCCAATTTTACAGTGAACGAAATAATAATTTTAAATTAAATTAATGTAAAATAGCCCCCAGACAAGTGAAAATACAAGTGATGACCTAAAAAAAGGTCCTCACTTTCAAAATACAAGCGAAAACAAAAACAAAAATAGGTCCTCGGTTTTACACTAAAAATGTTGACCAAAAATAAAGAAAAACATAAACGATGGCGCCCCGATGCCAGGGCGTTGCTACGGCTCTGGTCGTACAACTTTATACAATTCTTCAAAATATTTTCATCACACTCTACCATAACAATAAGATGACGTCACAGTTGAAAAAGTTCCCATGTTGCCACTTCGCTAATTGTCAAAAAAGTTAGGTTATGTCGAACTACTTCTAAAAAGAGACTGAAAACCTATATTTCCTATGGAGGAAAGGAATTAATGTGAATTATGACGCAAAGCAGTTCTTTCCAAACGATTTGTCGCGAAATTTATGGTTTAAATTATATTAAGTGTGTAATGTTGTATTAAATAAAATAAAATGAAAATTTCAATGCATAAGAATCATCAGAAATAATTGTTTTTAGAAATGTGTCGTGTTCTTTTCATCCTTTTTATACAATTTACCTACTTTAATTTTTCGTCTGGTGTCACATAGACACAGTAGGTTCGGGAAGCAAACTCGGAGTGTTTCGAGTCACTCTGTTTAACTACAAACCGCGCGAGGAAACGCGTTTAGACCTTTTCTCGAACGCTCCGAACTTGCTTCCTGAACCCACCTAAAGAGATCGGAAAGCATTGATAAAGAGTAAAATTTTTTATATTCGATTAGAAATTTTTGAATATTTGTATTTCAGATGTTCGATACCATTTTACCTCGAATAATGAATATTCAAATATTATTGCTCGTTCGAACAGTTTATTACCGTTAGCTGCAAGTGTAAATTTCACGAGTACACTAAAATTACTTTTAGCTTGCATCTGATGATAATACACCGTTATGACTCTAAGTAACAGACCTATAGGTTAAAATTACAAAAGAGAATGAACGTAACAAATGTAAACTAGCATCGGCGAATCAACGCTCTTACGTCACACGATGTAACAAACGACTGTATTGTCTGGAACAATGCAATCGTTTGTTACGTCGTGTGACGTAAGTGCGTTGATTCGTCGACGCTAGTATAGAACATATTTTATTAATATAATATAATATTTATTTATCGACCAAGATACAAAATGAAATATTGTTTTTGGTCAGTAACATTGCATATTACAAAACCTTTTCAAATATACAAACACAATATACAGAATAAGATAAAAGTGCGTTATAGAAATATCACCTAACATGGAAAATATGTAAATATACAAACAGTTCAATTACAGTAAAAATAAATTATGTTAAGAGGCCTCACGTACAGACGTTGGTAAAGTTTCCTTACTATTTCGGTACATCTCATAAATTACCTTACGTATCTCAACTGTTGTAAAATTAGATAATTCTACAACAAATTTAGTACGTATTTGGTTCTTTTTCGGGCTACTGACAGCTTCACCTCTCGATTGTTGTGCAGCGATTTTATTCACTTTAGAAATGCTGACATATAATGCAGCAGCAACTCTAAAAAGTTAATTAACAATTATTTGTAGAAAAATATTCAAGTGAAAAGACCATAGATATAAACTAAATTTAATATTGATTTACATCTCTCACACATTTCAAACTCAATAAAAGTCCATTCGCTCTCTTTCAAAATAATTAATAAGAGACAAAATCATCCTTTTTAGCGAGGCTACTAAGAGCTTTCGGCATTTTTATTACAATAATATTTGATTTGAACTTGAATATCAAACCTGACTTAAAAGCAACTGAACAGTACAATCCAAACCTGGCAACGTGTAAAAACGTTACCAACATTCAGTAAATAAATGTACTAACTGAGTAATGGTTTGATGTTGGTTAAATTACATCATGACATTGGTGCTTAAATTAACCCAGTGTGACTTCATCTCATATTTATTGTGAATAGAGTTTAATATTCATTGAAACTAGTTATCAAAAGTGTTTTCTCACTTTTCCATCGTCATAGAATCACATGATTATCTCACGCGACTAATAGCTGGTATCCATTAACAAAACGGCGCCCTTTTATTTAATTTTCAACGTAAGGGGAACAATCCATAACCTGGTATAAGATCTGATTTGTAAGAATGTTATGTTATTACGAAGGATAATAATTGAAATCTTGAATTTTCTAAAAAATGTTGTGTAATATGTGCTCCTTGTTGATTTTGATTATAGAATACCCAAAGTGTACAAATCTTTTTAAAAAGTAATTTCCCATGCAGAATTGTATACAAAGCTGGTGCATTAATTTTGCGGGTTTCCTCTTTATGCCTGTATGTTGTATTGCGATTTTTTGATCAATTTTTTAACAGCAGCTACTTTTTCCCGATTTATCACTTCCTCAGATCGCCCAGAACGTGGATGATCTTCTAATTCAAAATAACCATGTTACAAATTTTTATATCACCACTCAATATTCGTCAAGAATGGACAATTATCATGGAATATACGAGGGCTATTCGGAAAGTAAAAATAAAACCAGCATAGATACAAATATTTTATTATATACATCTTAAAACTACATACTTTCCTTATTTTTCCACATAGTTTAAATTTAAGTGTCAACACTCTTGTCATAGTGTTTAACCAGCTTTGAAATTCCTTCTTCATAGTACTCTGCCACCTGGGAATGTAGCCTATTTGTCACAGCGTTTTGAAGATCTTCATCAGCAGCGAAGTGCTGGGACCCAAGCCAATTCTTCATGTGGTTGAACAGGTGAAAATCAGTTGGAGCCAAGTCCGGGCTATAAGGCGGATGGTGATAAATGTCCCATCGAAACTTGCTCAAAAGGTCTTGTGTTCGCCGAGCACTGTGAGGTCGAGCGTTGTCATGCAAAAACACGACAACAGATGTCAGAAGACCACGACGTTTGTTCTGGATGGCTCTTCTTAGCTTTGACCGGATTTTCATTTGGCGGGATTTTCTATTTCGGCACTCATGTTTTGAGGTTATAACAAGCGAATACTCGGTAGTACGATGCTCCTCCTTACACAGGTGTAAGCTTACTGAACCAGTGCACGCGCCGATTAACAATGGCGGCGCTCCACCGCCTACTACTCACGCTACACAACAATGGAGGTTACTTTCCGAATAGCCCTCGTATAGTCGGATTGCTGATAGGTGACAGTTAAATGTATGTATCAAGTAGTGCATTCATATAATAATCTAGTTACCATTTTTCAGCGATTTTAAAAATGTTTTTTGTTATTTGTCTTAGCTGTCAGTGTCTGGTAATAAATATTAATTAAAATATGGCTTGCGGCCAATTATTAAATTCACAATGCATCATACCATTCTAGAATAATTAATAAAGCACCAACAAGTAACTCATCTAAAATCGAAATTAAAAATTGGCTGATAAATAATAAAATAACGTTTTCAAAAAATTACTTAAAATGTGATCTTTTAAAAATTGTTAAGAAAGAAAAATCTGAACCAGTTTATTTTATTGATACATTGGCACAAACGTGGTCATGAAGTACTAAGATTACCTCCTTATCACTGCCAGTTTAACCCCATTGAACTAATTTGGGGTATAACAAAAAATTATTATGATAGACATATTGGTCAAAACGGATATAGTGATAACGAAGTTTTGAAAATGTGGCAAGTAGCCTGTGATCAAATTAGCTGTGAAACTTGGGCAAAATTTGTTAAAAAAATCGAAAATTTAATAAATGAATGGTGGGAATGGGAAAGGATTGTTGATGATATTAATCCAATAATAATAAATACAAGAAATGACAGCGATAGTTCAGATGACGACGATATCATGAATTACAGTGACTAATTTTTTTAAAATAAAAATAAACATTTAAATACAACTTGTAGCAATATATTATATGAATAAATATATTTTTACTTAATATTTTATTACTTTGTACTTAGGGGAAACATACAAATTTAATTTAACTAAACAACAAATTAAAATCCAAAATTTACGTATGAGTATACATTTTTCTTTATTTATAATTATTACCTTAAAATTAATAATTTTGTTTGTTTGAGTACTGTTGTGAATTTATTTTCGTGCTCTAATTAGTAAAGATATCTACGAATCATGCCGTTTCTTTCTAATGCTTTGTTTTTTATTAAAATAATTTGGAAGTTTAGTTGTCAACTTGCGTCACTATACGTTACTATGGGTATGCAAATAATTATAATGATTATAGACAGAGAAAGCATATAGTATTGTATATCGATACTTGTAGCAACGAACAGTCACCTATCAGCAATCCGACTATACCAAACATTTCTTCATAGCACTCTTTAGTTGCTAATCTACTTTTAAAATTGTACAAAAATACTGACTCATAATCTCGTCCCAACATGGGTAAATATAGATTTCAATATCGTGGCTGCGTTTATATGAAAGACTCATTTTTAAATTGATACAAACTTTATATCTTTGTTTATTTATATTAGCGCACGACAAACATTTTCTAGCTCCCTACGTGTAATGTATGTATAAAATTTTGCAATAAAAGTTTCATAAAATTAAGGATTTATTGCCGAAAGTCTAGATCCGCCGCTGTGTATTTCTGTTACATTTAAGTTAAATTTATGCTTTAAACTGAAAATATTACTAAGATATATTAAATAGTAAAGTTAAAGTACTAAGAAATATTAAAGTTTTAACTTTGAGACCTTATAATGATTTAATATATTTTCTTCGTATTAATTTAATAGTTACAGATAAAAATATGAAATAAATCTCGACAGCTTTAATATTTGAGAAATTTGGTCTACAGATATTTATTTGTTTAATTACTAGTGTGCATATTAATATGGAATATATGTAAAATTTAATTTATTTTGCCGATGACACTTTTGGTACTGATAACATTTTGTATTTGTATAAATACCTTAGTACTATTTAGTTGAAGCTAATTAAAAAATATATAATAGTATCTTTTATAACACTAGATTTTTTTTTAAATAGCTTTACTTTTGCAAAGCTAGCCAGAAAATGGCGGATACCTCATCGACTAATCAAAAATGTTTACCCGCATGTAGCCACGGTGAAAATTAAAGCCACTTCAATCGTTCTCGGTTCGCAGTGCAACTACTGCATACTTATTTGAAATTGAGTATAAGTTTGCCAGTTATATTATGATGAAATTATGAAGTAATAACGTCTGTTCAAGTTAACTATGAAATGACGTCAAAGTTGAAAAATGTGCTCTGTTGCCAGTTATTATTTGTTTATAAATGACAAACAGTTTATGTCTAGAGCCCTGCGCGGATACGTTTTTCTGTATCCGCATCCGATCCGCATCTGCAGCCTTTGTAAATATAAATATCCGCATCCGATCCGGATCCGCAAAAATATCCGCACATTATTTGCTGTCTGTTTGGAAATATCTAACATGTTTCGCCTTATTTGTTATATCGTTGCTTTAAAACACTACGGAATTTTTAAAATTTTATCACATTACTATTATTGTGTCCAGAAATATGTTTTTTATCTAACGTCGTACTGAAATTATGTAGATTAAAAAATAAAGATGGATATTACAATTATTCGCCTCTTAAACCAAGTTTATATAAAATGTAAAACTTTAAACAGCAATATCTCAGAAACTTAGTTTTTTATGATACCTCATTATTGTTTTAGAGCAGCGATATTTAGAAATAATTAAACAGATTAATTTATCACATTCATGACCAATAAATAACAAGAGAAGTCGTATAATATCAGCAAATTTAAAAAAATAAGTTCTTAATAATAAAACTAAATTCTTAAATTTATCCTATTATTAAAAGATGAAAGTTATAATGACGATTTCAAGAATTTTCAGATTTTTTTAATATTTTAAATTTGATATGAGATTCATGTTTTTAAATTTGGCAAATTAATAAACTGGCCATAAAACCAAAGAAATTGTTGTATCTACGTGTGTTATATAAACTCTACTATATTTAACTATTTAAGTAAGCGTAAACGTAACGTATTATTATTTCACTCTTGCACAATACAAATGCCAGCGATACATTTTTGGTGTTCTAAACTCGTCTTCCGTAGAAAGAGGCGTCCAACCAAAGATTTTATGTTCACGCGGATATTGCGGATAAGTGGATATGATATATAATCCGTATCCGCACGATTTAAATGATAATTTATCCGCATCCACAGAAAAATAGCGGATATCCGCTGATTTGCAGGGCTCTAGTTATATCAATTCTAAAAAGATATTGAAAACTTACATTTTCTAGGAAGTAAAGGGTATAATGTGAATTATGATATAGAGCAGTGCTTTCTAACCGGTGTGTCGTGACTCTGTAGTAAGGTGTCGCGAAATTTATAATTAAAACTATACTATGTATATAATACAATGTTCAACATCGTACGAATTTAAATTAAATAAAATGAAATTTGTGCATAAGAATCATTAAAAATAATTAATAAAAAATAAAACCATTCTTTGGGCTCGGTAACTAAGAGCTTTCGGCATTTTTATTATAATATTTGATATAATTCAAAATAAAACGTAAGCTTGGCAAGATGTGGCAATGTAGGAAAGGGCTACCAACCTGTGGAAGCCAAGTTTAACAACTGAGTAATGCTTGCACGTTAGTTAATCTACATTCTAACTTTGGCAACTAAATTAACTAAGTCTGATAGTCTGATGTCATAGTCATATCTCATACAGACTTTATGACGAATTACTTGTTTAGAGAATTCGACTGTAATTATACTCGATCGAGTATACCCATAATAAGTTGCGACTTAACTAGGGTGCGCTTAAGTTAGGTTTTAAAGTGTTTTAATCCTACTTAAATGGAAAAAGCTCTTGTTTTTAGGGTTTTGTAGGTATGACCAAAAAACCCTTATACCGTCATTTCGTCTGTCTGTCTGTCTGTCTGTCTGTCTGTCTGTCTGTCTGTCTGTCTGTCTGTTCGGTTAAAATTGTAGCCAAACTGCTAAACCTAGAGAGTTGAAATTTGGCATGCTTATACAACTCTTTGACCCGCACATAGGAAAAATACTAAAACATCTAAAAAACATACCCCCCTAAAAATATAAACAAATATGTGCTCATCGAAAACAATTTTTTTTTTTTAATTCTGAGTAGGATATCAAATGAAAGTAGGTGGATTAACGATCAAATTTTTATTTTTGCAAAATAAATTATTTTGATGCGATTTTTGCCAAAATTGTGCAAAAAATTTTTTGTCCCACACCCTGTAGCCCAGATGGTTTAAACTAAAAATCTAAAAAAATTCTAAGTAATGTATATTGGTGTGAACCGAAATAGTACAACAGGAATTTTTGATCAGATTATGTTTTCGGAAACTAACGCATTTTTTTGTGGTTTTTGGTTCACAAAGTACAAAAGTTATACCAATGTAAGACACTCACATGCAAGGCGTACGGTGGCGTAACGGGTTAGAGCGCTGGTGTCGGAAGCTAAAATTCTCTGGAAAACGAAAGGTTTCTAGTTCGAGTACGGAGTGAATTTTATTTTTTATGTTCTTTTTTTTGCATTTTTATTATGTTGAAATTATTTTGTCAAAATTCTAGTTATATTTTGACAAATGTTGTATTTAATTTTTAAAAACGTAAATTTAATAACCAGTCTTATTATATGATTAACAGACGATACATTATTTTAAAAATATCGTTCATTTTGCCGTGATTACTACAAAGTAAAATTTGTCCTACACACTCAGCATACCGCCTTCACTTATTATATACCTGCGAAACCCTGAAATGTGTGAATATTCACACTTCACATCAATTTTTTTAATTTACTAGGATTGAAACGTATTAACATCTATAGATTGGCCGCTCTTTGCCTGTAACTAATGCAGTGTCTAATGTTGCTTTCTTCTTAGTTTAGTATCGACTAAAAAGAATTGGATCCTGATACATAGGTGTACAACTTTGCTTCCGTTGTTTTTTCCCGAAATTCGAGGCTTTATTGTAAAAAACTGGTTATACATTTATGATTCACAATATTGTCCGTCACCGGCCACTACTTTCTCCCATCTTTCGGGCAGCATACGAATCCCGCGTTGAAAAAAACTGGTCATCTTTTGAAGCGATCCACGAATAGATCCAATTTTTTATTTCTTCATAAGACCGGAAGTGGTGGTCAGCCTAGCCGTGTGCCATTGATCGAAACAAGCAATAGTCAGAGGGAGCAACGTCTGGAGAATACGGCAGGTGGGGTAGGACTTCCCATTTCAATGTTTCTAGGTATGTTTTGACCACTTTCGCTACATGGGGTCGAGCATTGATAGGGTCGCGCAACATGGGGTCGAGCGTTGAAACCACTCACGACACATTCTTTCACTAATAGCGGCCTTACTATAAGTATTTGAAAGCATTCGATGAGCCTCGACCGCAGATTTCTTCATATTTAAGCAGAAAATTAAAACCTCCAGCAAAGGACGAGAATTTGGCTTGTAAACTGACATTTTCAATCGAGAATAACTTTATGATGCAGACACAAATCGACTAATGTTTTTATGGGGTTATGTTGACATGCCACATTATTGCATGATGTCTAGGATCCATTTATTTCGACCATTACTTACCGCTAATACCCTTTTCACACTAGAACTTTAAGACGAGGGAACTTAAAGATCACCGATGTTTAACATCGGTTGTCTTTCACACTTGATGTTTAAATCTCTGGTGCTGTCATCAGCTACAGTAATATTGTCCTTAAGTTACCGTCATGAAATTACCAGTTTTGAACTGTCTGCGCAGACGCACATTTTGAATTATTATAAACAAATATGGATATTTCATTTCATTCTACAATAAAGACACTACAATAAAGAATATATTACACCTGTATTAACATGTAAGTCGATACATTTTATCTCAATTATTGTAGCTCTGTATTTTATTAAACACATTATTAAAATAAATAATTTTATTATAACAATAAGTATAAACTTCTTATAACGTCGATATAATACAGTATTCTTGTTTATGATAATACAAAATGTTGACAGCACAAATTCAAAGAGTATTTTTTTATATTAGAAATTATGTTGGCAATGCGGACGATGTTTAAGACGCAGATCTCTGTTTTAAACATCGCTTGTATTTAGACGAGGCCATACGGTTTCACATTAGCGTTTAAAGATACATTCACTTTAACATCCGATCTTAAAGTTCTAGTGTGAAAAGGGTATTAACCCATCTATAGGAAAACGGCGCAAGCAAAGTTGTAAACCTAATAACTGAACCATGTAATTCTCTCGAAGTATAAGTAGCAAATTATCTTAACCTAGACTTAACAATTAAGCTTGTGTCTTTTGTTGTTAAAATATATTGTTTGTTGTTTCAGAGATTCACACAATATTTAGCGTCAAGTAATAGTTCGTTTCAACTTAGTAACTTTTTGGATAAAAGTGGATTACAAGGTATTTATTTAAATTATACAGCTATTTACTTTTAATAGTATGTACCGTAAATACCAGATTACAACCAAGAATGCGATTTTTTGTTTCGAAAATACAAAATTACTGAAAAGGTGTTATTTACGGAACGCAGTTTCTGAAGTTTGATAGTTTGATTAATAATCAAAACAAGCAAGATCGATTCCTGATTTTTCTCAGTGTCTTGCTCCCCTATTCTTTTTTATGGCGCGAAACTATCCTCTGTTCAAATTATCCATGATAAATTTATCATCGTCGCTTTCAATCGAGTATATTGTTATGGTTTTAAACAGAACTGTCATTTGAATAAAGTGTCTCTTAAATAATCAACTACCAACAAAAATCATTACTAATCGCAACCAAATATCTGGTTACATTCTTCTATTTACGGTACATACTATACCTATAAATATATTCAATATCAGCGTCGGATTTATATTTAAAAAAACTCTGGGTAAATCTGTAAGCTACAGACGATCGTATCTAAGGAATTTTGTGTTGTTATAGACAGTTTCTTATAGATTTTGTCTGTACGCTTATGGATTTGTTCAGAATTGCACCATAAACTGTAAAATTTGGCTGAGTAGTTGGCAATTCTGAAGCGACTGGTTAGTTGGCAGCTCACAGTCGCCTAATTAGTTGACTGACTAAAAGTAGACCAGTTGACCTACTAGTTGATAACTTTCGGCTAACTATTCGTACAGGTAATCGGCAGTACATACAGGCTGACTATAAAATGGTGCCGTGACGTCAGCAATTTTACTGTGCCGCCTTGCAAACATCATTTTTGAAAACTTACTAATGCAAACATTTACTTATGCCGTCTGTTGATGAAAAGTTGAACTACGGAACTTGAAAAAGAAAACATTTTTTCATTGCGTTGTTGTAAGTGTTTTTGTATCGCGCTTGCTTTTATTTCTTCGTTTTTTAAAAGTATTTTTACAAATATAATCGTGTTATTGTTGCTAATTTATTTTTGTTAAGTTATAGATTACCGTTTTAAATACATTCCTTTTATAACAATAAACTTTTAATAGCAGATTTTTTGTTTTATCCATGAGCAATATTATGAAAATTGCATTATTTTTGTGCAACCTAACCAGAAATATTTTGTTTTTGACAATTCAGTAGTTCAATGTTACATCAACAGGTAACTTCTAAGTGTAGTTCTGAAAGCCTAGTTAACTATAACCAAATAGTTAGAAAATGGTTGCTATGGTTACTTATGGGATTGTTATATTGTAACCGAGTTTAACCAAAAGATTAAACTTGGCTAAACTTTCAGAAACTGGCCTTAAAAGTTTTGCAATAGTAAGTTTCACAGTTTTTAGAAAACGGCAAAGACACAATAATATCGGTGACGTTACGGTTCCAATTTATAATTACCCTGCTTAGCCTATTCCATACGTTTAAACGGAGCTAGATTTTGAAATCTAGTAAGTATTCACAATTGAATCGAGTTTATGGCCATTTTGCTTAAGCTTTGTAAATCATATTTCCACTGAATATTCTTATACGTTAAGTTGACTGCCATTTTCATTAAAATTTGATTTTGTGTCATTCTTAATACAAATTTCCCATTTCTTAATTTTTTTTTTTGTTGTCTTCCTAATATGTGAAAACGTAATATTTATATCAGTGCTTCTCACCCAAAAACGCACCGCGGACCAGTATAATATATAATTTTCTAACGCGGACCACTAATAATAATTGTTGGTTCATAGACCGGGAGCTCATGACATTTTTGGTCTCCGATTTCATACAGCATGCCTTTTGGGGGAGAGAATATTTACCCTATGACAACAAAAAAGGGATGGTACTAAACCCCTGCACGCTTTCCGGTCATAGGGAAAATTGCATTTCCACTTGCACAAAAATTTTGTGTTTTTCTCTGATTTAATATTGCTTGCCCTTACCTAAGGACCAATCTGAGTGGTTACCGTAGCTAGGGACACTGTATACATGACAGTCTTGCCAATGACAGGTGACAGCCAATAGGATTCCAAATAAATATTAGTTACAAATGGAAAAATAAGAAACGGTAAAATTTTGGGAATATTTTCACAAAACAATACTGTTTCTCCAAAGATAATCTTATTTTCTATCTGAAGCTAATAACGCTACCAGACTTATTTGGAATTCTAATGGCGGCGCTATCACCTGTAATCTATACTCTATCTCTGAAAGACTGATAGTAATAAAATTTATTATTTGTAAAAAGTTATTGTTTTATCACACAGAAACGGCAAAACAAAAGCGACAAAATATGAATAGTTCGAAACGAAATATTGTTAAAAACAACCGAGTGTGCCGCACATATTGTATGGGAATACGAACTAGGGTTAGACAACAATAGAACACAATAGATCATAAAAGATTTGACCCTAAAATTTTGAGAAAAAATATGGTCACAGGGGTGTGTTTAATGATATGATAAATATGGTCACAGGGGTGCGTTTAATAAAATGATAAATAGTAATATAGAGATACACAAAACAAAATTAAACGTGTTTAAAATGTGCACGCCACTGGTAACTGCCTGACAAAATGTATTATTACTATCAGTCTTTCAGAGATAGAGTATAATTGGCCAGACTGTCATAGTATGTAGTGTTTGTAACCGTAGCTATATGGCATTTCAAAAGCTGGGTTTACATTGGCGAATCAGTCCTGTAATGTATCGTGTAAGGTAATGCTCGCTTGAAATCTACGTGCCGCGAACGTATTGCAATATTTCTGTGAACAGTCCGACAGTGGAGCATGCAAAGAAATTAAAATTTCAGTTAGGGGGTGTTCTGAATACACAATGTAACTCCAGTTTCGTAGAAAAATTTACTCCGACATTACCAAGTTAAGATATGTTAGGTAAAGATAAACTTAATATTGCAGTTTTATTAAATTCTTGTTAAAACTTCATATGTATAATATAAACAATGTTTTTTTGCACACAATAAATCTTGAAGAAGCTAAACAGGTGGTGAAAAGTAATTTATTTGCTACAATTTACTATCTTCTCTGAGTTAGGTAAACTTTGTGTCAAATGTAGGGTGACCATTCGTCCCGCAAAAGTCCCGCATTGTAACTTGTATTTGAGGACCTTTTTTTTGCTCTTCACTTGGATTTGGGAGGTGACGACCTTTTTTTGCTCCGTCCCGCATTGCCTTCTTAAGAGAATGGAAAACCCTATAGACCGGGAGCTCATGACGGTTTTTGGTCTCCGATTTCATACAGCATGCCTTTTGGAGGAGAGAATATTTACCCTGTGACAACAAAAAAGGAATGGTACTAAACCCCTGCACGCTTTCCGGTCATAGGGAAAAATGCATTTCCACTTAAACACAACATTTTTGTGCTTTTCTCTGATTTAATATTGCTTGCCCTTTTGTCAAAAGAAAGTTATAACAAATTTAAAGTCTTTTAAATATATGCATGCGATTCGGAGGGTCCCAAAGGGCTCAAACGGTCATGTGATCTTGTAATAAAAAAATGTGATTTTCCGCGTTTTCATACAGCATGCCTATAATTAAAAGACTTTAAATTTGTTATAACTTTCTTTTGACAAAAGGGCAAGCAATATTAAATCAGAGAAAAACACAAAAATTTTGTGCAAGTGGAAATGCAATTTTCCCTATGACCGGAAAGCGTGCAGGGGTTTAGTACCATCCCTTTTTTGTTGTCACAGGGTAAATATTCTCTCCTCCAAAAGGCATGCTGTATGAAATCGGAGACAAAAAATGTCATGAGCTCCCGGTCTACTAGTCAAATGTCCATACTCGCGAGTGTCAAAACAATCTCGAACTCGTCCAAACAAATTCGGCGAATTCATTTGTGTTCGCAACAAAAACCTCAATTCAAAGTAAAATTTCAGTTAATGAGTATTCTAAATACACAGCGTAACTTATTTTATGCAAATTTTCGTAGAAAAAATACTCTGGCATTACTGGGTTAAGATATGTTAGGTAAACTTTACATTGTAGTTTTATTAAATTCTTGTTAAAAATTGTATTGTTTTCAATATAATATAATTCAACTTCAATATAGGTAATATGTACGAGAAACTAAAGATATTAAAGAAGTTATTTACTATCTATTCTAGGTTATGTAAACATTCATGCTTGCGAGCATTAAAAGTGCCTCAGACACGTTCACTCGAATTCGATGAATTTCTTTGTGTTCGTAACCAAAACCGACACAAAGCGGATCAGGTCGCGCGCTTTGCGAACTACTCGGATTGTGCACGCGATCCCGTCCAAACTAGACAAAAATGTAAAGCTGAATCCAGATTAGCGAGCCGGTACTATAATGTACCACGTAACATAAGTTTTACAAAGTTGAACGTAGCAAGCTTTGAAAATAATAAAAAAAGAAACAACATTTTTTCAAACAAAAATAAACAAAATAAACTATTAAACTTTTGTTATTTATAAAACATTTAATTGAAAAATAAAAATTTAAGTTATTTCATGTTATTTCATATAATAACTAGTTATAACAGTTTATTTTAGTGATATTTTGTTTCTTTTTTTATTGTTTTGGTTTTTGTAAAACTTATGTTGATTATTATTTTGTAAATAAATGGTCGCCATTTTGAAATGGTTAACATAAAAATATTATAGACTTTTTCGTGGCATTGTAAAGCTAATTTAATGTACTTTTAGGAAAAAAATATAAAATTATCGATTCCCTATGCTAGATCAAAAGTTGACATCATTTCCGGTGAAACCGAAAGTGCTTCAGAATTCTTATAGTAACCTTTAGATGGGCCTTTTTGTCTAGTTTAACTTTTGTTCTGAAGATTTTTTGTACAAATAAAAGAGATTTTCGGGGTGCCCCGTTTCAAACAATCACCCTGTATATCAGACCAGAAAGTTGTTTTTTCTGTGTATCTGTATTACATTTGTTTTTGTATTTTCCTTGAATAAATTTTCAACTATATCTTTTTTTTTTAAATATCCTTTTTTATGAAACAAGAGTGATATAAATAGCACCATGTCCCGCGAAACCCTGGGGTTTCGTGGAAAACACTTTGGGAAACGCTGGTATAATATATGTCACAAATATGGTAGTGGTCCCATGACACATTCGAAATAAACCTTGCCGGTCCGCCATATTTGATAGTTTAAGAAGCACTGCATTACAGGATCGGCTCGCTAATCTAGACCCAGCTTTAAACGGCGTGTTACCTTACGCTATACATTACAGGGTCGGTTTTCTAAACTGGACCTAACTTAAGGGCGAGTTTCGAGGTTAAGTAGGTGACCAACTAGTTGAGCTCGTCGACAATGCGTAATCAGCTGACTACTCAGCACATATAAATCTGTTTACCATTTTTTCAAATGTAACATTGTTCAGCTATCATTAATATCTCAACTTCAAGGTTAAATCTGGCGCTGTATATTTTATAATTGTAGTATTAGTAGATGTAATATTTTATATCTAGTTTTTTTTCTGGTAAATCCATCTGGATTCTGAATATATTTCTCTCCTATGATTCATTGTTTATTTTACAATGGTGTGTGTGAGAATGCATGTGAGTGATTCAACTAATAATACCTTAATCTTTACTAATATGTTTTCTTTTTTATCCGCTAAGGCGTAGTCGGCGCTAAAATCGGTGAGTTTTACTAATATTTATATAACTGTAAGGTGATGGAATGTGGACTGTCTTTATTGTCAAATGTATGTAAATGCTTTCTTAAAAATGCTTTTAAAACTTTAGTCTTAAGAATACAAGGTTTGATAAAAAGTTTGCGGATTAGCATCATAAAAATTTATCAATAAGAAAATATTTTACATTTAAATTGTCACCTTTGAAATACTGCCTTTCGGCGGATACATATCGCTGCCAGCGTTTTTTTCAGTTTTGGAAATTTTATAGGCACTTTTTGGCTTTTAGATAACATTAAAATTTTTTCTTCAGTCGTTTGAAAACGGTGCCCTTATAACGAATTCTTCAGATTTGTGAATAAAGAGAGTCACACGGATGGAAGGCGAATAAGAGTTCTTTAACAAAAACTGCTGCGAAAAAGGAAGTGTGAGCTGGTGCATTGTCCTGATTATCGACATGTGATATTCCTACTTTTTCATTTTATTAAACATTCCGCAAAATATGTTTTTAAATTTCTACAAAAATATATTCTAAAAAGTAAACTATCGTAATCAGTGGCATAAATAGGGGTATGCAAGTTATGCCGTCGCATATGGGCCCGATACTGTACGAGGCCCTTACATTTTCTGCTGAATTAGAGTATTAAGATCATGTGAATATGAAAGCCAAACGGTTGAATCTAGAGCAGCGTTTCCCAACCTTTTTCGGCTCGCGTACCACTTGGTAGTACATCACGCTAAATTGTACCACTTCTTAAAAATGATTGTATTTCGTATATTTATTTACTTAGTAAATATAATAGTAGATAGAAACGGAATATGACAAAATAGTAGATTCTACTATTTTGTCATATTTCGTGTACTAATAAATGGTTTTAATAAAAACACAGAATTATAAAAAACCAATTAATATATTTTCTATATTTTCATTATTATAATCAAATATTTTTATAAAATAAATTTAATGAGATTCTTATGCTTCTTTCGAAGAACATAATTTTTTGAAATTTGGTTCAAAAGATGCGACGTATACCCTTAAGTCTACAGCTGCCTTCAATCTGTTTCGATACTTATTTTTAAAAAAAATATATGAAGAAAAAGCTCTTCTTACTAATCCGTACTAGTAAACGGTAATAATAATTTAAGAGCTTTCTCAGAAAGTTGTTCATATTCTTTATCAATGTTTAACCAAAAATTAATTAGATTGTGTCGTTTGAATTCTACTTGTAAAGTTCTGTCACATGATAATTGTATTAAATTTTCTTTATCTTTTACTAATAATGATGTAGCTTTTTCTAAATTTTCTTCATAGACGGGGTTTGAAATCTGATGGCTAACGGCTAAATTTAAAAGTGCACTCCAAAAAAACGATATCAATTGCCGGATTTTCGATTTTCGACTGTACATATTTTTATGAATTGTAGGCAAAAACGTTTCTATGATATTTTTATGATTTATTTATTTTTTTATTTTTTATGTCCGACATTATTGATTATTTTTCGTGTACCACTAACCAGCAACTCGCGTACCACAGGTTGGGAAACGCTGATGTAGAGAATTGAAATTTGACATGCGCATACAAATCTTCAACCCACATGTACGAAAAATATTGGGACTTCATAGAAACATATCACGCAAAAAAAAAAAAAAAACAAATGTTTATCCTAAATAAGCTCAGTAATTTTGATAGGCCACAAAAAATGTTGAGAGCCGTATGCGGCCCGTGAACCGGCAGTTTGAACACTTTCCCCTATCTTACAGATAAGCAACATAAATGCCCCTCCGAAATATGAGTTCTGTATACGCCATTGTATGGTGCACATGATATACGGAGCAAAATATTGATTTCATCGCATAAATCAAATACGTTGATATCATTTTCTTTTTTTTTTTTATCGAATCTGATAATTTAATTCGTAAATTTGAATAATCCTTCATTTTACTGTCTCTAAGCACGGACTTCAAATAAGTGATATCATTCAAAAATCGAAACATTCATTATGCGTCTTTAAAAGTTCGAATTATTTGCTGGCAGTAAACGACTTTTAGGGGAATTATTGATTCGCTGGGGAAGAATCAGTATATAACTGTAGATTCTTGCATTTTCAATACGATTCTTTGCTCATATGGGTCATTCCATATCAAGTGGTCTAGTGGTCCCTGCTCGACCATCACGGATCTTGATGAAATTTTGTATGGACATTCACACATGTCCTCAACGAAGAAACCAAACTAGAGGCTTGGGATCCTCAACCAAGAAACCCACCCGTGGCTGGTATTGCACGGCTATCGGGCGTGAACCCTATGGCGATGGGGTTACTGGTTCAAGTTTCTGAACTGGTAGTGACAATGTCACCATGGATCAAAGCAATTTAGGTACTTGCCTGTATAAAACAAACAAGATGAAAAATAATGGAATGCATGCGATATTGCGATAGCAGCATGTGATAGAAACGTTCTCAAATTTGTCCCTATTTCTAAGGCCTTATATACCAGGGATGAAAAACCAATCCTACTTTTTTAGAGGGATTAAAACATGCTCTTTCTAATGAAAATAATTTAAAACAGTTTCCAGAAGGTATATTTTTGTAAAAGTGGGCTAAATATACCCTGTTTTTAGCATTTTCATAAAAATCATCAACTTTACACTCAATTCCTGAACTAATGAAAAATATTAGGAGTGTGAAATTTTATATTCGTTAACCTTGTATTGATAAGTTATTATGTGCAAAATTTCACGTTTATCGTACCTTTACTTTCAGAGGTATAAAAAGCCAAACTTTAAAATTTTTTCGAGTTGCAAATTTTTTAGGCCAAGTTTGATCCAAATTTTCTTTACGGGAATCGCTCATGAAGATTTGTTTATTATTTTGTTTAATAGAGCGCAAAAAGTTGTATAAGTTGGCAAAGTTTTGTTTCTCTCAACAAAATATTGGCAGAGATACTGTGTCTCAAAGTTGCCGAAATCTCGGAGTCATACCATAGAAGGCTGCGGTATGGGGTCAAACAAATTACTAAATCTCAGCAAGTATTGCATGGATGAACGTAAAACTTTACCAATGCTCGTTGGGGACATGTGTGAATGTCCATACAAAATTTCATCGAAATCCGTGATGGTCGAGCAGGGCACTTCTCTGAAATCAGACCACTTGACATGGAATGACCCATATGCAAAATTTATTTCAAATTTACATTTATTTATGCGTTGAAACGGAATTTCTTGCCGCACCTGAATATTACCGCTCAGGTGCGGTGCACTCCTGTGCCTCCCGGGTTAGCGCGCCCCTAAATTCATTTATCTAGCTAACCTTTCCGTCGCTTTTAAAAATTATACCTACCCGATTTATAATCTTTGATTGGATATCGCATCATTGGTGCGACAGACCGAGGTGAGTCTAGACCGGTTTCGCGACCCTAATTTTAGTCTGTGTATTCTGGAGTAATATGGTCAGTATTACGTCCATTTTTTAGCATACACAGAAAGGCACCTACAGTTTCTTGCCAGTTGCGAACGGCTATTTAGCATTTTTAATGTGTATAAATATTTTTTACACAAATTATTTGACACATGCAGGACTTGAACCAACGTAGTTATGAATCTTGTTAGCGGGCACACGACAAGAACAAATATTTTAGTGCTTGCGGTCACAGGGTTATTTCACACAATTTCTACCATCTTTAAAACGTCCGAACCACTTAAAACATGCAGACTCAGAGCATCTTCTCCAAAGTTTCCAAAAAGCAATTTTGTCACTGTCCTTATATATATAAGTTTGAAACAAAATTTCACACAGACACTCTTCGCTCAAGCCTAAAACTGGGATGAAGAAAATCGAATTACAAAAACCGGTATAAAATTAGCGAAACCAACTCAACGGTAATCAGTTCACAAATGACAACTACATCATTATCATTCGTTCGTCCCTTTCTTCACTAGGTATTTCTTAATCGCAGTCCTCGCATTTTTTATCAAACTTCATATATGTTTAAATACAGTAGGTGCTCTGTTATGTGTATATTCCGTTAAATGAACTATCCACTATAGTGAAAAGTCAAAATTTAACACATTACGTTCTATAGATTTCTCTGTGATGAAAAGTTTTACTGCCAACCAAACCATGCTGCAACCAGAATTCTAATCGAGATTTTCTTTCGGGAAAGTAAATCATTATTAAGATGGGCTTAAAAAGTTTAACTACATATACGTATACAAATAGAATCATATAAAATATAGAAATATTGCATTTTATGATTTAATATGCATTAATCAAGTAGAAGAAAATTAACGTTTTATGTGTTGTACAGACAGAACATGCGATATCCTGCATTCATATTCATACTTTAAAAGTACAAAAATATCTATAATCAGCCGTGCATTTCGCAAGCTTTCAACTGCAAACGACTGCAGCTCCGAAAGTGTATTAGAAGCTGTTACCCCCACTCAATGCCAGTCGCTACGTTACCATGACAAATCGAGTTGCCAGTGCTTACAGCACATAGTACGTCATAACTTGTAGACAAACTACTTGTGTTACGCATGACGCATGGCAGTAGTGAGGGTATTTAATAAAAAAATAGATAAATTGAGAGATTGAAAAATACCATAAACGTATGTTATGTTTAAATTATCTTAATTTTGTGGGTGCTGCAGCTCTTATGAAAGTCACTGCTGCAAAAAAAAAAAAAAAAAAAATGCATAAACAAATAACCAAATATTTCAGTGTATACTTTGATTATCTAGAGAAGTCCAGTCAAGGTCATGTTCGAATGTTCCGAACTAAAATTTTAGCCACGCCTATTAAAATTGGCGTAGCATACATTTTTATCTCGAGGGCTTTTAATTCAGAAACATTTAACATTCTTTATTTTAATTATTGGTTTCCAAACTGAGATAAATTCTTTGTTGCTGATTTAGTTCGTTAAATAAGTTTAATTAGTTCGCTTCACTCGGTTTTACTCAGGGCTTCGAACCGGAACTGAACCGAAAACCGA
The DNA here is from genome assembly GCA_963971575.1 of Liopterus haemorrhoidalis. Taxonomy (NCBI): domain Eukaryota; kingdom Metazoa; phylum Arthropoda; class Insecta; order Coleoptera; family Dytiscidae; genus Liopterus; species Liopterus haemorrhoidalis. The sequence continues at coordinate 23,704,933 of OZ020613.1, read as the reverse complement.
AAAAAACCGTTATTTTTGTCGCAACGAAAACCGGAACTGAACCGAAAAAAATATCGGTTTTTTTCGGTTCAGATAATGTTTTTTTAATTGATAAATAAAAAAAATAAATCGCATCTATTATTTCAGGTGGGGGTTGAACGCCTAGGACTAGCCCCCCCCCCTGGCATCGGCCTTGGTATGATTATTGCAAAATGAGAAATAAAATGTTCTCCTAAATTATAGTAAAAATAAAAACATCTAAAAATTTATCACTCGGAACTGAACCGAAAACCGAAAAATAACCGTTATTTTTACCGGAACGAAAACCGAAACCGAACTGATGTATATTTTTATAATTGAAGCCGAATGAAAACGAAAAAAATAGAGGTTCGAAGCCCTGGTTTTACTGACCTGACACTTTCCTAACCTAAGATAATGTTTTGTCATTAAACTAGAAACTAAATAGCTCGCTCCGCTCGCTTTCTACTAACCTAACCGAACCTAGCGCTGCGATAGACGTCAAATTTACGCAGATTTATGGGTAAATCTAACCTAAAATTTACGCCTATCAAAATCAGGCCATTGGCGTAGCATAAATTTTTATCTTGATGGTTTTTATTCAGAAACATTTAACATTCTTTATTTTAATTATTGGTTTCCAAATTGTGATTAATTCTTTGTTGCTGATTTAGTTCGTTAAATAAGTTTAATTAGTTCGCTTCACTCGGTTTTACCAACCTGACACTTTTCTAACCTAAGATAATGTTTTGTCATTAAACTAGATAGCTCGCTCCGTTCGCATTTTACTAACCTAACCGAACCTAGCGGTGTGATAGACGTCAAATTTACGCAGATTTATGGGGAAATCTAACCTAAAATTGCAAGTTATGAAAGTGAAAAAAATAATGAAAACTGTGTAAAAAACTAACAATTTCCGTACCTAATATGATATATCTAAGAAAGATTTCTCTGCAAAAAATTCATGAAAATAATGCAAATTGAGTGTGAATATGACTCTGGAGCCTAATCTTAATTATAATAAATATGAATTCATATTTATTTACCTGCTGAATTGCATGGACAGTTAACAAAGGTCTACTGTTTTTCTTGCTCTCGTAGGATATATTCGTATAGGTTATAAACCAATTCACGGGGCTGCTTTCTTTTGCCTTTTACAGTCATATTGTTTTAAATAAAAGAAAACAATTATTTAAAATATAAATATTGTCTTGAAAAGGACAGATTTAATGAAAAACACGATGAAATAAATAGCAAAACAGAGTTTTTGACGCCACTGGTTCAGTACGAATGACATTAGAAAACAATGGTAATCTCAGACAAACCCTGAGGTGGGATAACCTACGGTACACGTTTGTATGTACGTTTGTCGTAGCTTTACCTGAACTATAAACAAAATTGATTGACAAACTTCATTTGTATTTCTCTTGCTATTTTGCCAATGTGAGTGAGAGAGAAACACATCAGTAGGTTAATTATTCTTTCAGTCATATGACCTTGACCGGACTTTAGATAGTCAAAGATTACTATAAATATGAAATTACGTTAATTAAGCACTAAAATAAATGATTATTTGAACAATTTTATGTACATCCCTGGTTTTTATTACTTCACATAACCGTGCTCCCTACTATGAGTTCAAATTGATTTTAAGTCTTCAAATGTTTTTTACAAATAATTTGCAGAAGTTTTATTGAAATTAATTTTCCTATTTTCCAGGTTATGACATGTCACCATTTATAAGAAGATATTCTCGTTATTTGAATGAAAAAGCTTTGTCCTACCGTACGGTCGCTTTTGATTTCTGCAAAGTAAAGAGGGGAAAGGAGGATGGCACCCTCCGAACAATGAACGCTGAGAAACTCCTGAAAACTCTACCGGTTCTCCAAAATCAACTTGATGCTCTGCTGGAATTCGATTGCTCAGCCAATAACCTAACGAACGGAGTGATAAATATGTCTTTTATGTTACTCTTTAGAGATTTGATTAGACTTTTTGCCTGTTACAACGATGGAGTTATTAACCTTTTAGGTAAGTTCCTACGTGAATAACAAGGGTAACCAGATTTTCAACACATTTTTTAAATACATTATTTAACTGAATAACTTTCATTCTACATGTTAATACCCCATATATATTTATTAGGGATGCGGAGTCGGAGTCGGGAGTTGAATAGTCGAAGCTTTTTGGAGGAGGCGGATTCGAGAGTCGGAAAAACTATTGACTCCCGACTCTTTGATTCAATTTTTATCAAGGATAAAAGTAAACCGAAAACGTAAACAAAATAACGATATTACCAAAATTTTTTAAAGTTCGGAAAGCGGAACGACATTTTGCTTCTTTGTCCAAGAACGAAAACTATTGAAAATATTCAATACCGGTTTTCCTTAATGTTCTCCAGTTTATAATTTGATTAATACTACTCGTATTAACAGATTAATACGATGAGGCAGTAAGGATTTTTGTTTTCTCAAATGGTAATGAGTTCCGCGATTATTATTTATCCTTCATGCAGCCAAAGTCTAAATGTCACAAGAAAAAGAGACATGAAAAATTAAATAATATATTCAAAAATTTGTATTAAGAATTGCCTATTTTAGTTCTATTAAGCAGACTACAGAGCTGGGAATATTTGAAATAAAGTATTTGAAAAAGTATTTCAATTACTTTCTGGTACTTGAAATGTTGTATTTCAAATACTTTAGAAAACTGCTGTTGGTATTTGGATATGCAAATACTTTCTCCGTGATATTTGTTGTCTGAAAATGTCAGTATTTGATATACTGTAGAAATATTGCAATTATTTCCTAGTATTTCAAATATTTCCCCAGTATTTCAAATATATATATTCTTTATTACCCCTTGGCCTTTCGGCGTGCCGGGTTCAAACTATTACATTAACAATAACCCAAATTCATTAATACATTATTTTACTTTACAAAATAAATTCTTATTCTCTTCTCTTCCTCCTCTTCTTTCCTCCTCCTTGCCTCTCTGTTCCTTCCTGTTCTCAGTTCTTCGGTTCTTCCTTCCTGTTATTTCCCCACGAAGATGGACCCATCATTGGACTCCTCCAATTTTCACCTTTCCACCGCTCTCTCCATTCCCTCACTGAGCTCTCTTCCTCTTCTTATTATATTTTCTTCCCTTCTCTCCCCTTCCACCCCTTTCTTCGCCCCTTCTCGTATGTCCTTTTCTTCCTCCCCTATCCAGGTAACCTCATCCCCCTTCCTTCCTTCCTTTCCCCTCTTTCTGCATCCCTCCGGTCCACTTCCTTCATTCCCATACACCTTCCTATTATCCTTCTCCGATCTCAATCCTTCTTGCCGCTAATTTCCTCGCCCACCTCTCCCCCCTTCCATCTTCGTGCAAAAGGTCTACTGTGATCCCCGACCACACTGTCATCTCCCTACACCTCTTCGCGAGGTGCTCTAGATCTTCTTCCTATTCCCCGCACATCCTGCACATCTTATCCTTCATTCCCGCACCTTACCCTCCCTCCTGACCTTCTTCTTTCTCCCTTCAAGTAGCTTGGTACCCCTTTCGTTCTGACCTCCTTATATCTCCCTGCGCTCCTTGACTTGTCTATTCTGTCTGTCCTTTCTTGTTCCCCCACTTCCTTATCCCTCCACCATACCTCCCCACACACGCTTATTCCTTCATTTCTTTTCCTCTCCACCTCTATCGCATCCACTCCGCATCCAATCTCCAGTAATACTCCTTTCTCATCTCCACCCGTGTGGACCGTCTTCCTAGTATTTCAAATATTTTCCTAGTATTTCAAATATTTCCAAATGCAGTCGATTCCGCTTAATCAGGACACCGGTTAATCGGGACAGCCGCTTATTAGGGACAAATCCTAAAGAACTATCGTAAATTTACTTCGCTTTTTCGGGACAATATTCCGTTTAATCGGGACAGTAATCGTGTGAATTCCCGTGGCGCCGGGGATTCACGTTGGAGTGGGGATTCACTTTGACATCATTATGTATAAGCGTGGTTTTTGTGGTCGAGTTAACGTAAATTTAGTGTAGTGACTCACTGACAAAACCCTTACCGGGATGCCAAGAAAGGATTTGACACATTTGATAGCATTGGATTTAGTACGTATATAATTTTTTAATATATATGTATACCTACGTATAGTTTTGTGACTTGTTTTATTTTCCTGCAATTTATCAAATAAAATACTAAAAAACACTAATTCTTTAATTTTTGTGAAACTTCGGATAATTAGGCCAGCCGCTTAATCGAGACAAAATGTACTAGTCCCGATGTGTCCCGATTAAGCGGAATCGACTGTATTTCAAATATTTTCTTAGTATTTCAAATATATCCTTATTATTTCAAATATTTCTCTAGTACATATTTCAAATATTTCGTAGTATTTCAAAATTTTCTAGTATTTCAAATATAATCCGAGTATTTTAAATATTTCCTAATATTTCAAATATTTCCTTAGTATTTCAAATATTTCCCTATTTTTTCCTAATATTTCAAATAATTATAGTATTTCAAATACATTTAAATACATTATTTCAAATACTTGTTACAAGTATTTGATATTTCAAATACTTTTTATCAGTGATGACTAATAGTATTTGGTATTTGAAATACTTTAACTGAGTATTTGGCACAGCTCTGGCAGACTACATAAAATTTGTAGTGCATTAGTGAAAGGAGTCGAGAGTCGGAGTCGGGAATCGGAGTCGTTTTCAAAAATACCGACTCGCGAGTCGGTTATTGTTCTGCCGACTCCCCAACCCTTCTGTTGCATTTTTCAGAATGATTTCTGCAAGTATATTTTCATTTTTTGGAGATTCGCGGAACTTCTTTTATAACATCTTAAAAATTTATTTTTCTATTAACTCGTAAGCCTGTAAGTTTTTCAGCAACAATCGATTACTTCCTTTCCGCCAAGCAGTTGGCATTCATTCATATTAATGATTTTAAAACTGAAATTATAATGTCTTTCTTTAGTGCCATTTTGAAATTTTCTGTGCAAATCCGGAATTAAAGATTGTGTACGAGAGCTGTCTTTAAGTTTTTACAAAAACTAAGAAAGATATATATTTTTTTGAACAAACTGTTTTATTGCTTTTCAAAATATTCGCCTTTAAGATTTATACACTTTTGCATCCGTTCAAACCAATTCTCGGAAACATTTTTTCCACTCTAAAGTTGGTGTCTCAAAAACATGGTTTTAGAAGGCTTCAATGAAAGGCTTTCCTGAGGTGATGAAAATCGCATTCCACGCATTTTTTGTTTGACATTGGGAAAGGAAAAAAAAGTCGTTAGGGGATAAATCAGGTGAATACGAGCAATGAGACATTTATTCGATGTTTTTCTCCTTTAAATAATCAATTGTTTGACGTGCTGTGTGGGAGTTTGCATTGTCATGATGAAGAATGGTGCAACGTTTGTGGTTGTTTTTCCTGATTTTGTCGATGATTTCTGGCAAACAAATTGTTGTATACCATTCAGCATTAACTGTTCTCCGATCCTCTAAAGGAATGGTTGCGACATGTCGAGTACAACCGAAGAAACAAGCGATCATTTTCTTGGAAGTGCTTCGTGAACGAACAACTTTTGTGGGTTTCGGTTCATCTTGGAAGACCCAAATAGTGGATTGTTGCTTAGTTTCCGGTTCATATGAATAAATCCAAGTTTCCTCACCTGTAACGATGTTGTATACGGATTTAGCAGTGCCTAGATTGAATTTTTCAGCATTCCCTTACACCAATCAACACGAGCCTTTTTTTGAGCTTCGGTCAAATTATGCGGAATCCATCGGGAACAGATCTTTTTCGCAGCTAAATGGTCATGCAAAATCGAATGTATTGCAGTCTGCGATATGCCAAAGGATGCCTCTATCTCATGGTAAGTCACATGCCGATCTTCTTCAATCATTTTAGGCACAGCATCGATGTTTTTTTGAATCACAACCGATTTCGGTCGACTTTCACGAGATTCATCACTGGCAGACGCACGACCACGACGAAATTCTGCAAACCAATTATAAAGTCATTTCTGATGGTGCTTCATTACCAAAAGTTGTACAAAGCGAATCTATGCATTATTGTTGAGCTAGGCCTTTACTAAAATCGTAAAAAATAATCCAACGAAAACCTTCACGAGTAATATCCATTTTTTCACAAACTTGTTTTTTTAACGCTCAATGTCAAAAAACTACTCGGTCAATTTATAAGCTGCCACTGATAACAAATATCAAATTTTACGAATATAGTGATGACACATTTTAATATTGCCTTCTAGTGGTCGTTTGTAAAAACATAAAAGGTAACTCTCGTATTGGGGGTCAAGAATACAGTTTCTAATTCTCGCCGATATCCGGACATCTGGCAACCTATGCATGGCTAGGGTGTCCAGAAAGTCTTTTTTAAAGAGGACATGTCTTTTTTTGCTCAGATCTTTATTTTGGATTTAATCCTAGTCTCTTATTCCTACTTGTTAACAGGGGCGCGCCAATCCGAGGGTGCAAGGAGTGCACCGCACACGGGCGGCAAATATCAGGGGCGGCAAAAAGCCTCGTCAATCGTTGTTTAATAATGTTATTTAAAATGTGAGTTTTTTTTATTCTTTACAATCAATTAATAATTTTCAAATAGATTTAAAAATATGAGATTATATAGATACATTTAAAATTTTATTGTGTTTTATTGTCGACATACGTAGGGGCGGCAAATAAAGTCTTGCACCCGGGCGGAAAATTTCGTTGGCCCGCCACTGCTTGTTAATAATCTAGTAATGCAGAGTATTATTCTGAATTTTTGAAGATATGTTAATAATTCTTTACGATTTCTGGACATCATAATAATGTCTAAAGAGTATTTTCGATGACTCGGGGCACAATGAACTAAGAAAAGAAATTGAATGTGTCAACAGTTAAATTTATATTAACTTTGAGGTGTAATCTATATATATAAAATCGTAACTAAGCTACCTACTCATAATCAACGCCCAGCACAAACCACTGAACCTACAATCATGAAATTCGGCGAGTATATTCCCTCCATGACGTAAGCACCCACTAAGAACGGATTTTTCGAAACTCATCCTCTAAGTGGGTGAAAAGAGAGTTAAAAGGGGTAAAATATGGCTTCACGGTTTTCTTAATATCTCTTAGGTCCAATAAAATATCGACTTGGTTTTTGCTCACAATGATTACTCATATAAATATTAAAAAACTTATTTCAGGATTTTATTCTAATCGACCCCTAAAGGGGTGAATCTACAATCAGGGTGAATTATAGAACCCCTCGCATCTTCTGTGATTATTGTGTTATAAAATTCCTTTTTGGCATATAGGTGCCTTTTTAAAATATTTAGAAAGTGTTTTGACCGTTTTTTTAATTTTCACCCCTAAAGGGCTAAATTGGTATTTTTTATTCGATGGAATTTCGTCTAGACAAAGAAACATAAAATTCGGGGATTATATCCCTTTTATGACTTAAGAACCCCCTAAGAAATGATTTTTCGAAATTCGACCTCTCAGGGGTGACAAGGGGTGAAATGTGTTTACACGGATTCCTCAATTTCTTTTAGGTCGATAATATATTGCCTTGGTTTTTGCTTATAATGATTATCCTTATAAATGTTAAAAAACTTATTTCAGGATTTTATTCTAATCGACCCCTAAAGGGGTGAATCTACAATCAGGGTGAATTATAGAACCCTTCGCATCTTCTGTGATTATTGTGTTATAAAATTCCTTTTTGGCGTATAGGTGCCTTTTTAAAATATTTAGAAAGTGTTTTGACCGTTTTTTTAATTTTCACCCCTAAAGGGGTAAATTGGTATTTTTTATTCGATGGAATTTCGTCTAGACAAAGAAACATAAAATTCGGGGATTATATCCATTTTATGACTTAAGAACCCCCTAAGAAATGATTTTTCGAAATTCGACCTCTCAGAGGTGACAAGGGGTGAAATGTGTCTTTTAGGTCAATAATATATCGCCTTGGTTTTTGCTTATAAAGATTATCCTTATAAATGTTAAAAAACTTATTTCAAGATTTTGTCCTAATCATCCCCTAAAAGGGTGAATCTACAATCAGAAACAATTATAGAAACCACCGTATTTTCTGTGTTGGTTGAGTTATAAAATTCCTATTTGGAATATAGATGTCTTTTTAAAATATCTCCAAATGGTTTTGACAGTTTTTCGAAATTTCACCCCTAAAGGGGTAAAAGGTTATTTTTTATTTGATAGAACATCCCTTGGACATAGATACATGATATTCGCAAAGTATATTCCCTTCATGAGGTAAGCATACACTAAGACGGAATTTTTCGAAATTCAACCCCTAAGGGGTGAAATATAATTTCAAGGATTCCTAAATATCTCTACGGACCAATAAGATATCGTCTTGGTTTTTACTTACAAAGATTACCCATATAACTGTGAAATTACCCCTAAAGTGGTGAATTTCCGAACAGAGTTAATTATACAACCCACCATATTCCCTGTGTTTGTTGAGTTATAAAATTCTTTTTGGCATATAGGTGTCTTCAAAATATCTCGAAATGGTATTGACAGTTTTTAAAATTTCACCCTTAAGGGGTAAATGGGAATTTTGTACTCGATTGAACATCCCTTGGACATAGATAAATAAAATTCGTGAAGTATATTCCCTTCATGACGTAAGCACCCACTAAGACGGGATTTTTCGAAATTCCACCCCTAAGAAGTGAAATATGATTTCAAGGATTCCTCAATACCTCTTAGGACCAATAAGATATCGGCTTGGATTTTGCTTACAAAGATTACACATACAAATGCCGAAAAACTTATTTCAGGATGTTGTCCGAATCAACCCCTATAAGGGTCTACAATCGGAGTGAATTATACAACCCTTCGTATTTCCCGTGTTTATTGAGTTATAATATTCCTTTTTGGCACATCGGTGTCTTTTTAAAATATCTCGAAATTGTTTTGACAGTTTTTAAAAATTTCACCCGTAAAGGGGGTACTGGGTATTTTTTACTCGATAGAACGTCCTCTGGACAAGATACATGATATTCGTAAAGTATATTCCCTGTATGACGTAACTACCCACTAAGACGGAATTTTTCGAAATTCAATCCCTAAGGGCTGAAATGTGATACCAAGGATTCCTTAATATCTTTTAGTACCAATAAGATATCGACTTGGCTTTTGTTTATAAAGATTAACCATACAAATGCCGAAAATTTTATTTCTGGATTCTTTCTTAATCAACCCCTAAAGGGGTAAATCTATAATCGGGGTGAATTATACAACCCGTCGTATTTCCTGTGTTTATTAAGTTATAACATTCATTTTTGGCACACCGGTGTCTTTTTCAAATATCTCGAGATAGTTTTGACAGTCTTTTAAAATTTCATCTCTAAATGTAAATGGGGGGGTGGGGGTATAAATGGGTATTTTTATTCGATAGAACTTCCCTTGGATATAGAGACATGAAATTCGGTATATTCCTTCCGTGATGTAAGCACCCACTAAGAAGAGATTTTTCTAAATTCGAGCCCTAAGGGGTGAAATGTGATTTGAAGGATTCCTCAATATACCTTAGGACCAATGAGATATTGACTTGGTTTTTGATTATAAAGGTTACCCATACAAATTTTTGAAACAGTAATTAAGGATTTTGCCCTAATCAACCCCTAAAGTGGTAAATCTACATTTGGGGTAAATTATAGAAACCTTTGTAATTCCTGAGTTATAACATTCCATTTTGGTACATTATTTTCTATTTAAAATATTTAGAAAGCGTTTTGAAAGTTTTTTAAATTTCATCCGTAAAGGGGTAAATTCAATAGTAAATTAATAATTGCCGATGATGGCAAACCGTCAATAAACCGTAGCGAAGCACGGGTACTCAGCTAGTGAGGTATAAAAAGGTGGTGTAAAAAAAAGAGGTATAAAAAACGTGTCGTGCAGCATTTCTTATAATGAAATTAAAAAGAACAAAAATAAATCTGTCTGATGATTGAAAATTTAACATAATTTAATTTTTGTGCTTTATTCTTCATATACAGGGTGTATCAAGATAGAGGGAATACGATTTTTCTCGAAAACGCGATATGTGAACAAGTTAAGATCGTACTTTCAAGTACGACTTGAAAGTGAAATATGTTTTATTATTATTTTATTTATTATTATTATTCTCCGTGCTATAGACAGCTCAAGAGTAAGGATGCGAAACTGTGTAAATCAAAATGGAAAGAACTTTGAACACTTGTAAATAAGTAGTATTTTATTTAACAAGCATATAATGTAAGCAATATTACACGAGGATGAAGTTCACCATCTGAGTCGTAGGTGAGGGCTATAATCATAGTGTAATATAGTTATTATGTGTGTATTACAACTAAGCAATTTTATCATTAGAAAATAATTAATTTAATTTAAAAACATAGATATTATGAGCGTTAATTGTATAAATTTTGAACTGACGTCATCAAAATGGCTACCGAACCGTCAGCTGATTGTTACCTACAACGGTGTTTAAAATATATTTATTGAATTATTTATTCTGACACATAAATAATCTAATTATAAAGATGGGCTTCGTGAGATGCAAATTGCCATCGTTGCTGAGCGCCAAAAATTAGCTAGCTTAAAATTTTTTGCCGTGTATAAACGTCTATTATTCACGCATTGTTGAGAACGCATGTGCGTCCCATTATACACGGCGTGCATATGAGCATCTTTATATATTTTACAATCGGACACATAATACATTTATTGTTTGATGTTCGTAGATAAAATACTTTATTTTACTAGTCGTTATAAAGAATACGCATTTTCGTAAACCGTACAAGATATTTAAACCAGTGGCGAAGTGAGACCACCGCTAGACTTGCCCTCCCATAAAAAAAATAAATAAAATTAAAAAAAAAGTTTTAGGTAAATCTTCAAAAATATTTTGGTTTACTAGTTACGAATTTTTTAAAATTTTGAAGTTTAATAACTTCCGTTTCCGGTTTCGGATTTTTATAAAAAACAATAGGGTTCTTCCCAATTAATAGGAGAAATTTTTTGGTACCAAAACGAACTCTCTAAGTTAAACCGTTCTTGAGTTGTCGTGTATACACACACACACACACACACACACACAGACAGACACACATACGGCCGGCACTTCGAAAATAGGTTTTTTGGATTCCCTGGACCATAAGACTTGGTCATCAGTCAAAATCTCGACATTTTCGCGATTACACTACTTACCCCTTATATATTAAGATCGGGCAAGTAAAAAATGTTCAAATAAAAGATGATTCTTTTCAAAAGCACTCTCCAAAGACACTCAACTGGATGTACGTTCTCATTTAGGTAAAAAATCAAAGTTATTCTTGATATCCTGTACTTAATAATTAAAATTTCAATACAACCTTTCGATTCTTAAGTTATATATTGGTCAATACATTTTTTTCCTTGGTTCATCTTGTATACATTTATTATTTACTTATTTTTATAAGTGGTCTTCTTAACATCACAATGTACCATTAATTTTTTGTTTTGTTTTTTATTTATATTTATAATAATTCTATGACGTATTTATATAATTTTAAATTATCTATTTTTGTATACCTACCTCATAACTATTGTAAAACAAAAATTCTTATTTTTTCTGAATGTTCTTTTTATCCCAATTTCTAAATTTGAATGGTTCTCTCTAAGTAACCCCTTTTAAGATTGCAGCGCCAAGGTGGCAAAATTGAAACTAACCTAATAGACAATAATGGTACGTACATATTCAGCTCCCCGCTCACCAAACAATTCATCTGTTCTACCGTTTTCAGCTTTACGGTCGAATGGAAGGTTTTTTTGAATGTTTTCACATTCATTACTATCTTCGTTATTAAGATTCAAAATATTTCAAACACCCCGAATTCAAATTATTAATATTTAAATCCGTATTTAAGTCCGTTTTGCCGGACGAAGTTGAACACGATCCGACTTTTCAGGGGTGCCGGACTAATTGAAATGTATGCAAGCTTTTGATTGGTTAGTCCAGGGGTCGGGGAAATTTTTTACCCATTACCCAGAAATATATTTCTTTACACCGACGTTACCCCATTGGTTTGTAAAAAAAACCATAGATTATTTACATTGAAGGATTTATTGAATTCTTTAGAATTTACATATTAATTAACATAAAATATATATAATAATGCTATAAAATTATATATTTTTTTATAACAAAAAATACTGTATTTTGAAAAATGATGTTTTTTAATTTTCGATATAATAACATCAAAATCTGGACGTTTTGATGTTAGTGCGATTTGGATCCACTAGTGTGCGATTTGGATAGTGTTTGGGGGCCAGTCAATTTCTCTGTTTCGTTTTAATGTTCGTTAGAATGGAAAATCCTCGTTCATAGAGATAAGTTGTTGCAAATGGCAACAACATTTTAATTGCTTCCTCATGAACAATTTTAAAAGACTTTACAGCCCTTGACATCAAAAAATGTGAAAGATCGGTCTAGGTTTCAAATTCTATATGTGCTTCATTATTTGATCTCAGTTCCAAAAGTGACTCAGGCAACCCTTGTGGCTCTTCTGGCATGTCAGACATTTGGCATTTAAATGGATGTATAACCCAACCAGGGTTCTCAGACGTCCCGAATTTCGCGTGACGTCCAGCTTTTTGAACAAAAATAGATCGTCCCGCGCGGGACAGCTAAAATCCCGAATTAATCAAAAAAAAATTTGGCTCCTCACTTTTTATTTTGGGAGTGAGTACCTTTTTTTTTGCTCATTAGTTCTATTTTGGGAGTGAAGACCTTTTTTTTTGCTCATCACTTCTATTTTGGAAGTGAGGACCTTTTTTTTCTCACTGTACTTAAATCAAGTACTGGAAAAATGGAGCGAAACGGTCTTTTAGATTGCCAAGATGTTTTTGTTGATTGTGACATATCTCTGGGTGATCTGTGGTTCTCGCCACTATCAATTCGAACACAGAGCAATAATGTTCGTTTATAAAATAGGCATTGGGTATACGTGCGTGCAGCGTTTGGGAGATCAATTCGCACAAATTTCTATCGTATTTAGAAACGCACTTTTTATGATTTTCTATATTTATATCATTTATGTCTATTAATATCTCATTACCCCCAAGAATTTCGTTTTTACCCCATTTGGGGTAATTTACCCCTGGGTTAGTCGGACGAACGGATCCGTGGAACGGAGAGCTGAGTATGTACCATAACAACTTTTTGATGTATAGACAATACGTATGGAATGCAACACTTATAATTTGAACTCGTATAAAACTCACTCATTGATTGCTAATACCAGTAATATGTTGTAACAATTAATATCACACTTATGCCAAACAGATACAAAATCTAAAAATCCAAACAAATGTAACACGTGCGTTAAAACAATAACAATTTTGTCTGTTAGGTTAGTTCAACATAATTCCGTCAGATAGAGTCTCTCTTCTGACCATTTGCCTATACACACACGTTGAATACTGGTTACCCTGTACACGATTAAACGTTTTGCTACGTCTAACATTTGTTTTTTTGTAGAGAAATTTTTTGATATGAATAAAAAACAGTGCAGAGATGCTTTGGATTTATACAAGAAATTCTTGATAAGAATGGATAGAGTTGGTGAATTTCTAAAAGTTGCTGAGGTAAGTTTTTTTTTACTCACAAATTTAACAATTCTGCATTTTGTTGTTTAAGATTGAAGAAGTATTACTTGTTGACCTTGAACTCTTGAGATTTTGTCCGTGTATAGAAAAAACCTAAATAACAACGTCCAAATTCGGCAATTATTGCAGCATATTTTGCCCAATATTATCGACAAAAATTATAAATTTTGATAGTGCACAGCGTTTTTAACTTCATCTCATCAACGCTATCAAGGGCATGACAATCTGTCAATAAACGTTATTGAGAACTGACACGCTCGAATACGCTAACTGATGGCCAAATTATTGTACTAAATACTGCAGTACAGTCAGAGCCATAGCAATGCCCTGGCATCGGGGCAAGTGACAGGGTGCGAGGCCTGAGAGGCGCAGTCGTGTATTCCGCCATGATATATAAAAATAACTTCTCAAATACTATTAGCAGTGCGTAGTTGTAAAATCGGTAGAAGGTATATTGTACATGTATCGTCACAATCATAAGGTATTAAAATTACAAACACTAAAATGAAAAAAGATAAAAAGGGAGCTGTTTTAGGTTAAATTAATTTACAAGTCTACTTTACGTATTTCCCAAAGGCGCTATTTTAAGTATTTGCCAAGGGCGCCAAAAACATTGCTACGGCTCTGAGTACAGTTTGAACTTATTATGTATATTTTAGTGTTCAATTTTTGCTACAATGTCGATAAAAGTTGTGAATAACTATAAAAGCAGGACAAATTGTTGTGTTTTTTGCTGTCATTCGAGAAAGGGCAAAGATAGGCATCTTAGATTTTTAATTTTTCCGTAAGAAAAATGGCAGGAAAGTTAATATTAAGTTCAAATTTTCACGAGATGTTTCTGTTATGCACTTTGATACATGTGTAGGGCTTAAAAATTCAAAAATATCGCAAATATTTACTCCCATTTTAATAAAATAAAAACGTATTGTGCTTAAATTGACCAGTTTGCTATGTGCAAATTAACGCCTAAGTACTATCGTCAATCATATTTCCTTCTATTACAGCGCCGCCATCGGTAATGCCCCGATGCCAGGGCGTTGCTACGGCTCTGACTGTACTTCTCAATTGCTGTAATATTTTCGACATAACTTTTGACAGTGTCCTATCGAGAGTTCCGACAGTGCAGTTGGTCAGTACAGTATACATAAGTGACAGGACAGTGTATACGTGACTGTCAATAAGTTACAGAATAGACCACCTGACAACTTAAGGCCAACTATTCGTACTAAACAATTGGATATACTGTCGAATGGCGTAATTTTGCATCGTGATAACGCTCAACCCCACTCTGCGACCTTAATGGTATAATTAAAATGAAATTCATGTTGCTTTCTCATCTTCTATAAAGTCCAGGCAGGACCTATCTGATTATCAACTCTGAGCCATTTAAAAATGGGTTACGTAGGCGGTGATTTACCTCGTTTGGTGAAGTTAAAGATGTGGTGCATTAGTAGATTTGCGCCCAATCAAAGAATATTTTTTTGGAAGGTATCCGAAACATTTTGGATCGGTATGACACGTGTAATTTCAAGCGAAGTAGGTGTCTATGTTGAAAAGGGATACAAAAGACTGTCTGCATTCGGAGTTACTCTGAAAGTACTCGTTGGTGACGTAACTTACCAACGGGTATCTTGCGGCTCACTCCCAATATAATTTAATGGGATTCTGCACAGTAGAGGACTGGCAAAATTTTCCGGCCCTGAAAAATTGAAATAAATCGGCCCCATAGGGTCAAGAACCGGCCTCATTGGATAAAGTACCGGGCCAATTGATCCAAGAATCAGTCCTATTGGGAGCGGCCCACTGGGAAATTGCCTGGGGTTGGAAACCCAGGAATGGACCCAGACAATGGAGTAGCAAGGTGATGTACCTTGCTACCCCATTTTCTCAGTTACCTTCGTCGCATTCTCTATTAATACTACCTATATAAAATATCTTCCAGAAGATGAATGGACAAATTTTAAACATTGATATTGTGGGGGAAGTGGGAAACATCCCAAACTTTATAATTGCATACTGCCAAGCTACTTCAGGAAAGATTGATGGAAAAAGTATCGTTTGAAATGAGGATGAAGTCCAGATCAGGGCCCCCGCTAGTAATTGCAGGGAACGGACAAAGATGAAGCCCCCCCGCACACAAACTTTATGTTTTACCACAAATAAAAAAATTACCCGATAAGCAAAAAAAGAACTGCTTGACCTAATAATAACGAAAGCGCAGTTTTCCTGAAGCGTGGGGTCGATTCTTTTTTCTAATGGTGGCCCTAATCCAGTTGGCAATTATATATCGTTTTATTAGTCATAATAATAATATAATGATAACCTATTATCGAATGCCGGTATGTTCCGTATGCGGAACACAGTTTCTAATGAGATAGTGACCAGTTAGTTACTTGAATCACCAATTCGTTCCTTTCTCTCAGAGTACCTTCGTGTGCGGACGGCTTAATCTAGTTTTTGTGTCGCTCTTAGAAGAAATAAATTAATTGTCCTTACTTACTAAAAAACCCTTATAAAATGGTTTATATATATATATTTTTTTTTTGACAATCATTTAATTTTTTAGAATGTGGGTATAGATAAAGGAGACATCCCTGACTTAACAAAAGCACCTAGTAGTCTCCTAGATGCTTTAGAGCAGCACCTTGCAGCTATAGAAGGCAAGAAATCCAGTACAACAACACCCACACAAAATTCAAGGTATGTAACCATTTTTTCATTTCAATTTTAATTTTATTTTGGTTTTATGTTTATTTTTTACTTTATTTTCTATAAATAGCACACAACAGAG
The DNA here is from genome assembly GCA_963971575.1 of Liopterus haemorrhoidalis. NCBI lineage: Eukaryota > Metazoa > Arthropoda > Insecta > Coleoptera > Dytiscidae > Liopterus > Liopterus haemorrhoidalis. The sequence continues at coordinate 23,688,473 of OZ020613.1, read as the reverse complement.
AAATATAAAATCAGGTGTTACGGCTCTTTCTTCCACTAGCTCCTCTTTTGGAACAGCTGCTACGAACGGAAGGTTAGAAAACAACGGAATTGATGAAAGTCTTAAACAACAAATTTTAGCTGAGGAAGAAGCAGCAATGAACCAATATAAGGTAAATTAAAAAATTAATCACACAGGGTGTTTCAAGAGGAATCTGCCAAACTTAAATGGTGTGTGCCTTCATTAATTTTAAGCAAAAAAAAAGTTCTATCAGCATAGATCCGATTTGAAAAAGTTACAAAGTTATGGCTTATTGAAAGAAACATGCAAGTTATTTCATAAATATAGTTTTTTGTTTGAGACTTTAGTGAAAAGCATGCATGGTGAGTAGTCGCCATAGCATATTTTCAGTGATAAACGTTACTAGAGAATATGAGAAAGAATATGTATTTTGCGGCCAGAACGCTTTCTTGCGACTGCCTCTGTTTCGTTTCGTCAGTCGTTTTTGAAGGATGTTTCTGTAGCTGAATCTGTCATTTCTGCTACTGCAGCTGGGCTGCTGCGACTGGTTGACTTGTGCTGTTACGAGTTGTTACTGTGTCCTCGTGGCTGGCTGACCAGACTGTTGCGCCAAACTGAGTTATTATTATTATTATATTATTATTTGCCATGTGCGGATGCGCGTGATTTATGGGCGCGTTAATGCGTAGGGTCTGAGAGTGCCCAAAAAATCACGGGCATGTGGATGCGTAGGGCACGATAGTTCGCGTAACTGTATAGGCGCGCGAATGCGTAAGGCACGAGAGTGCGTGTAAACACATTATACACCTTATTTATTGATATGATATTGATGCGTTTGCTCGCGTGTATAATTATGGTTGTGGCTAGGTTTGCTGGCCAGAAAGGAGGCATTCGTATTGTGGCGTGGTTTACATTGTCAGAATATTTGGTGTGAGACAGTAAATTAATTAGATCATTTCACACTTTTGCACAAATTTCACAGATTTTTTTTTTTGTAGGGGTCACCGCTTTAATGAAGTGCATGTACATATATTGAGTTGTCGCCATAAGATATTTAAATAATAACGAAGTAATTATTTAGTAGCGCGCCCGACACGTTTCTTTACAACGTACCATTTATTATCAACTAGGTAACGAGCCTGTGATACACATATATAATCTGATCTGGAACTGAAATGAGATTCCTGACTAAAGGAGTTCGGGTAGTAGGCGTGAGTGTTATCCAGGGTTCATCATTACGATATGTGAATTAAATAATATGTATATGTACTCACCAACCGACTGATCAGTCATCTTGTCAATAGTCTGGATCTAGCTGTTGACTTAAGTTCTCAAAGGTGAAGGTTTACACACGTTAAGTAAGATGGGTTAAAATTAATGAATTTGATTTATAAAAAGTAATATTTATAATTAGTTTAAATGTTAAATATATATGTATGAAAATAATGATAAGATAAAACAAAGAGAATCGGATAGACCACCAGAATGCCGACACAGTGCCTCTAAAGCCTGGAACAGAATGCACAGCGCGCTACGCCGTCAGCGCGTCGTCATTTGCGGCGGCGTTGCGTTAGCGCCGTTGAAAACGCCGTTGAATTTTCGTCTGCACACAATGCAATAATTTTTCGCCGTCAAAGTGTCACGTGACAATCTATATCTGTGTTTATACGTGCGCTTTATTTTATTAAAATTATAATGGATGATGAAGACTTGTGTGTGATGTTATTTATGTTGTATGCAAGTTACCATATTTATACATACAAACACTTTACCATTCAGTAAAAACTGAGGTTAGGTGTTGTACGTCAACGTTCAACGGCGTCAAAAGTTGGAAGTTGACGAACATTCAGTTTCAACGGCGCTGGAACGCCGCTAGGACGTTACACCTTCTGTGCACTTGCGTACGACAGCTTGGTTTTAACTTTTCTCTGACAGATAGCGCCGACCAAACGCCGACAACGCGCTGTAGAACTCGTTGCATTCTGTTCCCCACTTAAGAATTCAACAAATTAGATCTTTGCGCTAACCGAACCGAATACTGTCTGATCTCCTCTTCAGAGAGATAGGAGTTTATAAAAGCAATCAGTCGCATTTCTAAGAAAAAGGGTTTCAGCATTGTTCAAAAAGATGCAAGTGTTCAAAGTTGTTATAACTTTGAACAAATGTCACATTGAGAACAATAAACCATTTAAAAATATATTTCTAAAGTGTGCGTGCTGAAACGAAAGGTTTCTAATTTTATTTTATCATCTGAATTATTAAAAAATGTTATTTTAAAATACCCCTTGTAAAATCCCAAAAAAACGATGGCAACCCCTTTCAAAGAAATTCTCGTGACGGGTGATTTATGAAAGTTTGGTTCTTGTTCTGGCAGTCTAAACGATTCGTTACAACTAACTAAGTCAAATAACCACCTGCGACTTGAATACACAATTGAGCACAGTCAAATAGGGCGTTTGTCGCATTATCTAAAAATTTGTATTATTATAATTATTTAATAAGACATTTCAGCTGCGGCATTAAATAATCTCTGTAATTCGACTCGATTATTTATTGGTCTTTTCTGTATAAACAAGTTCTTTCCCGTGTCCCCAAACGTAATAATATTTAAGTATAAGTAAGGCAATAACACGATTTAGTAGTTGTTTCCAATACTTGCTTCTTAAAATGTTGTTACCAGGATGCACAATTTCAGTAAATGTTTAATGTCTTTTTTCTTTTTCTGCATAAATAAATAAATAATAACTGACCATAATTTGTTTGTTTGTTGTAACTTTTTCGAATCGGGCCTGTTGATATAACTTTGTGTTTCTTTTTTGCTTAAAATTGTGACACCCTGTATGTTAAAAGGTTTCTAGCAAGTTTGTGTTTAATTCATCTTCTTTTTTTTAGTCCAAAGTTCAGAGTCCAAACAATGCGACAAATCCATTTTTGAGCAGTCCATCCGTTCCAGTGGACCTGTTCGCACCTCCAGTTAAGGAGGCGATGGCCGTTAAAGCATCAGATGATTTACTACAGTTGAACAATCCGTTTGCCGACGTGTTTTCACAACCTGTCCAACCTGCCATGCAAACAAATATTAGTTGGATGAATGGAAATGGTAAGAGAATAAATTAAAACCTATTTAAATATTGATGTGAGATAAGGGGCATGTTTCTAAATTCAGCTAACAATTTTCGTTGCTAATAGTTCGTTATTGAATTACGGTATTGTCGTGTTTTTAGTTGATCTGTCGTATTTGATAAATTTTATTGGAATAAAATAAAATTAAAAAATTTTGGTGTGCACCCTTCTGTTTAGTTTTCTACACCCTTCAAGGTGGATAGTTTTAAACAGTGCCTATTGTTTAAACAACATAAGTTATTGAGTGTATAGTGTTTCCAGCTCTAATATATGTGTTAAACAATATTAAACCTGTTAAGTTTCGTACATAATACATTCGTAGTTTCACCAGTGACCAACAAACGGTGGCGCGGTTTCATTTCTAATTAAAAGATGCCGCCTAAAAACAACCCACACAGCACCAGATCTGGATCCTCAAGTATCGACGCTGATTGCCCGAAATGTTCCTGTCAATTTGATTTGGGTGAAATAAGGAAATCACTAGAAAACATTGATAAACAACTTAAAATGTTACCTGGTTTGAAATCTACTGTTGAAGCGCTGGAGAAATCCATAACGTTTCTTTCGGAGCAGTATGATTCGGTTATGCAGATAACCGAAAAAAATCAACTAGAAATTCAGGAACTTAGCAAGGAAATCGTAAAACTAAAGGAGACAAATTCAAACAATCAAGTTACGATTCAAGAACTAAATATTAAAATTAACAATGCGGACCAGTACTCCAGAAATAATAACCTAGAAATACAAGGCATCCAGGAAACGGCAAATGAGGATTGCAAGCTGGTGGTCATGGAGTTGGCGAAGAAACTCGATGTTCAAATTGAGAAGAGTGACATCGACGTTGCGCATCGCATTGGTTCATCCCGTAATGAGTCACCCCGTCCTCTAATCGCTCAACTAACTTCCCGTACCAGAAGAGACATGATGTTAGAAAAAAGAAGACTGTGCGTAACCGATAAAACCTTCCCCGGAACACCCATTGGATCTACTATTTACATTAATGAGCACATGTCCCCGCATTACAAAAATCTATACAGATTGGCAAGAATCCTAGCTAGAAACAACGATTTCCGCTATGTTTGGTTTAAAAATAGCAAATTGTTCGTGAGGCGAAATTCTACTAGTCCGGTTCTGCGTATCAACACGGAAGAAGATCTCAAAAATCTTATGGTTCCTATTATTTCTCCCATCAGGTCTTAAGTACGAATCTTATTTACTAGTATTTACCTTCATATGTCAAATACAGATATAAATAACTATTTAAGTGAACTCAATAAAAACGAAGTTGACGCAACAATAATAAATGATGTCACTAAATTAAAACAAGAACTTAATAAATTTCACAATAAAATCAAAAATGATTTCTTGATATATCATACAAACATAAGAAGCGTACATAAGAATTTTGATGAATTAGTTGTTAGATTAGACGATCTAAACTATTTATTTGATGTTGTTATTTTAAGCGAATCAAGATTTGTCAGTGAGGTAGATTACTACACCATAGAAGGGTACAAAACTTATTTCAGCAATAGTCACTACAATCAGAATGACGGAGTTGTGGTACTTGTAAAGAATCATATTGATCACAAAATCCAAATTTTTGATCTTGATAATAATTACAAATTTTTGCGTCTAGAACTTTTACATCACAAAAAACAGGTAGGTGTTACAGCCATCTACAAACCTCCCCCTTACAATAAAAATTTATTTACTACTCAACTAGAAACCTATATTAAAAATTACTGCAAATTTTCAAATGAAATAATCATTGGTGACGTCAACATAGATTTATTAGACAATTGCAAACATGTACACGATTACCTCAATATGTTATATTCGCTAGGATTTATTTCATGCATAAACAAACCAACGCGAGAGGATAAAACTTGCATAGATCATATCTTTTTTAAAACAAAAATTCCTAATGATTTCATTTTATCTAAAATTCTTTCATTAAAAATTACCGACCACTCTCCTATCATTTTACAAACTACGTTTGAAATACAAACCTCTACCCATAATAATAATATTCATCATAATATTTATAATACTCAAAAACTGGTAATTAATTACGTAAAACTAAAAAGTTATTTGAACAAAATTAACTGGCACGCTGTCTTAAACGACGACATAGATACTTCTGTACAATTATTAGAGGATACTATCAATTCAGGAATTAATCAGTGCAGTACCCTCAATAAATATAAAACTAAAACCAAGAGAAGAACCCCTTGGATATCCGCAGGTCTGATTAAATCTATGGGTATAAGAGATAAACTTTACACAGCTTACAAATCAAATTTACATGACATTAACTTAAAAAATACTTACTTACTTTACAAAAATTCCATTAATAAATTAATAAAAAATCAGAAATTATGTTTTTATAAAAACAAACTATTACAAGTAGACACCCCCAAAAAATTATGGACACTTGCGAACCAATCTTTAAATAGAAATCCAGTTAAATATAAAATCACTAGTTTATGCAGCGATAATAAAGATCAAAATGTAACAAACAAAATGGAGATTGCTGAAGTCCTTAACTCTCATTTTATTAATATAACAAAAAACTTAGCAGCCGATATAAAACCACCCCCTTCCTCCTTCCATTATGAAACAACTAGAAACCCACAGAACATCTTTTTAACTCCTACAGATACTCCAGAAATTATCAGCACGATATACGGTTTAAAAAATAAACCTGCAACTAGCGAACACGACTTCAGTACTAACCTACTTAAGGAAGTTAAGGAAGAAATTGCTTACCCTCTCAGCTATATTTTTAATAAATGTCTCGAAACCGGATATTTTCCACGCACTTTTAAAAATGTAAAAATTACCCCAATATTTAAAAATGGCTGCAAGAAAGATCCTAATAATTACAGACCTATTGCTGTAATAAGTAATTTATCGAAAATTCTGGAACGTTTAATAAAGAAACGATTAAATTCATTTTTGGAATCTTTCGGTCTAATTTCTGAAAAGCAGTTTGGTTTTATGAGGAATAAAAACACTAACTGCGCAATTGCTGAACTTTCAAAAAGTATATACAACGCCTTAGATAAATCGCGCCCATGCATTGCCATCTTTCTGGACCTGGCTAAGGCGTTTGACACCGTAGATCACTTGCTACTGTTAGAAAAGCTTGAAAACATCGGAATAAGGGGGACGGCATTAAATTTTTTCAAAACTTATCTTTCTGACAGATGCCAGGTGGTTACGGTGGATGGCTGCCAAAGCTCGAGAAGGATTGTATCCTGCGGAATTCCCCAAGGAACCGTGATCGGTCCTCTTCTGTTTTTAGTGTATATAAACAATTTATTATTTTCATTAAATTTACAGGGGCAAATTTTATCTTTCGCCGACGACACGGTTCTTTTTATCGAGGGGCAAAACTGGGCAGATATTGAGGTAATTGCTACACGGGATCTACACAGTATTGTAAACTGGCTTAATACAAATAAACTTTCTATTAATTATAAAAAAACTGTGTTTATACCCTTCACTATATATAAAAATAGAGAAGAGGGTGTAAAAACATTATTATTGCATTCCTGTTATGAAGGCAATTGCACCTGTGATACCTACATACAGGCAGTTGATTCCACAAAGTATCTAGGTGTTACTATAGATAAACATCTTAGATGGGATTGTCATATACTAATGCTATGTAAACGGCTGCGGAAAACCCTCTTTTACTTTAGAAAATTACGTGAAATATTTAGCGTCAAATCACTCTTCACTTTTTACTCTGGCCTTGTCCAGTCCTTGGTCTCTTATGGAATTATAGGTTGGGGAGGGGCAGCGGAAACTTATATGCACAACCTCAAAGTTATTTTAAATTCTATTATTAAAACTATTTTAAATAAACCAGGTATCTACCCTACTGTAAAGTTGTACGAAGAGGCTGAGGTATTAAATACGTCTCAATTATATAACTATTCTATTCTGCAATACCTACACAGGAACTCAAATGTATTGACTATGTCGACACATCACTATAGCACTAGAAATAAATCCGATGCGCAATCTTATAAAGCTAATAAATCTATGGGACAACGATGTTTTGTTTATTTTGCACCTAGTATTTATAACAAGTTTGTAAATTTTATTCATAGTAACAACTTAACTATCAACAGCCATAATTTTAAAAAAATTGCGAAAAAGTACTGCTTTACAGTAAAATATTAATTAAAAAAAAAAAAGACTAAACTTAAAATTTTCATGTACACAAATAATAATAATAATAATCTCTTCCTAATTTATACCATAATTCTAAGCTAAAAATATCTTATTAACTAACCGACGAACGTAATTATGATTCTTTACAAGCCACACACAGACAGTATGCTGTCTAAGTGGTGTATTCCTTATTTTAATTGTACAAATGTAATACATATATGTAATATAAAAAAGATTTGTGTAATATGGTACAATAAAATAAAAATTAAAAATTAAAAATTGAATTTAGTGCTAACTTCTAGCGCTAGATGCTCGCAGCTAGCAGCCTTATTAACCGCTAGATTCGTTATCTAGCGCTAGTACCTAGCGGACATTTAGTGCTGTAATAAGAAACAGCCTGCTAGAATTTTACGCTGAATTAAGAAACGGTTTGCTAGATTTGTGCTTTATGCGCTAGATCTAGCGCTGAATTAAGAAACATGCCCAAGTTATTACACACTTCAGGCTTTCGTAGGTGTGTAATAAGTTATTCCGGTACACATTTATGTACATTATTCTGAATTCCTTCATATTTTTAAGCTCACTTTTTGTCCGTTAATCATACATATCTAGAGCTCTCGTTTTGAATTCACTTAAAATGTTAACTTTCCAGATAAAACTGTTTGCCACTATTTCTATGGCAACTTGGGTATACCTACGAAACCGTAAATTTGCTGGCCCTTATTGGCATGTTCCTCGTGTCTCATCTTTATAGTTTTCTTGTTATTATGAGTGTTATTTTATGATAATTATTTAATAATAACATTATTCATTTAACATAAATGTTATTACATTACTTTTTATATAAGATGTTCATTTTAAATTGCTCACCATTGTTATCTCGAGAACTATAAGAGCTACGAGATTGCTTAAATTACACAACAAATACTATTTTATAGGAAAATATCAATGTATGAAATGTAAATTCTTAAAATGATAAGAGGGGACTTCACCTTGCTTTATTTTAAATATAAAATCTAATGTTAAAAAGCAAATTCTCTATTTAAAACTTAGCCAGTTGAGTTTGTCTAGTATTAATTAACACTTGCTATTTTGCTTACTCTAAGAATTGTAATCATTCTATTTTGTAACTTATGTACAGTCTGTTCCAAACGGTTAAGCGGAACTAGATTTTGCAATCTAGTTACTTTCATCGTTTAAATCGTGCCTTTCGGCCGTTTTGTTTAAGCTTTGTAAATCATACTTACAATAAACATTTTTTGGTTAAGGTTAATATCATTTTAAAATGTCATTTTCTTTATATTTTGATTTTTTGTGTCATTCTTAATAGAAATTTCCCATTTATTTATTTTCTTGTCATTATAATATCTAAAAAAAATATTTAATTTTGACATTTGTCATTCGTTTCCATGGTTTCATTGTTGGAATTTTAAATTTTGACATCCCAACGTGAAAAATGAAATAACCCAAGCAAGGTCCGTTCTCGTGACAACCTAAAAGAACTAAATTCCCATTTAGTTCCGCTTAACCGTTTGGAACAGACTGTAATTTATTTAAACTTGCATCATTACATAAAAATAAAATAGTAACACAATAATCTATATGTGGAGCAACAATGGTTTTAAATAATTTAACAGCTTGAATTAAGTTGAATTTATTTCTAACTTTCTTAGTAATTTTATTTTACTATCTTCTTGCTTACATACGAAGCATGCTTATTCAAATTTAACTTATTATCAATCACAACGTCTAGATACCTAGGGCCGCTTTTACAAACCTCGGATAAGTAGCGGTATAACTATCGAAGGTATAAGTTTATTCCGATGTTTATTCCAACGTTCGCTTTTACAATGCATTTTTTATTCTCGGAGCCATGGTTTTATTGTAAATAAAATAAAGTTGGTATTGTTTGACACATTAACTGACATAAAATCTGTTCCAAACGGTTAGGCGGAACTAGTTTTTACAATCTAGTTACTTTCATCGTTTAAATCATGCTTTTCAGCTGTTTAGTTTAAGCTTTGTAAATCATACTTGCAACAAACATTTTTTGGTTAAGGTTAATATCAGTTTAAAATGTCATTTTCTTTATATTTTGATTTTTTTATGCCATTCTTAATACAAATATCCCATTATTTATTTTTTTGTCATTAAAATATGTAAGAAAATTAATTTAATTTTGACATATGTCATTCGTTTCCATTGTTTCATTGTTGGAATTTTAAATTTTGACATTCCAACGTGAAAAATGAAATAACCCAAGCAAGGTCCCTTTTTGTGACAACCTAAAAGAACGAAATTCCTATTTAGTTCCGCCTAACCGTTTGAAACAGACTGTATTACAAAAGTCATATTTAAAATTGACATTACTATTAACAACACCTTTGAGCATGTTTGGGAAAATATTGGGAGATGTCGAAATATTCGACTCAGATAATTCTTTTATTGTGGTATATCCGCCGCGTTAATGTATCCTCTCGTGTGCAGAATCGAGAATCGAGCCTAAATACCGCCCATGTGTAAATTTTCATAATATCACCCTCTACTAGTAGAATTCTTTTAGAATCTATACCAAATTCAGTCTCTTTGATGAGCCGCTCGCATGCGGTGCAGACTATGTACAACCGTACAATGTTGTGGTTCATATTTATGTACTGTTATCCCTTGTCACCGCGGAGCTTACGTTCCACTAACATACTGTGGACAAAAAATCGCGAGTTATATGATTATGCGTATATTTACTCTCAGGAGGAAAATTTCACTATATAACAACGTTAACAACCAGTTCGCTTTTCGAAAAATATATAAATAAATAACAACCGGTTCATTCGAATCGACTCATATACCAACACTGCATATATACATATACAAGAATAGGCATTATGTTTACAAAGTGTGGAACGGGTGATAGTGGCTAATTAGATTCGAAGCGCTCAAAGTGCTAGGAGCATATTCCAGCGGTAATTAGCCGCTGCTATTCATTGTCACGTTATTAATAACAACTGCGTATAATCAAAACTGCTGAAAAAATAAGGATAACGAGGGATTACTGTACTATTATTATTTTGTACGGCAATGTCTAGGTTTTTGAGATTTTCAAGTCGCGACTAGCGTCCTCTGACATGACCTAACGATTAGTTTTTACAGTAGTCGAGACCACCGGTTTTACGTGCCCTGTGAAGCATGCTCCATATTTCCGAAAATTAATTCAGAGATACAGGCACTCATTGTAAAGAATCTGAGCCTATGGTTGCACCAGTCATTTTTTTTTTTAATCTTTTTGTTCATACTAGGTCCATCTCACGATTCCACACTTTCAAAGCAAGTGAGCTAACCATTACGCTGCTGCAACCACAATTATATAACTGTAATAAAAATTCAAATAAAACGTTATAATGTGACATTTATCATATGTCAATTTATTTTTTTTACCGTTGCTGGGTAACAAATACTTATTCACCGATCAGAGCAAGGGAATAACTTATACTGCCTTTTATCTGAAGTATCGTTGGCCAGATAAGATATTCTGGTGTTTATTCCGATGTTTATCCTATCCGAGCATTGTAAAAGCGATTTTTTTACTTTATACCGGGAATAGCGTTATCCGAGCTTTATCCAACGATTGTAAAAACGGCCCTTAATGCAATTTAATTCGTCCACTGCAGAACATTGGTCTCTTCATTACTTCTCCAAACTTTTTTTGGCTAACAATAACCAATATCCTGCAATTGATCCACTGCTGAACGTTCTATTGATGTTTTCTCCAGTATTATTTGCTATTACTGTAATGAACTTATCAAGTACTGGCATTTCTTTATACGCTCAATTTGCGGATGTTTATTTATGTATACTTGCTTTACTGTACTTAATCCGAAGTTTAGCCTTTGTTACCGTTAAGTGTCGAGCTGTTTTGGAGTTTGAGTTTCTGCTAAAGTAATTTTTTCCATAACTCTTTCCATATATTTCTGTCCTTCATCAAGGCTTTAGCGTTCGTCCAATCTACGAGGTGTGTAAATTAAGTAACCGAACTGATTTTTTAAATTTTTTTAATTTGAATGAAATTTCAATTCAATATTGTATCCCTCAAAATAACTTCCTTGGGAAGCCAGATAGCTCTGGAGACGGTTCTTCCAATCCTCATAGCAGTGCTGGAACTCGGAAACTGGAATAGCTTTCAGCTGGTCGGTTACGGACGTTTCAATGTTTTCGAGTGTTCCAAAATGACGTTCCATGAGATGATTTTTCAATCTTGGGAAGAGGAAAGAGTCACAAGGACTTAAGTCAGGCGAATAAGGAGGCTGAGGAGTCACAGGAATGTTTTTACTGGCCAAAAACTCGTTTATTGAAAGCGCTTTTGGTCCTGTGAAAGGTTTTTTTGGAACCATTTTTGCGCAGATTTTTCTCATCCCCAATTCATTAGTCAAAATCTGATGAAAGGTAGTGTGAGTTAAATTCAACTCTTCCTCGATCATTCTGACTGTCAACCGACGATCTGAATGCACGAGATCCCGGATTCCGTCGACATTTTCATCGGTTCTTGAAGATGAAGGCCTTCCGCTGCGTGATTCATATTCAATCAACTCTCTTCCTTCTGAAAATGCCTTAAACCACAAAAATCTGGGTCCTTGACAAAACACTTTCTCCGTAGGTTTGCTGAAGTTTTGCAAAAGTTTCTGTTGCAGTGTGCCCAAGTCAAGCAAAACCTGATAGCACACCGTTGCTCGAAATGAATGTCACTCATTTTTAGAACGCACTATAAAAAACTGTTTCACGAAAAAAATCGCTACGGACAACAAAATTACTGTAGCGAGTTCAAACTCGTACTGAAGGCGTATCATATGTTCACCTGCCGCCCATCCACGTCCCGCGTCCCAAATGTTGCCAGATCAATCGCTATGTTGCCAGTACGGTTACTTAATTTACACACCTGGTATTACTCTTTTTTTCAACCACATTTTTCAGTTCTTCGTTCCATGCATTCCTTAAGGCGGAATTCCACTGAGGCAACACTGAACGACATGAGGCATGATACTTGTTTCCTAGTGTCGCCTGATTATAGGTGTGCGACTATGTGCCACAAAATTCAATAATGTCGCATGCGGAAATTGTCTCCCCACGTCGCATGCGCTTTGTCGTCTATGCTTGTAGCATGCGTCTAGAAGGATTCCATTCAGGCAACTTCAGTTTGGTGTATCATGTCTTTACAAACAGTCGCGGCAGCTGCTTATTTAGTAATAGCTCTGAATCGAAAAAAAAAGAAAAGAAGAAAGCCGGTGGTGGAGAAGAGAACTATATGTTGGTGTTCAAGAAACTCATTATAATTTATACAACAACTTGCTTGCAGACGATGAAGCTTTATTTAAAAATTTTACACGACTGAGTAAAGAAGATTTTGAGTACTTGCTTGACAAAATCTCACTTACTATAAAAAAATATGATACCAACTTTCGTGAAGCACTCTTTTTTGATTGCAGTTTTTTTCGCTCACGATGGAATGCTGAACGTAAATTCTTGATTTTATTTTTTACCTCAGCCACCGTACAATTGTATTTATTCGCCAATTGCTTTAACTTATCATTTTTAATTCTAATGTCTTTATAATTACTAATTTTATTGTTCCATAATTCGGGTGAATTATGGTAATCTTCAATAAATAATGTAGTTTTTTCATTATTCCACTCCATGTCGCACGATACAAGCCGCACGGATCCGTTGGCTGTTGGATAACGACGACACTGTTCAACACGTTGAATCATGTCGAGAGGTGACGCATGCGATCCGGCAACAACAATCAACTTGTAGCATGCGGCAAGGAGACTTGTTTCTTGTCGCTTCGTGTTCCTTCAATGGAAAGACTGTGTGTAGCATGCGTCAATGGCGCATGCTACATGTTGCCTAAAAGTTGCCTCAGTGGAATTGCGCCTTTAGCCTTCCTCTGCTATTTCTCCTGGATGTTCTCGCTTCTATAACTCTTTATTCTTGCCTGTCATTATTCATTCTATTTATATTTCCATATTTATTTATATATTTAATACATTAAATTTTTCTTCAAGGTTTTCCATCTCAGTATGTCCCACAAGTCGCTCCAACAACTTTTGTATCCGAAAGCAGCTTTAATTCTGTTTTTGGAACAACAGATTCGACAGGTAAGTCATTAAAATAAAATATTCTCAAAATAAATGTCTAGTGCATGTTTGTTAGACATTTTATTAAATAACACTCATCATGAAAAGTAAAAAAAATGCTATTAATAATATTCCATTTTATGTATTACCACATTGTATGCGGTCTCAGACAGTCCTGTTTTAAGTATGTTCATATCATTATACATCAGTCGATTCCTACACGTAGCGTTTCTTACCCGGACAATATTATTTAGTAGTTTTTTTTATAGCACTGTTCAGACATATCGTAGCGTATGTGTTCCAGCTTTCTCCGACACCGTCCGGCTCCGTACATCGTTCTCGTCGTGAATATTTCCCGAAACGGCTACCTTCGGAAGAAATACGCTCAGTATGAATAAATTGTTTGGTGCTTTCAGGAACTGATGTGAAAATTTTTCAAAAACTGTTTAAAGGCTATTTACTATGGCAGGGGTGTCAAACTGATTTCAGCCCCGGGTCATTTTTCTAAAAAGTAATATCACGCGGGCCGCATGGTATGTATTTATATTATTACTTATTCTGTTTTTCATTTTCTACCATTTTTCTGAATATTTACCAGGTCTACAAGTATGAAATGCGAATTTTTTTCAAACTTGCCGCGCAAACAGAGTGTATAGTTCAAAGTTTCAACACATCTGGCGTTTTGTTAAGTTATCATTAAGTGTCAAATGCGTATAGGTTATAATTTGAAAAGTGATCATATAGTTTTGTTTTACTGTGTTAAAAATGTCAAATTTTGTGCCAAATAAAGAGCATTCGCGGACAGTACTACTGTTTTGTTTTAATTTGAAAAAAACTGCTGTTGAATCATACCGACTGCTTCGAGAAGCTTATGATGAATATGTTCCATCGCAAGATACGTGTGAACGATGGTTTCAGCGTTTCAAAAGTGGTGACTTTGATCTTACAGACAAAGAACATGGAAAACCTCCAAAAAATTATGAAGATACAAAATTGGAAACATTACTACAGGAAGACGATAGTCAATCACAAAAACAACTGTTTCCAATCGCCTACGAGAGATGGGTAAGATCCAAAAAGTCGGCAGATGGGTTCCACATGCATTGAATGAGAGGCAGATGGAAAAATGCAAAAACACTTGTGAAATTTTGCTTGCACGATACAAAAGAAAGTCTTTTTGCATCGTATCATTACTGGCGATGAAAAATTGATTTATATTGAAAATCCCAAACGCAAAAAATCATGGGTGAACCCAGGCTCACCATCCACATCAACTGCAAGACCGAATCGCTTTGGCAAAAAGACAATGCTCTGTACTTGGTGGGACCAAAAGGGTGTGGTCTATTATGAATTGTTAAAACCTGTTGAAACAGTTAGTTAGTTAAAATTTTTGGCGCACAGCAACAAAGGCTATTTGCGCCCCTGGTGAAACAGTTAATACCCAACGCTACCAACAACAACTGATCGAATTGAACCATTCGCTGCTCATAAAACAATCAGAATACGAAAGAAGACAGCACAAGGAAATATTTCTTCACGATAACGCTCCATCACATAAGGCAAAAGCAGTTTGCAACACATTGGAGGCACTCAAGTGGGAAGTGCTACCCCATGCCGCTTACTCACCAGACTTGGCCCCTTCAGATTACCACTTGTTCGCATCGATGGGTCATGCACTTACCGAGCAGCACTTTTGTGCATATGAAAATGTGAAAGAATGGCTAGATGAATGGTTTGCGGGGAAAGGGAAAGAGTTCTACTGGCGAGGTATTCACAAATTGCCTGAAAGATGGGAAAAATGTATAACTTCTAATGGAGCATACTTTGAATAAATAAACTTTTACTGTTCTTTTGAGTTTAATGTGTTTTATTTTTAAAAAAAATCCGCATTTCATACTTGTAGACCTGGTATTTGAAGAAAGTAAATAAATAATAATTAAATTTTGTCAAAACATTTTCTTTATCGAACAACAAAACAAAAGCTGGTCGAAATCATTGTACTGATAATGCACACAACAGTTGCACCTATCGGTAGAACTCGATATATGCCACAGTTCCGTTACTAGGAGAACCTGCGTAAACCGAACCGGCGTAAAATGAAAATTAAAGGCGGTAAATTCATTAACCTGCATACGTCTAATAACATCCATCTTCTTCTCACGTGAGATAGAAATTCTAGTCCTTTTAGGTCCATCTTGAGTTAATATTTTCTTTCTCCTCTTCTCAGACATGGTATTTGTTTTACTGTACCCTTTTGTATATGCCTATGCAAACTTTTATAAAAACAAATAAACTAATTTAATTGCGAATAACTAAACTAGATATACGCCAGACGTGCATAAGAATAAATATACGCGATTATACTGGAGCGCCATCTAGTCCAATTGTCGCGGTACTTTCCCGATCAGATCGGGGAATCCCCGGCGTACGATAATTAAATCAGCGCAGCCGTAAAAGTGAATCAGCGTATATCAAACCAGCGAATATCAAGTTCTGCCTGTATAAAAAAGTGTTATTTAAAAGCTCTGCTTACGAGTATATTATTTGGAATCACGGGGAATCACTGATCTACCGACTATCACATGGCCTAACTGCAACTGTTACTACCTGACCATTGGTTGTTCGCCCTTTGTCGAAGTCTTCACACCGTGGCCCGAAAAGATTCGGGGGTTATTTTCGTTCAAATAAATTTTTATATTATATAAGACATAAAATATAAAATTTTATTATAGTACAAGTCGTTGCGGGCCGCCAAAATGCAAGATTTGGGCCACATGCGGCCGCTTGTTGGACACACCTGTACTATGGTATAAGTAACAGCTTATTTTTCTTTATGAGTAATTGCCTCCTTCAAATCGGTGTTTTTCCTGTATCACAATGAATTGGAATTGGGATAAACGGAAATATTGAAACAATTGTTTTTCATCATTAATTAATAATATCCAATATTTGCATTTCGCCTTCTTTTTTTGTTACGACTATTATTATGTTGCATATTTTGCTCTTCTAGTAATAATGATATTACCAAAAAAATCTTCATTAGATAGATGACGAAACATTTTTATAACTATACAACTATCTACAGACGCCCAAACAGATGCCCAACGAAAGTTGTGCATTAAAAGGAACTGATACGCTACGATGAATGATGGAACATGTGAACATGTCCACAAATAAGCGTGCATGACACGATTGTTGCGTGATGATATGAAATATGAACCTACCTTTACCGTTCGTTAGGCGCAATAGTAAAATGAACGAGTTCGGGTGCAATATATCTGGCAAAACTGATCATAATTTGTATATTTACAAAAAAAAAGTACTTACTAATGTAAATTAAACCTTTTTTAGGTGCTTTTGGGAAGATATATTTTAATAACTTATAAAATCTCCAACAAAACATCGAACCCACAAATATAAACTATTTTATGAAATAATATAAACAACAAAAAATGAGTTCAAATCTTTTAAATTAAAAAATAGTCTCTTATATACAAGGTGTCTCAAAAGAAATTTTATATTTAGTGGATCGATTAAAAAAAAAGTAAGCCGTATATAGAAAAAATGTTTATTAATTATTAAAATACACTTTTTGGGGATTTATTTCTTAAAAATAATATCGTCTAAATGTAGACCCTCGCGTTCTCGGCACTCATTTAATCGAACAGTAAAATTACTTATGACGTCTCGGCAGGTGGACTCAGGGATGGCTGCCATTTCGTGACGGATATTTTCTTTCAAATGCGCCAGTGAAGTCGGTTTATTGACGTAAACTTTAGATTTAAGATAAACCAATAGGAAAAAGTCCATAGGGGTTAAATCTGGACTGCGTGGAGGCCAATTTATGTCACCTCTCCGGGAGATCAATTTGCCTGAGAAAATTTCACGAACACGTGGCAGAGACATATTGGACGTGTGTGAAGTTGCTCCGTCCTGTTGGTCTTTGTGCATAATGCGATGTAATGATGATCTATGCACATTTAAAGCACTTGCGCGCTTCCGAATTGAAAGGTTCGGGTCGTCACGAACAGACTGATTAACATTCTCCACGTTTTCTACCGTTCTTGATGACCTAGGTCGCCCGGATTTTGATTTATCCAGCGTTGTACCAGTCTCTTCAAACTTTTTAACCCAATGTCGAATGAGAGGAATGCTTGGCGCATCATTTAAGTGGCGAAAACCTCGAATACTGCAGAATTTTCTACGCGCTACAGTCGCCGAATCACCGTTTTTGTAAAACTCTCGCACGCATAACGCGCGGTCTGCTCCCGAGAAACGCTCCATAGCGACTGAATTCCCAATAGCCAGGCTACCGATTGACATAACCCCCGCGCCCCTCGGATACGTCGCGTTCACGCAGTAAGCTAAATAAATATAAAATTTCTTTTGAGACACCTTGTACATTTATCCTGATCAGGTTTATTTATAACCATCCATTTTACGATCGAAGCAAAATTTTCCAGCTCTTAAATGCATGTTCAAAAATTGTCCTTACAAAATCGGCAAAAATATTTTGATACTGTTGTATTTAATTTATCACTGGAACTGTTCTTTATTAGTAGTATATCTCACAGATCAAATGCGCCTAGAAATGCAAAATACCTAGGTATTTATTTTTCGGGGTAAATACGTGGTTATAATTTATTGACTCAAAAAACTAAAAATAGAAGCATTTAAGCTGATTAAAAATAAATTCAGATTATATAAAATGTATGTTAAATATTACTCTGCTTGTCTTGTCGGCCGTAAAAAATACTTTTTACACTGGTCAACACAATTTTTGCTGCCTTACATCTAAGACTTGTTTCTTACTAATTTGGTACTGCTGAACTCAAATATCACATCAGTTTTTGCGTATCACATCAGCTGTGGCCACCACAGGACTGACCGCCATCATAAAGTACTTGTATAAAATACATTCTAGCAGCAGAGTAGAAATAACATGGCCTAATATTTTCTAACAGATATTATTTATCATGACCATGGAAACGTTACATATAAGTATGAAAAAATAGATACTTGGAAAGAATTTTTCTCGTTTTATCAAAAAATGTCTCAAATAAAAGTTGTTAGTTATTGCTTTTATAGCAACTTTTGTCAAATAAATTTTTTCGAAATATTTTTCTGTTGCGAAGTATTCGCAAAAAACTTAAAATCGACACTAGTACACTCCCATTTCTAGTCAACCATAGTACAAAAATTTGACGTGATAGGCAGAAACTGTTAACATTTTTGAAATCAGCACCCCAAAATTAGTTAAAAACAAGTGTCAGATCTACCGTCTGTTCCAAACGGTTAGGCGGAACTAAATGGGAATTTCGTTCTTTTAGGTTGTCACGAGAAGGGACCTTGCTTGGGTTATTTCATTTTTCACGTTGGAATGTCAAAATTTAAAATTCCAACAATGAAACCATTGAAACGAATGACATATGTCAAAATTAAATTATTTTTTTTACATATTTTAATGACAAAAAAATAAATTTGTATTAAGAATTTCACAAAAAATCAAAATATAAAGAAAATGTCATTTTAAAATGATATTAACGTTAACCAAAAAATGGTTATTGTAAGTATGATTAACAAAGCTTAAACAAAACGGCCGAAAAGCACGATTTAAACGATGAAAGTAACTAGATTGCAAAATCTAGTTCCGCCTAACCGTTTGGAATAGACTTTAAGTCAGCAAAAAAAAAGTTTAAATTTGTTGACCAGTGTTATCTGTACTTTGCAATTTTTGAATTATTGAATAAAAACAAAAAAAAAAAAAAATAAATAATAAATACTCAATTATTCGGTGGGTAAATAAACTTCGGGTAAATACCCATTAGGTATTTACCCAATTCATATCACTAATTTTCGCCTGATGGAGGGTAATTGTAGAACTTTATTAAAAATGTGTACCAATTAGGAAAACTTTTTTATTACAAACTCTCGTATTTTGTATCCGCATACAATGTGTTCATCTTCTTCATACTAACTTAATCATTTCTGTGCAAGCTGCTAAAGACTCTGTCTGTGGATCAGCTTTGTTTAACCCTTTCCTTACTGAAAATCCTGTTGAAACAAAACCTGAAAACTCTCCCATCGTAGACCTGTTTACCGAACCTGAAAAACCAACGGAAACTGGATCGAACATAGATCTATTTGAAACTGAAACACCAAAAATAGAATCACAAGAAAATTTTTTTGGTGAGAAATTAAGTAATATTGCTTCGGAGGATATTTCTAAAATAAACATCAAGCTTTCTCCAAATGACACTATTTCTTCAGAGAGTCTTACCACTCCGTTACAGCCTAATTTATTTGAACTTAATTATTTGAAAGATCAATTAGATGTAGGTTCAAATCAGACTACAATTGCTAGTAATAGCCCTATGCCACAAATGGATTTTTTTGATATTACGGAAGGCGTTCCTATAGAGCCCGTTAAACCAAAACATGTACCCCCTCCAAGACCACCTCCACCTGCAAAAAAACCTCCTCAAAAAAGTGGTCCAGGGTCTGAAAAAAGTGAAAATTCCGCTAAAATGGGAAAAGACTGTGTCCAACCAAATGCAGTCCCTCCTAAAGTTGTTGGAGACCCCCCTAATGTTCTTGGAATGTCGCATAATGTGTCTGATTTTGGAGCCCCCCCACCAAACATAGATTCTGTAATACCTCAAATAGGATCCCAAGCTGGTTTTCCACATCGTCCCCCTTTTGTTCCTGGTACTGCTCCTGCACAATTGCCCCAAGTTTCTGACCCTCCTCAAGATTTCACTGCACTGGATATTACAAATTCATTGGGTGCACAAAATGCGCAAATTTCAGGTGATTTGCCTCAAAAGTTGCATGCTTTTTGGCTGTGCTTATATCATGCTTTTTTATATATTTTTGACTCGTTAGTTAATATTGGTACCAGTGGCGGCTGGTGATATTTTTAGGTAGTGTTTCTGGGGCCATTAAGAAACGAGCCTACTTACTTAACTCATATTCGTTAGGAAATGAACTTCATATCCACTCAAGTATAGATATATGAAGTGTACCGGTTACCTATCTAAACCGTTAATTGACTTAACTCCTAATTTATAATTAATTAAATTAACGTCTTATATCTGTATTCATAAACATTCATTATTGTATAACGCTTCGTAATATCAAAATGGATCATTAAAATCAAAAATGTCTATAGAAAATTTCCAATGAAACTGATATAACGAAGCGGTATGGTAAGGCCAAACAGAGCTCTACGCACAGAGCTCTACGAATGTATGCTTTGTACTAGTGCTATGCCGAATATCCGTATCCGTAAATGATCCGCAAAATAATAAAATCCGTACCCGGTTCCATATCGGTTTTTCTAAGGATCTTGTATAGAAAAATTCGAATTAGTTTTCACATAAGCTTGCGATTAAAAATGCTTATGGTGGAGTAAATTTCGCTCTAGCGAACCCAACTGAATTGTGTGTCAACTGGTATGATTTTGTTTGTATACTCCGTCCATCAGTTTGAATGCAGTATTGCTCTTATCGGAAATGATAGCGGTGTTGCCAGATGTCAAATATCTCAATGAACCCAAAATATTACGATTTTATATTCTTTAGTTGTTAATTTATTGAAATTAGATTCTGCGTTTTCATAGATCATAGGATTTTACATACGGCAGTCTCGCCAAGTAAGAAAATGATAGCTTATTGGGAGAACCCCTTATAAAGCATGGCAAAGAACTACTGAACTTCTGGATGTACTGTATTCTAACAATTGAACAGTCTATAGGAACCGCGCGACATGTCATTCAAGGTCTTCGTTTTTCGACTTGAATGGAAGATCCGAATCCGTATCTGTATTCGTGAATCAGGACGCAAATAATGCGTATCCGTATCTGTATCCGCGGATCTTGCTTTTATGTGATCCGGTACATCACTACTTTGTACGCTATGGGTGCTACGTTCGCTACACCAAGTGACCGCACTGGCGGTGATTCAAAGAACTAAATTTTTATATCTAACGTCATCAGTCTAGCACAAGTTGTTGGTGGGTAGGTTGCCTGGACGGTGACAATAAGGTTTTGTTGTTACCTGCAAAAGAAGAAAAAGTTTGGTGAATTTCATCATATAATGGAACAGTTATATAAAGATGAAGTTAAATTCAAAGAATATTTTTCAATGAATACTAAGTAGTGAGCAACTTCTGTCATGGCGAATGCCCGTCGTCAACGGCGCTTAAAAATATAGCCACAAATCAAAGAACACAGCGACGTAGCTAGAAAGCGAACATGGCATACATAGTGTACGCATTTCTGTGTGGCTCCTTACAATGTTTATAAAATGTACTATTTTTCCCACGCATAGCAAATATAACGTACGCTGCGTACGTAGTGCTCTCTGTGACCTCAACATTATACAGTAATGAACGTTTATAAATACGAGCATTAATATTGACCATAACCGTATTTTATTTATATACACATAAGATTTGTCTAGGGATACTATTTTATTAACATATACAATAATGATTTCACATATTGAATAATCAACGAAAATCGCTGTGGTGCTGTCCTATGGGTCTCCTCGAGCCCTGCACATTCTGTACTGAAATTTTAATTTTGTTAAACTTTTATTTTGTTTTTTTTTTTTCAGCTATTCAAAATGTCTATAAGTTTATCTCATCTTCATTATTTTCTAATGGCAGGTTGCTAACGTAAGAGTTTTCTCTAACTCAAGTTAAAATCATTTGTTTTTGTATGCTACAACGTACAAAAACACATGAATTTAACTTGAGTTAGGGGTAATTCTTACTTTAGCAACCGGCCATAAAAGTAATAAAAATGGTTAATGTTACGTATAAGTCCACCACAAACAACTCGTCAAAGAAAACGCGTATGCTAGTGAGAATGAGATTTGGCCCTGGCGAAGCGCCGCCCATTTCTTTCAAAATATAACACATTTAGGATTCACTTTATCATTTCCAATATTTTTATTCAAAACTGAAATCTAAATAAGTGCTTGATAGTTATCCGTTCTGAAATGCAAGCAATTATTTAATAAGTGTGTGTTAACATTTAGCTCGTATTAAGGGTTTTAAAGAAAAATTTTAATAATGAAATTACAGTATTTATACGCTTAAAGTCACATTTAAATGGTTTAAATGAGATTTATAGTTTACATATTTTGAAGAACATTAACATTATTAAAATAGCGAATCCTCAAAAATATCAATATATTCCGACTTACCAATTTTATGTCTGTAATAGAACATTCCGTTTTCAGTAGCATTCATAGATGCTCAATTATATAAATTTATTAAAACTGTATAAAGCAATAATATGTCTTCACTATATGCAAACAATCAATGATAAAACTAATTAGGTTAGGTTTAGTTAGCAAAAATTTTAGATAGTAAAAACTGAAACTTGATAGACGTATATAAACAAGTACTCATAACGAATTTTTACCTGTTTCCAATGAGATTTATAGTGTACATATTTTGAAAAACATTACATCTATCATAAAGAGTTCCAAAAATATCAGTTATATTCGGACGTATCCTCATGTTAAAAACGCCTCTTTCTCTGCCAACTACAGATGCATGAATTATTACTCTTACGTCCATGCCTTCTCGTTTCTAAAGTTGTAATATAATTCATTCTAAGCATATAGCCTAGTTGTGGTGGACTAACACGGAACATTAACCAATTGAATTTTTGTATCTTTTAATATCCTCATACAAAGCTTGTGTGTCTGTAATGTTTATTTATTTTTTTTTTAACATAATAAAATAAGTAAATCGTGATATAAAGTCTGGTCCAAACGGTTAGGCGGAACTAGATTTTGCAATCTAGTTGCTTTCATCGTTTAAATCGTGCTTTTCGACAGTGTTGTTTAAGCTTTGTAAATCATACTTACAATAAACATTTTTTAGTTAAGGTTAATATCATTTTAAAATGTCATTTTCTTTATATATTGATTTTTTGTGCCATTCTTAATACAAATTTCCCATTTTTTTATTTTTTTGTCATTAAAATATGTAAAAAAAAATAATTTAATTTTGACATATTTCATTCGTTTCCGTGGTTTCATTGTTGGAATTTTAAATTTTGACATTCCAACGTGAAAAATGAAATAACCCAAGCAAGATCCCTTCTCGTGACAACCTAAAAGAACGAAAGTCCCATTTAGTTCCGCCTAACCGTTTGAAACAGACTGTATTTTTAATTTATTTCTTATATTTTTTGGGGGGTGCGGCAGTTCTACAGTGCTTATGTACAAGCCGCCACTTTTGGTACCACACGTTAAAAACAAAAACTATGGGTGATAAAAGAAAAAAAAAAAAAAAATAGTAAAATTTACAAATGTAGAAACTATCCAAATTAAATTTTAAAATAAAGTTAGTTGCTTCTCAGAGATTTATTTCGCTGTAAATCAGCTTTTGCTTTTGAATTATTATTCCCTTAATTTAAATCTGGTTTTATGTTTAGGTTTTGACGGTTTAGGAGGTGTTTTACAACCTGCTTCTTCACAAGATAATTCAACGCACAACAATCACAAAAATGCACAACAACAAGGCAGTGCATTGCTCACTGGAGACTTGGAATCGAGTCTCGCATCTTTGGCAGAGAATTTGTCTATAAACAGTCGTCCACCACCCGTCAAGTAAGTAAAACATTTTATGTTCAACTGCATCATTCCTACTTTACTTATGACATTGTTTAGCGTTAATAAATGAAGTTTAATTAGACTGGTACAATAAAGTAACAAAACTGGACTCGTGTCAATGTAAAAACAAAAAAAAACAAAACAAATTTTTACTAGTGTGCGATTTAATTATGTAGAGAAACGAGCTAAACTTCATTTTTTAAAAGTTGTTCGATCAAGGAATTATAAGGATGAGCTACCCAGTACAAAGTTAAGCTGCGTTCAGAGCTCTTTAAATTAGTTGACTGTTCACTGTGCATTGTGGATAAGAGAGTGAGAGAGAGAGAAGGTTATTTCGGTTGCTTACAATCATGAAGTTCCCGCCCTAGTTGTGACACAAGATTGTACGCCCTGTACCCGAACCCGCACTACTGTGGTTGTCAGAATGGGTTGTCATCCTCTTAAGCCATGCCTATCAAGTTTCATGTCATTGATTTACTAAAAACAACGATATAATTTAAGACAAATTCACACACAGGGAAATCTCACAAACAAGAACAGTGAATATTGCGAGGAGTCTACGATGTATAAATATGAAATGTCACGGTTGGCTGATTTATTTATTTCATTTGTACTTACTCTGTACATCCCTCAACTTTAGGTCTCCCTCACATTATAGGTTCCAAGACTTGCGAGCGGATCAAGTCTGGACCCCGCCCCCTATTAGTCCGCTAGCTGGTTGCTATGATTCTTGGAAGGATTAAGGGTTGTTCATTAAACTCCACATTTTAGCTAATCTATTTTAATTACGATTACGGTTTAAATATTTACATGATTACACTAGACTTACAATTACGTCGATACAGCTAAATCCAAATGAGACACACACTAGACACACTTTACACCAAACACTAATTTAACCACTACATCTTTCTAAATATTGTCTCTCCACTTTTTAGCTGGTCACTACACTACCGTTCATACGGAATTACATTGTTACTTTATTTCGACTCGCCAAAACACTCTAAATGTATCTAACCCATGTCAACTCCAAACTCCAAAACATGGTCTTAACCATACGACGGGTTAAAATCAACTACTAAACATGACTTAACCCTACGACGGTTTAAGCTCAACTTTTTTTAACATCTTAACGTTATTATGGTTTAACATCAACTACCCTTAAAACACGACTACTCTGAATAGCTTACATTGCCCAACTGTTAAATGCCATTTAACACCCTGGTCAATCGAGACGACATTTATTATCCATAAATTAATTTGTATAATCTCCCCAGATAAGTACTAACTAATATTTATTTTAAAATAGAGATTAATAGATTTTCCCATATGGTTCTAACACTTCTAATCTAATTTATTAACAGAGTTGTCTTTCAATATTACAATTTACTATTTTCTTTTCATGTTACATTTACAAAGTCTCAAGTTACAATAATAAACAAGTCTACCCTTATCTTGAATGCCCTTTCTAAGAAATAGATTATTTTTTTATCATTTAACATTTTAAATATTTTACTCTGAATGATTATACTGAATTTATTTATGAAATTTTATTTATGAAATAATACCAAAATTATCTCCCTTACATTGGGATCCCAATGTTCAGCCAATTGGTTACTCGCTATCCCGCTCGGCTTGGGTAAGATTAAATAGATTAGTCACCGGCCACGGTAGATGCAACTACATGCTCCATAAATGGGGCTTAGCCGACTCTCCCGCTTGTGACTGTGGCGCGCCTCTACAGACGATGAAACACATCGCAGAAGAATGTCCTCAACGTGCTTTCCCGGGTGGTCTCCAATCTATAGTACAATTGACCAATGAAGCGATCCAATGGCTTACAAATTTAGATATAAATATTTAATGTATCAGTTACCATATTTTCTTTGTAATTTAATATCTAAGAAATTCAAATGTACCATACGAAAATAATAATAATAATCTCCCTTACAATATGCACGTTTGTCGTAGCTATGCTTAAACAACGAACAAAACTGATAGACAAACTACGCAATTATAATTCTTTTACAAGCTGCCAGAGTGAGTCATTAACCCCTTAACGCGTATGCCCGAAAGACGCTCGGGCACGCGCTTCTGGCAAAATTGTGGATAATATCTACGTTACTTTATGATTCACCAACTAGTGCGGCTCGGGCAACGTTAGAAATATGCGACAAGGGATCTGAGACATTAAGAAATCACTCATAGGCAGCAAATGGAAAAAGAAGAGGAAAGAAACTCGCTATTACTGCCAGCCATGTAATGTCGGGTTATGTCCAGGACCTTGTTTTAAAATATATCACACCGAATTAATTTTGTAAATTTTGTTACTCATTATAATTCCATTATTAAATAAAAATATTGTTTTTTGATTATTTTATTTGAGTATTTTTTCTTAATTACTCTTTATTTCATTATTATATTTCAATTTCTACTGAAATTTGCATTTATAACAGTTGTGAATAAAAAATAACAAAATATTGATTTTGACTATATTTTTGACTATTTTGACTGTCAAAATCATGTATTTACATTCCCTTATATTTATATATTAATTATAAACAATAAAAATGATTTGTTTTGCGGTTTTTTTCAGAAAATAGGGTTAATATGGCATTGATCGGACAATTTTTAAAAATTGAGGTATATTTGCGCTGGGTCAATTTTGGTCAGGGTCAAGTTCATTTATTTTCAAACGATGTGTGTAAAGCAGGCCTGGGCAATTGGCGGCCCACGCTGAAATTCTATCCGGCCCGCGAAACATTTTATAAAGGTAACCGACGAATTCATCGAAAATCAATTCATCGAAAAGTAAATTCATCGAAAACGAGTTCATCGAAAACGAGTTCAACGAAAGCAAATTCATCAAAAATTAATTCATCGAATGATCAATTCATCGAATTGTCAATTAATCGAAAAAAAATGTTTTGTAAATATTTGAGAGGAATGCCGAGGGGATCGGAAAGTCAAAAAAGCAGTGGTCAATAAAAGTAGACAGGCTAAGCAATAATTGCATAAAAAATTTTATATGGTTTAAAAAAAAATAATATTCTTTAATTCTTTGATTATCCTCAAATATGCACCAAAAATGATTTCACTAAAACTTAATTTAAATTTGCAAAAATTATATATTAAAAATGTGGTGACAGATAACACAACAAGTACCATTAATATTGTTATACAATAATCCCCCGAGATACAGTCTGTTTCAACGGTTAGGTGGAACTAAATGGGAATTTCGTTCTTTTAGGTTGTCACGAAAAGGGACCTTGCTTGGGTTATTTCATTTTTCACGTTGGAATGTCAAAATTTAAAATTCCAACAATGAAACCATGGAAACGAATGACATATGTCAAACTTAAATTAATTTTCTTACATATTTTAATGACAAAAAAATAAATAAATGGGATATTTGTATTAAGAATGACACAAAAATCAAAATATAAAGAAAATGACATTTTAAAATGATATTAACCTTAACCAAAAAATTTATGTTGCAAGTATGATTTACAAAGCTTAAACAAAACGGCCGAAAAGCATGATTTAAACGATGAAAGTAACTAGATTGCCAAATCTAGTTCCGCCTAACCGTTTGGAACAGACTTTACATAACAGGCGACTAACGTAAATTCGCTGCTACGTAATATAAAAATTTAAAAAAATGGGAAATTTTTTGAGTAGAGTAACATTTAATTTTACAAAGAATTATTGTCTATTTGTATGTATGTAGAATGGGTGCCTTAAATACATTTATGATTCCATTAACCGGGTTTTTCTGATCTAAGGAGGCCTGTTCGATTTCAAAATATTCCAAAAGGTATCATTTACCTGGCGTATTTTCTGAATGTAAAATTTAAAAATTATTAATAGACCAAGTATGATAGCTATTTAATAAGTGTAGTATGTCAACTTTTATTAACTACTGCTTTTTTGGCTCTCCGATCCCCTCAGCATTCCTCTCAAATATTTACAAAATATTTTTTTTCGATGAATTGATCATTTGATGAATTGATTTTCGATGAATTTGCTTTCGATGAACTCGTTTTCGATGAACTTGTTTTCGATGAACTCGTTTTCGATGAATTGATTTTCGATGAATTTGCTTTCAATTAATTGATTTTCGATGAACTTACCTTACCGTGAATCTTTTATATATTATTGTGTCCTACAAAAATATTACTGTTTGTCCAACATTCTTTCCAATTTTTTTCTTTAAATTGCACAATAAATACACGTTTTGGTTTAAAAATATTGCTTTTAAAATTTATAAAATAACCCAATCGTAACAAAAACAATATTTAAAATTATAAAAAAAAAAAATGTTTTTGGCCCGTGGTCAAATTTTCATCTCCAATGTGACCTCCGGTCAAATTATCACCCGCAGTGTGACCCGACAGCCGAAAGATTTGCCCACCCCTGGTGTATAGCCTGTATCTTTGGTTTAAGCGAAACTAAATTTTGAGTTCTAGTAACTTTTACCGTTTGTGTGGGGGCTTTTGATACAGTTTTTACTGAATGGTAAAGTGTTTGTATGTATAAATAACTTGCATCCAATATAAATAACATCACACATAAGTCTTCATCATCCATTACAATTTTAATAAAAGAAAGCGCACGTATAAACACAGATATAGGTTTTCACGTGTCACTTTAACGATATACGATAACTACGGTGTCTCTGATAGACTGAGAAGCCAATGTGTTTATATGTCTGTCTCATTAAAACAACTCACTAGCTATAAGTTTAGAAAATTATCCACAGTCGACAATGAAAAACGTATTAAATTTAGAGGTTTGAACGGTTGCACGTCTTACCATATTACAAACTTGTAGTGACAATCAACAGAGTACAAGATACAGTCTATAGTCTCTTAATTTAAAAGCTCTGAATGCGGCTTTAGAGATTGAAAAGGCTCTTTATAAGAAGAAAAATGTAATTAATGAACAACTAGAGCTTATTAGTTTTCCGCTTCTAACACCGTTTTAATCCTTTAGGTTATTCTTTTCTATTAGACCATTAGGTATAGATAATTTAATAATTTTTTTCACATATGTAAAATTGTTCGTTCTGAAGATAACCTAGTAAGTCGAAATACGTATAAATACAATACATTTTTTGAAACAATAACCGAGTGTTTTTATTATTGTTTTTTTTTTAAGTTATTTAATGCTCACAAATATATTTAAAAAAATACGATAAACTGTTGCTTGATATCTGCTAGTCAGTGGCCGCGCTAGCTCTTAAAATCTTGGGGGGGGCAAAAAAATTTAGAGTAAAATTGGGGGGGGGGGGGCAGGAAATAATTTTTTATCGTTTACATATGAAAATACAAGTAATGACCTAAAAAAAGGTCCTCACTTCTAAAATATATTTTTTTCCAAGCAATTCTAGGGGGACCAGAGCAACTTTTAGGGTGGCCCGGGCCTCCCGGACCCAGCGCTAGCTCCGCCACTGCTGCTAGTAAGTAATTGAGTGATAACATTTTAACAACGCGTAGTTTTACAATTATAAATATCCTATAAGATAGATAATAAACGATGCAAAATTTGATGTCTTTGTTATTACTTTTATCTCTTGTAATTGTGGCGTTTACTCTACATTTAAAATAGGGTTCAATCCGATTTCGAGTCAATTTAAAATTTTAATATGGTGATTATTTTTTAGGGGTGTCCAGTGGAATTCCCCCAAGAACGGAGCCAAAACCGGTTCTAGTTGGACGCCCCAACCTATGGCTGCCACAACAGGGGCTGGATATCGTCCAATGGTGAGTTGAATTTTATTTTAATATTTAATCTATAAAAGAGTTCTTTGTAAAAATTGCACTTTTCTAAAAGTAGAGGCACTTTTGTAGAACGGTTTTGGTGTTTATTTCAGGGTCAAGGTATGCCTTCTATACCCGCTCAACCAATGTACCCTCAAATGCCGACAATGGTAAGTTTTTTTACCGAAAAATACACTAAATATTAAGTTAAACTAGTAAATTGATAATAGTTATTTGTGTACCATGGCCAAAAAGTTGATCTTTTTCGGCCGCATCTGAATTTGAAGGCCGAGGAGCAGCCGAGAACTTCAAACAGATAAGGACGAAACAGATCTTTTTGACAAAGGTGCACATTTTATTTTTTGGGCGATCAAAAGTAATAATAATAGTAATAATAATACATTTGTTGACCACCTTACATAAAATATGTTTACAGTCAGTCTAAGTTACATAATGAAATAATATAAATTAAAAATGAACATTATTAAAGTCATCAATTTCATACATGGGATATGTCAATAAATATTCTTTAAGTTTGTTTGAAAATGTCTTGATTGGTAGAGATCTTATTTTCTCAGGTATTATAATAAAAAATTTAATGGCGTAGTAGTTTGCGCTATTTCTTGATTTTTGAAGTCGAAGGAAATTACTACGTATATAATGTTTTTGCCGTGTGTCATGCCCGTGGTTGGAAGAGAGGAAGTTACATAAGTTCCTGTGCATGAACATTAGGCATTTGTAGATAAATAGGGCAGGTAAAGTCATTATTTTTAATTTCATAAAGATCTCACGACAGTCAGCTCTACAAGGAGCACCAGCTATGACCCTAACAGATTTGCGTTGAAGAGCGAATATTCTATGGGTTGCTGGTGAGTGTCCCCAGACAAGAATGCCGTAGTTCAGGTGTGATTGAAATAGCGAAAAGTAGGTCATTAGCACGACTTTTTGGCAAAATTCTGCTTTCAAATTGCGAATTAAAAACACTGTATACCTCGAAAGAACCCGACTAGAAAGTAATTTTTATTAGAAAAATTAAATTTATTTATTTATATTAAATAATTTATGGTTATTGAACAACTATTACAATTGAAGGGGCAAGTGGATGAAGGTTATATGTAGCATTTTTTGAAATTTTGAATGTTTCGTTGGAATGAGGTTGTTAAGCCTCTTATCCTAACCACAACACTCAGTTTCCAATTATCTATATTTCGGAAGATACAAATAGATAAAGGTGTTATGTACAATGACCTCAAGTGTTTTTTTAGGTATCACACAGTAGCGAAAGAAGAAAAAATGCCTTAGTTTGTGGAAAAAATCTAATTCTCGCAATATAATAAATTTGACAGGCTTTCAACTGATCTGGCACGCGGAGAGATAGCGGAAAATAAAAAACCCAATAACTTACTAAATGTCAATTAACTCGGAACTTAAAATTTGTAACATAACACCTTTATCCACTTGCCGCTACAATTATAAATGTTTGACTGTCAGTTGTTTCTGTGTAACCATGGAGGTCTTGTAACTTAAGAAATGTAACATAGATAGCGGCCAAAAAGGTAAGCGAATCTGTCTAGGCCGAAAAATATTTACTTTTTGGCCAGTACTAGATAATAAAAAAGACCGGTTTATGATATGGTCGCCCAAAAAATACTTTTTAGACGCCTTTTTTTGTAGAATCGTGTTTACTTTAAACCAGGAAATGAGAATAAAAAAAAAAAAATACCGTTTTCGTTCTTTACGTTCTCGCCCATTACATTCCTCTGAAATTTTACACAGTTCAATTTATTGATTAATAAATTTATCAATGTTTTTGTCAATTAATTGACAATTTATTGATACCCGTGAAAATAAAAGGATCCCTTTACACACACTAATTTATTTATCAATTTTACATTACCAACTGTAAAACATGTTGACATATTTATCAAAATGAAAATATTGAAAAAATCTTCACAAAATTACGAGCTGTGTATAAGCTGTTTTTTTTTTTTATTTTATTAACGGCCTTTGTTAACTAGAACAATGAGCCAGACATGGTATAAGCTGTTCACTTTTGTAAGTAAGGTTATTTTAGTTACTTTAATAGTGTATTACTGACTTTAAATTTCAATTAAAAATATTCCTTACGTTGTAAAACCGACTTTAGGTTTCTAGGTTATGATCATTAGATAATTAAGATATCATTTTTCATTATGACATATATCAAATGGATCGACATTTTAAAAAAGTGAAATTTTTAATACCAACATGACATACAAATTTCAAAGATGCAAACTATACAAAAACAAAAGAAATACTCTAAATCAGGGATTCACAAACTGAGCGCCGCGAAAACGTTCCAATATTCCTCCAACTGCGTTAGTTAGACCAATGTTTTGACTTGGGTCGCCGTGGAAAAACTCTGATACATTAAGGGCGTCGGGAACCGAAAAAGTTTGGGAACCACTGACCTAGATGATGGTGAATTAGAACGTTTGCGGTCCTGTTACATTTGAAAATGAAACACGTAGTTTATACATTTCTGGGTTATGCTACAACTACACAGTTGGTAATAAGTAAACAGATAAAAATATATCTATTTGTTCTATTATCAAAATAAATTGATCAATTTTTTGTCAACAAATTGTTCAATTTATTGGTGAAATTTGAACATTTTACAAACATCAGTAACTTGAAGGATAACTTTTTCAATTTATTGAACCGTGTAAAACCCACCCTTTACTGCATGAATTTTTATTTTTGGCTGAAATAATTCATGAGCATTAGGAATTGGTTCTTATTGATAGAAAAATTAATTAAAAAAATATATTTAAAATATTAATTAATATTATTATGAAAAAATAATAATTAATATAATAATTTAGAGTTTGTGCCATACATGGAACATTATGATTCTACATTATGTTACAAAAGAAAATGATTCCATATTATTTGCTCGTCAATTGCTAGGTGTTCTTCATTAGGGATTAAAAGCAGTCGCCCTCGAATTTTTGAAAGAAAAGGTCGTATCTTCTAGTTGTCCTTTCTCAATAAATTCAGTGTTATCGTGAAATTTCCGCTTGATATCTTCAAATCTATTGCAGCCTATTACTTGAGAAACTGCAGGATCCATTGCTGTGTATGTGGCATATATGAACATTCATGAAGTAACGTTCTGATGCAGTTTTAAAAGTAAAATAAAAAATAAAAATCGGAATGTGCCATATATGGCACACTATGCGGTAAAGGGTTAACCAAAATAAAAATTCGACTTTACTACATAATATTATTATCAATCAATTAGAAACTGTTTATAATATAATGGGGTTCTTTGGTTTAAGTGGAACTAGATTTTTAAATTTAGTAATTTTTAAAGATTAATTGGAACTTTTGATCATTATTTTAGCAAAAGCCCACTTCAAACAGGAACTAGATTTTTAATTCTAGTAAATTTTACCATTAAAGTGAGACTTTTGATCATTTTGTTTAGCAAAAGCACACTTAAAACCTTAAAAGGAGAACTCATGACAACTTACAAAAATAAAAATTCCCGTTAGTTCCGCTTAAACGTTTGGAATAGCCTTTAACTATAATAGACTGTCGAATAGAACTTCGAATTTAGTTTTGCAGTACTAAAGAAACTTAAGTATAAATAAAAATGTAAGGTAACGATTTTGACTGAAGTTATTTTTGTAGGGTATCCGGCCGATGCCATCTGGTCCACCAATGATGCCAATATCAGCAATACCACCAACAAACCCATCAATGGCACAACAACAATCTCTACTCTTCCACTGAGCAACTGAAGAAAAACAGTTGCTTTAAAACTTAAGCTAATAATTGTACAGAATATTTAGAAAAAAAGTTTGTGTATTGTAAAGTATAATTTCAATCACATGAGAGTTTTGTCCTAATTTATTAGGGCGCATTTTGAATTAATGTTGAATGTATTAATGAGCTGTGTTTGGATCATTCCACATATCAGATATTTTGGTCCGTTTTAGAAGGTTTTAACCGTCAATATGATTTAAAACCAGACTAAAATATTTTTTAACTGTATATAATTGTTTTTAAAATGGTGTATAACTGCCGTGGATGTTTACGGAAAACCTACGGGTATAGTCATATTAAATTATAAAAAAAGAAACTGGATAATTGCATAGAAAACAATTTTGTTTTCATTAGGCGTTTACGTTTAGTCAGTCAGATCAATCCGAGCGATCCAAGTCCTCCCGATCCGTTCGTAAAGTCAGTCGGAGCGTACACATTAGCTTATTTTTAGTCCATCTGATTGATCCATCAGAGCGCTTCGAGCATTTCTAAGCAATCCGTTGATCTGGCAGGATTGCTTGGATTATTGGTTGCTGGTGGTGGGGGTTAGCGCGGATAAATTGAATCTTACAGCCAACTGAAAAGTGATGTAAGCATAACTTAACAAAATGCACGAAATAAGTACCGTTTGTGATCGCATTCTATTATTGGTAATTAATAAACTCATATTTATAAACCAAAACACGGTAGTAGTTATCAACGACAAATTTGACAGTTGCATTTAGCGCCACTGGCACCAGACGTCACTACTTAAGTTCAGACATGTTGCTTACGAAAATTTTAACAAAATTTGAGCGATCCGACTAATCTCGTGGCGTCATTAAATCAGTCTGAGCAATCTTGTGGATTGAATACACGTAAAGGCCTATTATTTTGAAATTAGGGTTTCAGGAAATGTTTTTGGAAAGGACATAGAGGCGCGGGCGGCAATATGTTTTCTACTTTCATGCGCAATATGCGTCAGGAATTCTTATTTTAATTTAATATAACTATACCTTACATCTTTTCCAGCATGTTCTTCTGATTAAAACTATATTTCGACTACCACTAGTCTAGTTTTTATGTATTGTTAACACATTTGAGGGTTTCGTAGGTATTTATATTGCTCGCCAAGAAAACGGACACTTATAATGTATAAGTTACATATATATATATATATATATATATATAAATGTTTTTGGTAACATTACACAGTCAGCATATCGTTATTCAGGTCTTCGTCAAACAGGGTCACATCCAGAAATTAAGCTGAACTGGAACTTGTCTGTAAATAAAATTGAACGCCAGTCATTTACTGTCCAGTTAACGTGGTTTTGGGTAAAATGAAAGCGTGTTACTCGATGAATTGGGAGTTCCGGTCCTGTAGCTGGCCTTCTGGTTTACAAATTCGTTTAATATCCGAGGTACTGTGCTTGACGAAATTTTCACTTGAGCTAATCGGTAAGCGAACCGGTTTCTCGCCTATCTCGGAATATCGTGGTTATAATATCTCAGTCCCGATCTGTAGTTACTTGATTACGGCTCGAACCTGTTCTTATAAACTCTTTTGTTTCATAATACGTTTAATAGAGTCATTCACCGTATCAAATTTAAGGTAGCGGCAATATAACACTTATCTTCATTTAAAGCAAATCTCTTTCCACGTCTTCAGATTTCATTTTTTAATTTGTGTATTAAATAAACAGGAATATTTAGAGTGATAGTTCAATTGTTTTAAGTTTGCAAGCAAAACAAAGATTCAGTTATGCTGAGCATAACAAAATCAAATAACTTTTTAAACAGCATAAACAATTAACAGATTTGAGACATTACTGGTTATTTTTGCAATAAACCATTCATAATAACAAAATGATTTATTTTTTTACGATTCAGCTAAATGCAAATTTGTAGAATGAACATTTAGCTACAATTTGAAGCGTCGTGCGCGAATATACCGGGTGAATTATTTAACGAGCAACATACATGTTTCACATATAATATTGAAGTGAGTTATTTCATTTGCAACATAGCAAATTATGAAAACAAGCTCATATCCATGGCAACAGATATGCAATGGTGATTAGATATAATAGTTATTTGACATGATAAAGTTGCTAGACGGCTAAAAAATAGTAAATTAGAAACAATAAATGAATTTTTATTAGTTTGTTTATAATTACATACAAACAAAAATAATAATGTCCTTAGTAGCTAAGTCCAAAAAATATTTAAAAAAATAATATTTTGTCTTTTCTACGGATACGATAAGCATTTGTTTTATGGCTATGTAGCTTTTGAAATAACTCACTTCATTAACATTATATGTGAAACATGTAGCTCTTTAAATAATTCACCCGGTATATGCGTCTATAATTTATTTTGCGTCCCAAAAATGTGATTTTCAAAATGTCTAATGAACTTTGTATTAAATAGGTCGCTTTCTACTAATTGGAGGTCATAGATTACGAATATGTTATTCAAATTATTTCGATTTTTATCGTTTTTTTTTTTTTCAATTTCAAGACATGATATAAATCAGGGCTTCTTAAACTGTGTGGCCCGACCCCCCGGGGGGCCGCGAGGTTACTGAAGGGGGGTCGCAAAGATCTGCTACTTTTGGGTAATAAATAAATTTTTAGAATCTACAAGGTAGATTCTACAATGTCGAGATATTACACCTACATCTAAGGTCAATATTAATTTCATTACATGGTGTGTCGTTTAAAATTTCCTAGGATTGAAGGGGGTCGCTATATGAAAAAGTTTAAGAAGCCCTGATATAAATTATTACTACAAATCTGCTTATATTAATATTTTGATTCGGTTCTTCCAAGGTTTGTAGAACCTATCTTTGGCTACAACAATGTGTGTGGAACTTTTCCCTAAAAGATGTCATATTTAAGATAGCTGCCGAAATATGAAAAATCAGAACGTATTAGTTTTATATAGCTTTCAACCAAATTGGACCTGTAAATTACAAAAATGAAACGAGAAGTGGCATATGTGTAATTAATACTCATATTTTTACCGATTTCAAGTAACATTTTTTACATATTTGTTCGAAACGACTATATTATATCATCAAAGTAAGAAGTTCCATGTATATACTACAGTTGTGAACTGGAAAATTTTGTCGGCCCTGGAAAAGTAGAATATATCAGTTCAAGGATTGGGTCCATTGGCTCAAGGTCCTGATATACTAACCTTGAATG
This sequence comes from Liopterus haemorrhoidalis, assembly GCA_963971575.1. Taxonomy (NCBI): domain Eukaryota; kingdom Metazoa; phylum Arthropoda; class Insecta; order Coleoptera; family Dytiscidae; genus Liopterus; species Liopterus haemorrhoidalis. The sequence continues at coordinate 23,651,640 of OZ020613.1, read as the reverse complement.
AATATTGATATTTAAGAATGAATCTATTTGCAGTGTGCTAAATGAAGATTCATAATGATTTCAAGACAGGATGTCCGAGTTTTTTTTTTTTTTTTGCTTAGTCGCGTTATATTCAAAAAGTTCAGATCCACATGTTTGGTTACATTTTCTTCGCGAGACATTAGTGACGAATTCTTGGTCATACCTACGAAACCCTTTGGAATTTTTAATAAATTTTATTGTAAGAGCGATTTCATACGACGATTCGTGAATCGCGATACGCGTATGCGATTCATATAACCGGAAATAAACACACGGAATACATTATCTCATCTGCCTGTAGTGTAGAATGGCAGCCATTCAAGAATATTGTTTTGTCTGCATCACACATTAAATCAAACTCTCTGTCGGAGAAATGGATGGATGAAATTGAAGTGTAATGCTGCGTTCAGAACCTCGCAATTAGGAATTAGAATTAGTACTTAGAATTAACGTAAATGTTTGTTATACGTAACTGTTATCGTTCACAACCTTCAAAATTAATACTTATACTTATAAATTAAAATTAGATGTTTGTGGATTTCAAAACCATACGTTAATTTATAATTGACGCATGCGCAGTAAGCACTTATCAACCTAAAAATTTCTATGACCATATTTTTTTGCTTCTATCCACATCTTTATGTTTTCTATGAGTATAAATTCTTTTCAGAACTATGAAACACTCAAAAACTCATTAGCAAATGTAAACAGCTGCCAAATATCTATCGATAAAGTAGAAATCGATAAAAATATCTGTCAGTGGCTTAATTTCTTCATTTTTATTGTGAATGCTGCTTAATTTCTACGTACAAATTTTATGTTAAGTACTCATTTCACGTTAATTCTAATTTATAATTTGGAGGTTCTGAACGAAGTATTAACTGTTTGGCTCGTACGTAAAAGAGCTACTAAAATAATGAAACTAAAACATTGGGTTCATCCAATAATTTGAGAGAAGAAAAATTAGCCTTTTATCTACTTTTTGAAGAACTGCAAGGTGACCTCAGTAAATTCTTTGATTACCAATTTAATTTTGTTTCTCTCTTTCCTATTTCTCAGTTTTCTCTCCACACTACGTGACTGGAGAGGGCCATTTCGGCTCAGTTTGAGAAACCAGTTTAGTGGATATCGTTCAGTTTACTGAGCCGGCTCAGTAAACGTGTCCCTAAGAATCAGCTCACTAGATTGTCAGTCAGTTCCCCCACCTATTTTTTAACATGTTTGTTAACTTCCAATATTCACGTAGTACGTCGCCTACTGCCTACATTTGCATTTTATGAATTCAAAGCGTAGTTTATGACTTGTTGACAAATCAGTTTCTCTCTATATCTCTCACTGCCTTCCTTTAAAGAAATATAGAAGATGCATTCTAAAAAAGTGAATTATCAATCTTTTCTGTTGTTTATTTTTCAACTGTCGAGTTTATAATAAAATAAACAATTCACTTTAGTTTTAAGTAAGCTTCTGTAGGCTAAAACGTGAATAACGCGAGTACGTGATTACTTATAAACACTCAGTCAGGATTAAGAGCTAGTATGTTCATAAAGCGTGTTCTACATTATACTTTATCCGTCAATTTTCTACACTTTTTTCTTTGAACTAGAAGTTGTCAAAGTTTTAATACAATTTATTTTTCAATTTTTTGGTAGAGAATGAAATTCTTACACGTGTTTCAGTTCATTTAAAGCAGAGATGGGCGTCTACGCGTAAACTTGAATTTTTTACGTCTACGTGTAAATTTACCGTAGACAGCGTAGAGAAGTGTAGACTGTGTAGACACGTAGAATTTAGTGTAGAATAATGAAAAATGAGGTTATATAACGTTTAAAAAAATAAAATACTGCCAGTTTTAAGCAGAAGAGGCAGTAAAGAACTCAAATTTAATATTTTTGACAGCTTCCTGATTAAAACAACTACTAACTTTTAATTTTAAATTTACTTTAGTAGTTCATGCAGACAGAAACCAAGTAATTTATATTGTCCATAACAACATACGATTTGTGAGATAACATTTTTGGAAACAATATATGTAATTAGAACTACATAAAATTGAAATAAACATAAACATTAAAGTAAACTATTTAAACTATTACCATTCTATTATTTCAAATATTACATTTAAACGTACTGCGCATGTACAGTTTACATTCTACATTCGACACGTAAACAAAGTCATATTCTAATTGACATGTTTACGCGTAAAATCTACATTAGTCTACATCATGTATTCTACGCGCCCATCACTGATTTAAAGTACCAACATATATAAACAAAGTATAATTCATATCTTGTCAAGTGTTTATGACCTAGCTTTTAGATTTGTAAAATTACTGATTTACGTACACAACACAATTTATATATTCGCCTATTCAAACCAATGATCAACAAAACACGATTAAACACGTGGTAATACAAAATATTTACAAGCGTAATGTTGGTACAGTTGTTAAAAGTGTCTATTGCGCATGCACAGAGTTCCAACTTGAAAATGTTTTCAACAAAAATTTGTCCAAATCTAGTTTTGAATAAAGTTGACCTTGACTTCATAAAGTGTTCTACACTGTACGATTTCACTGATTTATTTCTAGTACAAGTTCTAGTCAAAGAAATAAGTATGAAAATTTGACGAGAATTGTATAATGTAGAACACGCTTTAAACATCACAAGCCGAACCTTCGGGAAGCTTGACATGAACGTCAATCCGGCTTACAATCTCGCAAATTCCCAACTGAATTCCTGAAACAATGCGGTGAACCGTGAGCCGGTTCATTTAATTTTGGTGAGTTGGCTTGTTTAATGTACTAATACGGATCAATGAGCCGGTTCATTCATGAACGACCTATCTCTAATCGCGACCATCTCCAGGCACTTGTTTTCCTTTACTTACGTAAGCAGGATCGCTCTTATTCCACGTTGAACAATTTTAAATATTTATAATACATTTATCATTATCAAAAACATGGTTAAACTTTTTTCAGTCTCTGGAAACAAACACAACCGTGAACCGAGCGATACTGCAGCCTATGTGTCAATGACGTAATTCACTTCAAGTTTCGTTCGTCGCCTTCATTCGAAAAAATAAGTGGTCGGCCAAGATACAGAGGTTACTTAAAATATTTATCACGATTTAGAGTACGTTCATCTTAACTTCATACCAGGGTATCATAAATTACGTCATCAATACTGCGCGAGAAAACAGCTGACCACATTGACGTATATTCGGGTTTTAAACAATTGTTGTGGAAACCAAACACACAAAATCATGTATTTCAAATACATTTTTACTCATGTTAGTACACGGTATACCTTGAAACGTACGAGAAATTAATAATAATAATGGAAATAAACAAATAACATCGCACAATACGCGTAGTTAAACACAAATCAAAGTAAGTGACGCCACTGAAATATGTCAAGCTAGCTGTTGGTAACGTAATGGACGAAATTTGATTTCTGCGCAGCTGAGTCGGTAACATAGGCCGGGCATGAAGTTAACTTGAACGTACTCTAATATCCTACGGCTGCCACCGTATGAACGCTTCTATTTGAATTAATGTAAATAATATCTTTCATACGAGTATTGCGATTTACGAATCGTGTGAAAGCGTTCTAAACATAAACATATCTATTTTAATTATTTTTAATGGTCTGGTTTTAAAAACGTCCTGTGCCTTTTAGATATTCTTTTTAACATTTTATCGAACCCTAGTACCAATTCCTGTGACAATAATATATTTATTTCATCTAAAGCCTTCGTATCTGACCATTTTACACCCTAAAATTGTTGACGTTGTAAGTTTTTAGGGTTTTTTTTTTTTTGTATATTCTATTATTCCCTATTCCTAATATTTTATCGTTAAGGTGCGTCTACTTATGATGAACCAGGAAAATAATAACGCACGTTTTTAGAAATTTCGTGCAATATGTTAGGTCGTAGGGTAATCTTTTTCTTCTGATATTTTTTCACGTACTATTTTAATTATATTTTAATCTAGGTATTATTTGTATATATTAAGAGATTGGACAATAAATGTGAATAAATTTGTCTAAATAATATCTTCCAAATCAAAATCCTTCCTGAATTGTTTCCTTGAAAGATTTTAATTCCTCCCAACTCTATCAAGTATAGGTGGATTATTTTGTCGTTCATGTATTGGTTAGGGTGTAAAGAGAACAAAAGGAGTGCAAAAAGGTGCTGAAAGATACTGTAGGAAATATACAATAATTTCTGGGAGCCCAAAATCTATGTTGACGGTAAAAAAGTCTTTTAACGAAATAATAATAGGACTAAGTGATAATATTTTTACTATCGACAAGGTGTCTCAAAAGAAATTTTATATTTATTTAGCTTACTGCGTGAACGCAACGTATCCGAGGGGCGCATGGGTTATGTCAATCGGTGGCCTGGCTCTTGGGAATTCAGTCGCTATGGAGCGTTTCTCGGGAGCAGACCGCGCGTTATGCGTGCGAGAGTTTTACAAAAACGGTGATTTGGAGACTAGCGCGTAGAAAATTCTGCATTATTCGAGGTTTTCGCCACTTAAATGATGCGCCAAGCATTCCTCTCATTCGACATTGGGTTAAAAAGTTTGAAGAGACTGGTACAACGCTGGATAAATCAAAATCCGGGCGACCTAGGTCATCAAGAACGGTAGAAAACGTGGAGAATGTTAATCAGTCTGTTCGTGACGACCCGAACCTTTCAATTCGGAACCGCGCAAGTGCTATAAATGTGCATAGATCATCATTACATCGCATTATGCACAAAGACCTAAAGCTGCACCCCTACAAAATTCAATTGGTGCAAGAATTAAAGCCCCAAGATGCCAGTCAGAGGCTTAATTTCGTAAATCAGGTGATTGAGCGATTTTCAACGTTTACCAACATTTTGTTTTCGGATGAAGCTCATTTTCATCTTAATGGCCACGTAAATAAGCAGAACTGCCGCTACTGGAGTGCAACGAATCCGAAACGCAAACATCAGAAACCCCTACATTCGCCTAAAGTGACCGTATGGGCTGCGATGTCGGCGCGAGGATTTATCGGCCCTTACTTTTTTGAAGACGAAAGGGGGCGTGCAGTTACAGTGAATTCAGAGCGTTATGTGGAGATGTTAGACAACTTCTTGTTGACAAAACTTTCCTGGCTATAACCAAAGAACATGGTTCCAACAGGACGGAGCAACTTCACACACGTCCAATATGTCTCTGCCACGTGTTCGTGAAATTTTCTCAGGCAAATTGATCTCCCGGAGAGGTGACATAAAGTGGCCTCCACGCAGTCCAGATTTAACCCCTATGGACTTTTTCCTATGGGGTTATCTTAAATCTAAAGTTAACGCCAATAAACTTCACTGGCGCATTTGAAAGAAAATACCCGTCACGAAATGGCAGCCATCCCTGAGTCCACCTGCCGAGACGTCATAAGTAATTTTACTGTTCGATTAAATGAGTGCCGAGAACGCGAGGGTCTACATTTAGACGATATTATTTTTAAGAAATAAATCCCCAAAAAGTGTATTTTAATAATTAATAAACATTTTTTCTATATACGGCTTACTTTTTTTTTAATCGATCCACTAAATATAAAATTTCTTTTGAGACACCTTGTATTATCAAGGATCTTAGTGCAAAAGACGACAATTGACATAGCATGTAGATAAGCACGTGAAATGATAAAAAAAATATAATAGCTGGCTGTAGTGTTCCAACATGAAAAAATCAGCTGTGGCCACCACAGGACCGACCGCCATCACAAAGTACTTGTTTAATTTATACTGCTTTATCAAAAAATGTCTCAAATAAAAGTTGTTAGTTATTACTTTTATAGCAACTTTTGTTAACTAAATTTTTTCGAAATATTTCTCTGTTGTGAAATATTCGCAAAAATCTTAAAATGGACATGAGTTAACTCCCATTTCTAGCTAACCGATTTTTACCAAAAGTTGATCAACTCGTTCCATTGATGTTAAAAGCTTAAATATGAAGTTTAATAAAAATCCTTTTAGCCGAATTTGCACGTGTACACGGACCGACAGAAATCATGCTGCAAATAGTTAAACCTCAATTCGTGGAGATCCATCGAAATTTCTATGGATCGGATTTCGTCAAAATCGGTAAGATCACAATACCTCTAAGACTAGACATGACATGGTTGAGCCCCTGTAGGCTATTGTCATCTACACATAATCATTGAACTAAAATATGTCAAACTTAAGTGCATTCCAGATAGGTGTGAAATACTCGGAACTACTCCGAACTGTTCTACTCCAAACTACTCTGAAAATTTTTGCATGTGGAACACTTAAGCTGAGTATTTAGTGGAAAGAGGCGCTACTATCTTATGAATGTCAAAGAAAAACGATCCTAAATGTATAAATTATTTTAAATTTTATATATTTGTGATAAATGCATTTTATTTAATATTAAAAAAAAATACCCAGTTATAAATGCGTGATAAATCTTTAACAAGTTTTAATTGCATCAGCTGTTTACCCCCACTACAAAGGAACTCCAAGTTCTAAAATAAAGGTAAGTACTTCAGGGGACGGGGGAAGAAAATTCTGGTGTAGTTGGGAGTGTCACTTGGAACAACTAGCGAACTGTTCGGAGCAACTCCGAGTTACTCTTTACAGCAACCTGGAAAGCGCCTCTTGTATTTTAAAAATATAAACATTTTTCAAATTTATATTTTACAAAATCATTAAAACTGTTGGATGAAGTAATTAATACCCAATGAATATTATTATTATTCTTTAAATAATTGTAAGCATTTTAAAAAGATCATGACACTAAACTTTTACTTGGAACAACTAGCGAACTGTTCGGAGCAACTCCGAGTTACTCTTTACAGAAACCTGGAAAGCGCCTCTTGTATTTTAAAAATATAAACATTTTTCAAATTTATATTTTACAAAATCATTAAAACTGTTGGATGAAGTAATTAATACCCAATGAATATTATTATTATTATTTAAATAATTGTAAGCATTTTAAAAAGATCATGACACTAAATTTTATTATTCACGATAATAGTAGTAAACAAAAATTGAAAATAAATTAACAATGAGAACGAATAACATAATACAGGTAGGACTTGTTTTACGCCGGTGTTACGTTCCGGCGTAAAATAAATCGGCGCAAAAAGAGTCCAAAATGTGAAATTCCAGAGACGGATTGACTTCAAATCTACATGTTATTGATGTATTTTTGTCTTGATATTTCAACGATTTTAAATATATTTGCAAGTGTTTTGTATGAATACCACGAATTTCAAAACTTTGTTTTCAAGGACGGACCTATATAAATTTTTTTTAAATGAATTAGACATAAATGAAGCAAATAAATATTTATTCTTTTGTGCTATATAAATACAATACAACGATATGATTTAACAACAAACTTACGACTAACAAAACTAACAACAAAAAATTAATAATAATTTAACATAAAGAAAAATATGATGTAGCAAAAAAAATAGGATTATTATATTAAAAAAATATATTTTACAAAATTATTTTTCTGTAAATTTTCTCCCCTGGAGGAGCCTTGCATACGGTGCCAAAAAAGCTGCAACACTCCTCTTTACTTGCATACTGCGTTCACTATCATTATCGAGCTCACAAAGTTTTTCAGTAAGGATGTCTATATTTGTCAAAATTCGTTCTAAAGCATTCTTCATGATGGTTGTAACAGTCGATGGAGGTAAATTGAGGTCCCTACAAACTTTTGGACGTGTTTCTCCATCTAGAATTTTTTTAATCACCTCCATTTTCTCTTGGTTTGTAATGGATCTTCGTTTTTTCTTAGCATTTAATTTAGGTGGTTTATTTTCCTTGTTAGAAGACATGGTTTGTGAAAAAATTATCTAATTTAAAAAAAAATTAATCACCTAAAATTATAAAATACATTACACTATATATTAATATATACTACACTATATATATTAGAATAAATTATTACTTACAAACAACAAATTAAGTTTACCTCAAGGAAAATTAAATTTGGCAGACGTAAAAATTTATATAATATATTCTATATAATAATTGCAATAAATTCAATGTGCTGAATGCAACCCTGTACTGGCAAAATATTACTAAGCAATGATGTACTTTATTAACTGCGCGTGCGTAAAACTTCAGAACATCCCCGCTTCGACCCCGGATTCGGCGGCGACGTCGACACATGACTCTGGCGTTCAAGCGGCGTTATTTCGAGACCGGCGCAAAATGAGTCCTACCTGTACATGATAGATATATATATATATATACATGATATGTTGAATAAAAATATGCCTGTATGAATTTAGCTCTTGCAAAAAGTATAAACAAATATTTTGTTGAAAATAAAAGACAAATTTAAACAACACTTTCAACTTTATTAAGAGAATCTACAACATCGAAACATCTTAAACATAAAGAATTATTCTTAGAAGTATATCTTCTACATCGGTCGCAAAGAAAATTGCTTGTCTTTGTTAAATTCATATTATAAGAACCTGGACTCATCTCAGTTTCTAATTTAAACGAAAATTCTGCAACTTGTAAAATCTCTATCAATTCTGATCCATTTTCTCCATGGAAGACCTAAAAAAATTAACTGTTAATACCCAGCAAACATTGAACTAACGGCCGAATGCCGGTAAACTGCTTTTACGCTGGTACATTGCTGGCACCAAAAGTAAGTGCAACGCCAGTATTAATAATGTACTTCACATTTGTATTTCGCACTCCGCCTATACGAAGTACTTTACCAGCATTTTATAAGCATTCCTTATTTGTATTAATCCAAGATTATTTCTAGCGGGCCAGTGCTTATGTTCATAACTTTTTTTGAATGTAATAATTTGAAAAGTCTGATCGTTCTTAGTCATAAAACACCCTAACGGCGTGGCCTTCGAGGGTCGGTACAAGTGATATTCTGTGAGTACAAGTTTGGACGTGTTGGTGAACAGTTTATCAGGATGTGTATTTGAATAGTTATTGATTGTGAGCATTATACAGTTTTTTATTGTGATTTGTGTGTGTTTTGTTAGATTTAAGGACGTAGTTTACACAAACTTCTTCATATTAAATTGTTTAATATTTACCCAGCAAACATTTTTATCCGGACCAGTACTGGTAAAGCACACACTCGCCGGCATTGAAAGTAATGGGCCAGTGCTGGCATTTCGTACTGGGCCAGTACCCCGGTGTCCCGTGGCCCTTAGCTGGTCCATTGATGTATCAGTTGCTGGCCCAGCAACGGTAAAGTGCATTGAAAGTAATGGGCCAGTGCTGGCATTTCGCACTGGGCCAGTGCTGGCATTTCGCATTGGTCCAGTGCTGGCATTTTGCACTGGGCCAGTACCCCGGTGTCCCCGTGGCCGTTAGCTGGCCCATTGATGTATCAGTTGCTGGCCCAGCAACGGTAAAGTGCAAAATAATCGCATTAGTTGCAAGATTTATTTCTGACAGACTAGTGCTTATATTATACCCACTCTCTAGTGTTTCAAATGTAATATATGTGTACTTACCCAGTATTAAAATAAATTAATGGTTAGGTGCAAAATAAATACTCATTTGGCCATTTTCACCATCGTTGAATAAATTTATTTAACAAGTAAAGTTGACAATATCGCATCGGTTTTAAACTATTAATGAAGAAATTAACATTGCTGTCAATAGAATGATGCGATATTGTTAACTTAAGTTGTTAAATAAATTTATTCAACGATGGTAAAACTAGCCGATTGTAAATTGAATTAACAGTTATAATTTATTGATTTATTTATAAATATTAAATAAATATAATTTCAGGAATAACAGGAATTAGTTTATTTAATTTATTAATTTAATGAAGAATTTTAAGAAAATGGTTTTCTGCCATTTCGGTCAAACCAATTTCATCCTAAAGATAGGGGGTGACTAATAATTTTCGCCAATATTCGTCTTGTATTATCTACCACATCTTTTCCCCCTGACTTGAAGAGTGCCAACCTAAAGAAATCATACTTGTTAAAATAAATTCAATAAACAAATTTTATAAGCATTAATGCTATAAGCTGTTCACTTTTGTAAGAACAAACTAGATCTGGTTATTTTGGTGATTTTTATAGTGTATTACTGACTTTTAGAAACTTGGTTATATTGTAAAAAAAGCTTTACAGTTTTGGATTAAGTTTGTATTATTTTAGGTTAGTATTATATTTACAAAATATTTAAGATGTCACTATTCAAAATGAAATATGACAAATTATATTTTTTAAATGACATATTTATAATCTTGTATCAGATTTATTAATAATTGAAAATTTTATTACATGAAAAAAACTATGATTGAACTAAACTAAAAATTAAACAATTTAATATGAAATAGTTTGTGTAAACTACGTCCTTAAATCTAACAAAACACACACAAATCACAATAAAAAACTGTATAATGCTCACAATCAATAACTATTCAAATACACATTTTTAAAAACTGTTCACCAACACGTCCCAACTTGTACTCAGAGAATATCACTTGTACCGACCCTCGAAGGCCACGCCATTAGGGTGTTTTATGACTAAGAACGGTCAGACTTTTCAAATTATTACATTCAAAAAAAGTTATAAACATAAGCACTGGCCCGCTAGAAATAATCTTGGATTAATACAAATAAGGAATGCTTATAAAATGCTGGTAAAGTACTTCGTATAGGCGGAGTACGAAATACAAATGTGAAGTACATTATTAATACTGGCGTTGCACTCACTTTTGGTGCCAGCAATGTACCAGCGTAAAAGCAGTTTGCCGGCGTTCGGCCGTTAGTTCAATGTTTGCTGGGATAGTTTAGTTCAATCATAGTTTTTTTCATGTAATAAAATTTTCAATTATTAATAAATCTGATACAAGATTATAAATATGTCATTTAAAAAATATAATTTGTCATATTTCATTTTGAATAGTGACATCTTAAATATTTTGTAAATATAATACTAACCTAAAATAATACAAACTTAATCCAAAACTGTAAAACTTTTTTTACAATATAACCAAGTTTCTAAAAGTCAGTAATACACTATAAAAATCACCAAAATAACCAGATCTAGTTTGTTCTTACAAAAGTGAACAGCTTATAGCATTAATGCTTATAAAATTTGTTTATTGAATTTATTTTATCAAGTATGATTTCTTTAGGTTGGCACTCTTCAAGTCAGGGGGAAAAGATGTGGTAGATAATACAAGACGAATATTGGCGAAAATTATTAGTCACCCCTTATCTTTAGGATGAAATTGGTTTGACTGAAATGGCAGAAAACCATTTTCTTAAAATTCTTCATTAAATTAATAAATTAAATAAACTAATTCCTGTTATTCCTGAAATTATATTTATTTAATATTTATAAATAAATCAATAAATTACAACTGTTAATTCAATTTACAATCGGCCAGTTTTACCATCGTTGAATAAATTTATTTAACAACTTAAGTTAACAATATCGCATCATTCTATTGACAGCAATGTTAATTTCTTCATTAATAGTTTAAAACCGATGCGATATTGTCAACTTTACTTGTTAAATAAATTTATTCAACGATGGTGAAAATGGCCAAATGAGTATTTATTTTGCACCTAACCATTAATTTATTTTAATACTGGGTAAGTACACATATATTACATTTGAAACATTAGAGAGTGGGTATAATATAAGCACTAGTCTGTCAGAAATAAATCTTGCAACTAATGCGATTATTTTGCACTTTACCGTTGCTGGGCCAGCAACTGATACATCAATGGGCCAGCTAACGGCCACGGGGACACCGGGGCACTGGCCCAGTGCAAAATGCCAGCACTGGACCAATGCGAAATGCCAGCACTGGCCCAGTGCGAAATGCCAGCACTGGCCCATTACTTTCAATGCACTTTACCGTTGCTGGGCCAGCAACTGATACATCAATGGACCAGCTAAGGGCCACGGGACACCGGGGTACTGGCCCAGTACGAAATGCCAGCACTGGCCCATTACTTTCAATGCCGGCGAGTATGTGCTTTACCAGTACTGGTCCGGATAAAAATGTTTGCTGGGTACTTTCTATCACGCAATATAATAGCGTAAATACTAGAACCCGATATTTATGAACCATCGAGAACGGGAAATCCCATTTTTTGAGAATTGCCAGTCATTTCATTTCATTTTCATAGATTAGTAGTAATAATGACTATAACAGTAATTGCTCCTAAACAGAGTATCATTTTGGGCAGATTTCTGATATACAGGATGTTCATTTGAATTACTATACACAGAACACTATAATAGCTGCCAGGTTGGTCTTACAATTACCATTTTATAAGAGAATATCAACGAGCGAGACAATTTTTTGTTTCGACCAGTGGTTCTGAAAATACTTTTAGACCGGGAGCTCATGACATTTTTGGTCTCCGATTTCATACAGCATGCCTTTTGGAGGAGAGAATATTTACCCTGTGACAACAAAAAAGGGATGGTACTAAACGGTTTCCGGTCATAGGGAAAATTGCATTTCCACTTGCACAAAATTTTTGTGTTTTTCTCTGATTTAATATTGCTTGCCCTTTTGTCAAAAGAAAGTTATAACAAATTTAAAGTCTTTTAATTATAGGCATGCTATATGAAAACGCGGAAAATCATATTTTTTTATTACAAGATCACATGACCGTTTGAGCCCTTTGGGACCCTCCGAATCGCATGCATATATTTAAAAGACTTTAAATTTGTTATAACTTTCTTTTGACAAAAGGGCAAGCAATATTAAATCATAGAAAAGCACAAAACTTTTGTGTTTAAGTGGAAATGCAATTTTCCCTATGACCGGAAAGCGTGCAGGGGTTTAGTACCATCCCTTTTTTGTTGTCACAGGGTAAATATTCTCTCCTCCAAAAGGCATGCTGTATGAAATCGGAGACCAAAAACTGTCATGAGCTCCCGGTCTATTTATACAACTTTCTTATTTTAAATGGCAACACACAATTGTTTTTCGCTTATTTGAAAGCAAATTTTATTCTGAATTCAACGATATAAATAAGTCATAAACATGGTCCCCACATCTTATATATTGACATAGGCCGAATTTTTACGAGTGCGTCTAAAAACATCGGCTAAGAGATGACAGAGTTAATGACTTCATATTAGCTCATTTCCTTCCTTAAAGAAGCAAATATTATGTCTACTTGCATATAACTAGGTTTTAATATAAAAATTGATACTGTTTTAGCTACCAGGTCTACAAGTATGAAATGCGGATTTTTTTCAAACTTGCCGCGCAAACAGAGTGTATAGTTCAACACATATGGCGTTTTGTTAAGTTATCATTAAGTGTCAAATGCGTATAGGTTATAATTTGAAAAGTGATCATATAGTTTTGTTTTACTGTGTTAAAAATGTCAAATTTTGTGCCAAATAAAGAGCATTCGCGGACAGTACTACTGTTTTGTTTTCATTTGAAAAAAACTGCTGCTGAATCATACCGACTGCTTCGAGAAGCTTATGGTGAATATGCTCCATCACAAGATACGTGTGAACGATGGTTTCGGCGTTTCAAAAGTGGTGACTTTGATCTTACAGACAAAGAACATGGAAAACCTCCAAAAAAATATGAAGATACAAAATTGAAAACATTGCTACAGGAAGACGATAGTCAATCACAAAAACAACTAGCAGAGCAGTTAGGCGTTAGTCAACAAGCTGTTTCCAATCGCCTACGAGAGATGGATAAGATCCAGAAAGTCGGCAGATGGGTTCCACATGCATTGAATGGGAGTCAGATGGAAAAACGCAAAAACACGTGAAATTTTGCTTGCACGATACAAAAGAAAGTCTTTTTTGCATCGTATCATTACTGGCGATGAAAAATGGATTTATTTTGAAAATCCCAAACGCAAAAAATCATGGGTGAACCCAGGCTCACCATCCACATCAACTGCAAGACCGAATCGCTTTGGCAAAAAGACAATGCTCTGTACTTGGTGGGACCAAAAGGGTGTGGTCTATTATGAATTGTTAAAACCTGGTGAAACAGTTAATACCCAACGCTACCAACAACAACTGATTGAATTGAACCATTTGCTGCTCATAAAACGACCAGAATACGAAAGAAGACAGCACAAGATAATCTTTCTTCACGATAACGTTCCATCACATAAGGCAAAAGCAGTTTGCAACACATTGGAGGCACTCAAGTGGGAAGTGCTACCCGATGCCGCTTACTCATCAGACTTGGCCCCTTCAGATTACCACTTGTTCGCATCGATGGGTCACGCACTTGCCGAGCAGCACTTTTGTTCATATTAAAATGTGAAAGAATGGCTAGATGAAAGGTTTGCGGGGAAAGGGGAAGAGTTCTACTGGCGAGGTATTCACAAATTGCCTGAAAGATGGGAAAAATGTATAACTTCTAATGGAGCATAATTTGAATAAATAAACTTTTACTGTTCTTTTGAGTTTAATGTGTTTTTTTTTTTTTAAATCCGCATTTCATACTTGTAGACCTGGTAATTCACAGTTCAAATCAGATTCTGATTTAAAATCAGAACCTTCAGTAAGATTAATTAAAGTTAATTTCTAATAGATACATTGCAAATAGTGGCCGTTATTTCCATTCGTGAATAATCTCGAGTTCAAAGAATAATTTTCCTGTTTTCCCAAGCAATTTTTCTCGGTTTTCAGGTAATATCATACTAAAATTTTGCCGAGAATTCTAAAGGAAACGAAAAATTCTTAACTGGAGCGGCGTAGTCAAACAACTGTTTACACCGTGATTGGGACACGTGAATTTTCATTGTTAAATAAACCAGTGGCGAAGGGAGACCTCCGCTAGACTTAACCACCCATAAAAAAAAATAATAAAAAAATTAATAAAATAAAAAATAATTAAAAAAACAAACAAAATAAAAAGAATTAGGTAAACCTTCAAAAATACATCAACTTATGTTTAAAGCGTGTTCTACATTATACAATTCCCATCAAATTTTCATACTTAGTTCTTTGACTAGAACTTGTACTAGAAATAAATCAATGAAATTGTACAGTGTAGAACACTTTATATAGTCAAGGTCAACTTTATTCAAAACTAGTTTTGGTCAAACTTCTCTTGAAAACATATCCAACTTGGAACTCGGTGCATGCGCAGTAGACACTGTTAACAATAGTACCAACATTAAAATTACGCTTGTAAATATTTTGTATTACCACATGTTTAATAGTGTTTTATTGATTATTGGTTTGAATAGGCGACTATATAAATTGTGTTTTGTACGTAAATCAGTAATTTTACAAATCTAATAGCTACAGTCTGTTCCAAACGGTTAAGCGGAACTAAATGGGAATTTAGTTCTTTTAGGTTGTCACGAGAAGGGACCTTGCTTGGGATATTTTATTTTTCACGTTGGGATGTCAAAATTTAAAATTCCAACAATGAAACCATGGAAACGAATGACATGTCAAAATTAAATATTTTTTTTAGATATTTTAATGACAAAAAAATAAATAAATGGGAAATTTGTACTAAGAATGACACAAAAAATCAAAATATAAAGAAAATGACATTTTAAAATGATATTAACCTTAACCAAAAAATGTTTATTGTAAGTATGATTTACAAAGCTTAAACAAAACGGCCGAAAGGCACGATTTAAACGATGAAAGTAACTAGATTGCAAAATCTAGTTCCGCTTAAGCGTTTGGAACAGACTGTAGCTTATAAACACTTGACAAGATATGAATTTTATATTTATGTTGGTACTTTAAATGAACTGAAACACGTGTAAGAATTTCATTCTCTACCAAAAAATTGAAAAATAAATTGTATTAAAACTTTGACAACTTCTAGTTCAAAGAAAAAAGTTTAGAAAATTGACAAATAAAGTATAATGTAGAACACGCTTTATACAAATTTTTGTTCAAGGCTTGGTTTACTAGTTGAATTTTTAAATTTTAATAACTTCCTTTTCCGGTTTTGGATCTTCATAAAAAATTAATAGGAGAATTTTTCAGCACCAGAACGAACTCTCTAAGTTGAATCGTTCTTGAGTTATAGTGTATACGCACACACACACACATACGGACGGCACTTCGAAAATAAGTTTTTTGGATTCCCTTGACCATGAGACGTGGTCATCAGTCAAAATCTCGACATCAAAAATTTTCGCGATTATAATACTTGCCCCTTATATACTACTTCCGTTCAAAAATGATTGTCTCATTTGACATTTGTTGTTAACTTAACAATATAAGATGACAATATGTCATTTGTGTATGAACAATAGAATCATAAAATCATAAAATAATTTTTGGTAAGTAAACGTTCAGTTTATAATAGTTTCATAAATAACTAGCAATTTCTGAAATTTGTAATTTTTGGCTGTGTACCAAAATTACCCGCTGCTATTTTCTTTGCAGTCCAAATAACCTTAAATCATGGAAATCCAACGTTCAATGTTAGCTGGAGGGGGCAATAATTATCAACTAGCACATATTGGGAAAGAAGCATTGCGAAGAAAGAATCAACTTCCAGAGACATTAACATGCAATTTGGAAGCAATTGAAACTGCTCGCAATGTATAACGAGATATGTAAAATAATATAAGTAGTTTGTGAGAAAATATTTATTTCATAAATAAAAAAGTTGTCTAAAGCGAAATTGAAGTTAATATATTGTTAAGCGTGTTCTACATTATACAATTCTCATCAAATTTTCATACTTATTTCCTTGACTAGAACTTGTACTAGAAATAAATCAGTGAAATTGTACAGTGTAGAACACTTTATATAGTCAAGGTCAATTTTATTCAAAACTAGATTTGATCAAACTTTTCTTGAAAACACATCCAACTTGGAACTCGCTGCATGCGCAGTAGACACTTTTAACAATAGTACCAACATTAAAATTACGCTTGTAAATATTTTGTATTACCACGTGTTTAATAGTGTTTTGTGATCATTGGTTTGAATAAGCGAATATATAAATTTTGTTTTGTACGTAAATCAGTAATTTTACAAATCTAATAGCTAGGTTATAAACACTTGACCAGATATGAATTATATTTTTATGTTGGTACTTTAAATGAACTGAAACACGTGTAAGAATTTCATTCTCTACCAAAAAATTGAAAAATAAATTGTATTAAAACTTTGACAACTTCTAGTTCAAAGAAAAAAGTTTAGAAAATTGATGAATAAAGTATAATGTAGAACACGCTTTATAAAACTAACGAGACATTTTTGAACAAAAATTTTCACCAAAACGGACAATCATTTTTGAACGGAGGTAGTATTAAGGTTGGGCAAGTAAAAAGTTTGACAGTTACTGGAAACGAGGAACACCCATCCCGTGATACAGGTCCTTGAACAACTAAAGTATTACTTCCTCAACATTATTTGGTGACTATATTTCCTCGGTGTACACAGCATAAGAACGTACCTTTAATTTTTCATAAACATCACTCGAACATATTATTTCACAGTTCAACTCAAGGGTGTTTGAATACTGTTTATTAATATACTTCTTAACATTTAAAGCTTGTTCCATGCATTTTGCTATTTCCGGTTGATTCCAGCTTTCATCCATCATTATCATTTCATTTTTTAAAAATGTTTCGTATTTTTTATCTGTTCTGTACATATGAAGTTCTTCCACTAAATGTGGTAGAATTGGTGCTAAAGCTTTTGAAATAGTTTCCAGTAATATGTAAAGTACAAATTGGGCTGATTTTCGGTCTTCATCGTTTAAAGAATTACAATATAGACGATCTTTTATTATGCTGTAACATAACGCGGAAACTGGATTCGTAATAAAATTAACAATAGTGATGCATAATTTGTTGAACTGGTATTCTTCAAATAAATTGGAGACCTGAAAAGAAATATGCAATATTTAAAACTAGATTTTAGAAAATCTTAATAAATAATAGGGCTAATTTTAAATGTCAAAATCTTGAGATCTGGAGGGATTTTTATCGAAAAACTATATGGCCCGAAAATATCATTATTTATAATAAGTATTTATTAATAATCTATTTTTTCGAAATATATTTTAAGTGATTGTATAAAAAAAATACAACAGATGAATTTTAACATCCATAAGTTCATAGTACTTTAAAAGCCGATAAGAAAAACTGTTTTAATAGGAAACTATAAGTATCGGGAAGTAATACAATGTTTATATAACAAGTCTATGCATAAACAAATATTTTTTTCAGGCAGAACAGGTTAAGAAATCAAGCGTCTCGAGCACTTGTGGATGTGTGTGTTCGCTCATGATGCTTTATAACGTAATTAATCGTGCTTTTAACTATATCCAAAACACCAGCGATATTCGAATACTGCGGCCATCTTCATCTAACGACTTAGCTCGTCTAACGTCTTCAGATTGCATTTTAATTTCATAGCACAAAAAACACTTGCAAGAGTTTAGAAATCCAGAAGATGAGATCCCAAAATTTTATTTTAACAATGACTTGTTTGTGTGAAAATACGTTTACTTAATATACGATATCATATAGTCAAGCGGGCATTATTTATTGTTATAGCCTGGTTAGTTAACAACAAAATACTGTTATATAAACATTTATTACTTTACTTTATTATATTACTTCCGGATACTTATAGTTTCCTATTAAAACGATTAAACAATTTTTTAACAGCCTTTGAAGTACAATCATAAAACCTTTTTTTTTTTGGCGAGTGTTGTAGGTATAGGGATTTGCAGCTAAGCACCCTACCATCTGGTGAGCGTTTCATGAACTTGTATGCGACAGATAACATTTCGTTTTGTCTATTGGTTTTGTATGAAGTTTGTTTTTAAAATTTTATTATAATCATTCAAAAATGTATAATACATATTGATGTGTGCCTATGTGCAATTCATTGAAAAGAAGAAACCCGGAAATATCATTTCATTTGTTTCCACCAATATGAGACACCGTACGGTTCGAAACAAAATTGGGAAAGCAAGAGGTTAGGAATCGACGCGATGTTTAGATAAACATTTTAAAAATTGGAAAAAAAGTGAGCCCTTATATGAAAGTTTGCTCATTACATTTTAATGATAGTGACTACAAATAATATTTTCAATTTTGTATTTATTATCGCATATCTTGAAAATTCCTGTTATTGTGTGTGGGTTTGCTTATAATGCACAAGTCTGTATAAATCTTTATGAACTCTCTATTTTTCTCAGTGACCCCACACAATATTATATGCCCAGCATTGGAGATTTCTACTCCTTCGTAAACAACACGGGAATTATTATTTAAACCCCCAATATAATTAAAATAATCGACAATGGAAAACTGTGCCGCCATAACTTAAAACCAGATTACAAAATGTAGTATTTAAGATGTTTACAAGTAATGTCACTTAAAAAAATGTCCTCATAGTACGTGTGTATACTTGATTATAAAATTTTAAAACAAAATCAGAAAATCGCATAAAATTATTTATTTTTTGTCGTTTTTTGATACACTTTTCGCTATTATTTACTAGTTAATGTCAAGTGGTATCTGTTTAAGAATGGTTTCAAAAATATCCATGTGGCGCTACGATCTTAAAATTTTTCCCCTATATTCTTATGTTTTATTAAATTTTAAATCTTTTATTTTTCGAATTATCACATTTTTAGGGTTTTGTAGGTATGCCACTAAAAAAACCTTATAACGTGACTCGTGTGTCTGTCTAAATACGGTCTGTGTACAGTAGAAATTGTAACCAAGCGGCTTAACATAGAAAATTGAAATTTGGCATGCTTGTACTCATATATAGGAAACATATAGAGAGTTCAGAAAAACAAATCGGGGGATAAATATAAAGAAATATGTATTTCATGAAAAAAAATAATGTTTTTTTTTTTTAATTTTTTGTTGAAATATATCAAATGAAACCTCTTAATGTATTGACAAACACTTAAATTTTTATTTTTAAAAATTTATTTCTTTTACGGGATTTTGAGCAGGGTTTCGAAGCGTTATTTTTTGCGTTTCGGCTTTTGTTCGGGTTCAAAAAAAAAATAATAATTATAAGAACAGTTCAGCTCAAGTTTTCGTTCCAGAAAAAAATAACGTTTTTTTTTCGGTTTTCGGTTCAGTACCGAGTGATATATTTTTAAATGCTTTTATTTGTATTAGAAATTTATTTTCTACTATAATCATACCAAGGCCGCTGCCAGAGGGGGGGTCTGGGTGTTTACTTATCAGTTAAAAAAATTAAGATTTTTTCTGTTCATCAGTTGTAAATCAGCTGTGGCACCCCAGGACCGACCGCCATCACTAAGTACTTGCATAAAATACATTCTAGCAACAGAGTAGAAATAACTTTGCCTAATATTTTCTAACAGAGATATTATTTATCATAACCATGGAAACGTTACATATAAGTATAAAAATCAGCTGTGGCCACCACAGGACCGACCGCCATCATAAAGTACTTATATAAAATACATTCTAGCAGCAGAGTAGAAATAACTTGGCCTAATATTTTCTAACAGAGATATTATTTATCATGACCATGGAAACGTTACATATAAGTATGAAAAATTGAGAATAAAATTTTAAAAAAATTTACAAAAATTTTTCGAAATTTTTCGTTTTATCAAAAAACGTCTCAAATAAAAGTTATTAGTTATTGCATTTATAGTAACTTTTGTTCAATAATTTTTTTCGAAATATTTTTCTGTTCTAAAATATTCACGAAAATCTTAAAATCGACACGAGTAAACTCCCATTTTTAGTTAACCGATTTTTACCAAAAGTTGATCAACTTGTGCCATTGATAGCAGAAGCTTAAATATGAAGTTTCATAAAAATCCTTTCAGCCGAATTTGCTCTGCACGTGTACACAGACAGGCAGACGGACGGACGGACAGACAGACAGACAGACAGACAGACAGACAGACAGACAGACAGACGGACGGACAGACAGACCGACAGACATCATGCTAAAAATAGTCAAAACGTTATGTAGGGACCTCAATTCGTGGAGATCCATCGAAATCTCGAAATGTCAAAATCGGTATGATCACAATACCTCCCTTAAATATGTTGGCGGTCGGTAAAAAAATAGATACTTGGAAAAACTTTCAAAAATGTTTCAAAATTTTTTCGTTTTATCAAAAAATGTCTCAAATAAAAGTTGTTAATTATTGCTTTTATAGCAACTTTTGTTAAATAAGTTTTTTCGAAATATTTTTTTGTTGCTAAATATTCGCAAAAATATTAAAATCGACACGAGTAAACTCCCATTTCTAGTCAACCGATTTTTACCAAAAGTTGATCAACTCGATGTCAAAAGTTTAACTATAAAGTTTCATAAAAATCCTTTTAGCCGAATTTGCTCTGCACGTGTTCACAGACAGACCGACAGACATCATGGTAAAAATAATCAAAACAATATGTAGGGACTTCAATTCGTGGAGATCCATCGAAATCTCGAAATGTCAAAATCGGTATGATCACAATACCTTCCTTATATATGTTGGCGGTCGATAAAAATAATCTTAAATAAAATGGATTTTACATTCACTCCCATAAACATTATCTGAACCGAAATAAAGATTTTTGAAGGACTTTTGAAGGATAATAAAACTGAAATATATAAAAAACTTGAGATTTAGAACTAAAGTCGGTGTCCAGTGACAGAAAATAAAAACCAGAGAAGTGTACACCACTATAATTTTTAAAAAAATAAATAAATACCTGTTTGTCAAATTCATATGTCAGATGCAACATATATCTATCTATTAATTTTATTGTGTTGAAATCTGTTTTTTGAAATTTGTAACCATCCAAGGCTCCAACATTGAAACGTAAGGTGTTCCTAATTTTTTGTACTTCATCCTGACTGTTTTTAAGTATATTTTGACTGACGAATGCTGTGCTACCTTGACTTGCATGACCAGCTACCCACCACCTAAAAAATTAATGTTTTAAGGCTCGAATAGATAAGTTTTCTGGTTTTATTTCTTACCGCAATGGGTCTATTCCTATTGGATTTTTCCCTTCCATCAACTCCTGCGGATCAACCACATTTCCCAGGGATTTAGACATTTTAAAACCATTTTCATCAACTGCAAAACCATGGACGTATATACTTTTATATGGAGCCGTATCTCGGAGTGCGACTGATGTTATTAATGCCGATTGAAACCAGCCATTAAATTGATCGTAGCCTTCTAAATACATGTCTGCAATTTTGTCCCCAAGGACATATGACCATGATATGCCACTGTCAAACCATATATCGAAAATATCACCTCCTTTTTTTAGTTCAGGGCTTAAACCTGGGGGGATTAATTTGGGGTTTGATAAACTCCACCAGAAGTCTGGACCGTGTTTTTCGAGTAAGTCACATAAATGAGAAATGGAATCTCTAAAAGTAAAAATTATTTTTCTATTTATAAAAATATTTATTGCAAGTTTAGTTTTTAAGTTTAAAAATATTTTAGCTCTAGAATTACAGGCTATTTCAAACGATTAGGCGGAACTAACTGGAATTTTCATTTTTGTAAGTTGTCATTAGCTATTTTTTATATATTGAAGTTGGCTTTTCCTGAACAAAATGATCAAAAGCTTCAATCAATCTGTAAAAATTACTAGATTTGAAAATCTAGTTCCGCCTAATCGTTTGGAATAGACTTTATAAGAATTACTACTACTAAGAGTACGTTCAACTTAACTTCATCACAGGCAGATGTTACCCGCGCAGAAACCAAATTTCGGCCATTACGTTACCAACAGTTAGCTTAACACATTTCAGTGGCGTCACTTATTTTGATTTGTGTTAGACTACGCGTATTGTGCGACGTTGTTTGTTTATTTCCGTTATTATGATTTATTTCTCGTACGTTTCAAGGTATACCGTGTACTAACATGAGTAAAAATGTATTTGAAATACATGATTTTGTTTGTTTGGTTTGCACAACAATTGTTTAAAACCCTAATGTACGTCAATCAGGGGCGCACACAGATTTTTGGCTTGGGGGGGTCCAGAAAAAAAAGTCCTCATTGCTAAGTTTTAAGTGAAGAGCAAAAAAAAGGACCATACTTCTAAATTTTAAGTGAAGAGCAAAAAAAGTCCTCACTTCTCACAGTACGGGGGCGTCCGGACCCCTTGGACCCCCCCTTGTGTGCGCCCCTGACGTCAATGTAGTCAGCTGTTTTCTCGCGCAGAATTGATGACGTAATTTATGATACCCTGTGATGAAGTTACGATGAATGTACTCTAGGTTGGTCAAATTAGACAACAATTGCCATAATAACTACATATCAATAACCAAAACAATTTTTTTTTTCCACCTGTGGTTCTTAAATTCGTTGCGCAACTTTCTTATTTTAAATATAGGCTATTCCAAACGTTTAGGCGGAACTAGATTTTGCAATCGAGTTACTTTCATTGTTTGAATCGTTCTTTTTGGCCGTTTTGTTTAAGTTTTGTAAATCATACTTACAATAAACATTTTTTGGTTAAGGTTAATATAATTTTAAAATGTCATTTTCTTTATATTTTGATTTTTTGTGTCATTCTTAATACAAATTTCCCACCTTTTTATTTTTTTGTCATTGAAATAGGTAAAAAAGTATTTTATTTTTGACATAAGTCATTCGTTTCCATGGTTTCACTGTTGAAATTTTTAATTTTCACATACCAAACGTCAAACATGAAATATCCCAAGCAAGGGCCCTTCTCCTGACAACCTAATAGAACGAAATTCCCATTTAGTTCCGCCTAAATGTTTGGAATTGCCTGTAGGAACACTTTCTTCCTTACTCGATAAAGTATTTTATTTTGAATTTAATAATATAAATAAATATAGCCTTAAATCACAAAATAATTAAGAAAATTTAAATTTAAATTTAAATTTAAATTTATATTATTTATTTATTTTTTTAAATCTCATTGTTACAAGAGTATTATGAATGATAATTATGGAACCGATGTACGTATACTCTAAACTAAATTTAATGTCTGCAAAGGCGTAGCGTTATGAGTAGAGACCGGTTTTTTGTTTATTTATCGACATTCACTTTAATTGTACAAGCAATTAATAAAAATACTTTACAAAATACACAGGTTAAGTAAAATATAAAGGCGTTGCATCATTATGATTAAACGCATTTCTACGATAATATGATGTTTTCGTGTGTTCCCCGATTTCGTTGGTTAGTACGAGGGTTGCCTCTTATATTTCGGGATTGCGCTAAACTATTGCTGCCATCTGGCTTCTGACGCTTCTATCGTAAAGTTTTTGACGGTATTTTTGACGATATACGTACTGCGAACGTTTTGACGTACGAGCGCTATTTGTGTTGTTTACAGTAACTTGAAAATATTCATCTCGGCTAAAAATGGAATTAAATCGTGTACATTTTCAAGCGATTATTTTTTACAACTTTCAACGTAGATTAACCCAACAACAGTGCATCGATGAACTTAATTCGACTTTTGACGATGTAGCACCATCAAGGACTACTGTTTATCGATGGTTTGCTGACTTCAATCGTGACCGTAGTTCGCTTAAGGACTAATTTCGTGAAGGTCGTCCAAAATCGGTTGTTGTTCCCGAAAACTGATGCTGTGCGTGAACTGATACTGCAAGATCGTCATGTGACTTATCGTGAGAATGAGGTATCCTTGGGCATTAATGGAACCAGCATACATTCATTATTGCATGAACATTTGGTAGGAAAAATATTTAAAAGGAAACCCAACCGCCGAAGACGGATCATTCTCCACCACGACAATACGAGCTCTCACAAATCGGCTCAAACATGTGACTTTTTGAGCACTCAAAACGTCGATTTAATGGGTCATCCGCCGTACAGTCCTGATTTGGATCCCAATGAATTCTTTATATTCCCGCATATCAAGAATAAATTGCGAGGGCAACGTTTTCTAACACCTAAACCACTTTTGTTGATACATAATTGTTTTTGATCTCAAATCCCGAAATATGAAAGGCAACCCTCGTACGTGTCGCAGCGAACATTATACACTGCAAGTGTGTCTCTGTTAGTTTTGCTAGTGTCTTTTTTTCTGTCAATTTTGCTGTTGTCTTTCCAAGTCTTGTACAGTATTTCCTTTAATACTATTTTTAGTGTAGTTATTTATTGTTCTAAAATGCCCAAACAAAAACTTATGCTAGAAGAGTGGATTCCTGACTATAGGGAACTGAAAATTGAAAATAATAAATTTTAAAAATATCAAATATCTTAAGTGGGGAAAATCTCGATGATTTTGACATGGATACCCATAACAAAGAAGAGAGAAGCTTTTTTACATTAAGAATATAAGTCAGAAAAGCCAAAATTTTACTATGGAACATTTAGAACAACATTTGGTGGATAATTGTTTTCAACAGGAGTAGGATTTTACCTCTAGTTTTGGATAGATTTTTAATTTAAGTCTATGTAGATTCAGAATGTATTGTTAATTTTTTTGTACTATTGAAATAAATTTCGTTATTTTGCAAATGTTTTCTTTTTAACTTTGTGCTTTTTGTACTCAACGCTTGTTTGGCACAATATTGTTCTTTTTGCCATATTTTCATGTGCTTTTTACCATATTTTCATGTGCTTTTTGCCACATTTTTATGCTTTTTGCCATATTTTTGTGCATTTTTAAGTGTTTTTGTTTTTAATTTTATTGTGCTTATTTATCCAGTCTCTAGTTATGAGAATGCTCTTACCGAGTGATGATTGGTTCTTCATTGTTGTAAAAAACAGGAATTGGTACACCCCATACTCTTTGTCGCGAAATACACCAATAAGGCCGTTTTTTCACTTGACTTATTAAATTTTGTTTATATATTTCACTATTTTTTTCCGGTACAATTTTAACACTTTCAATCAATTCCTAAAATTGTAATAACATAATTTTAAATTTAAACAATTAATAAGTATATACTTACAATAGCTCTTTCTTTTAAAGAATTTGTGTCTATAAACCACTGCTGGCTAGCTCTTAATATAACTGGCTTCTTCGTTCTCCAATCGTATGGATAACTATGCTCATATTCCTCCATACTTAAAATATCCTGTTTTAAATTCTCAATTACTAAGTTGTTACCTTCTGTAAGTACTGGAAGTCCCTTTAAGTTCCCTTCATGTGTATATTTGCCGGCTTCGTCAACAATACATTTCTAAAAAAATTGTTTGAAGAAAAGACACAATAAAATTGTTTTAAATCTTACCACAGGTATTTTGTGGGTTAAGGCTAGTAAAAAGTCTTCTGGACCGTGGGCTGGAGCTGTATGGACTAAACCAGTTCCTTTGGAAGCTGTAGCATGGCTTCCAGGTAAAAATGGCATTTCCTCGTTCTTTTTAAATGGATGGAAATACTTTGAATTACATAAAGATTGTCCTAAAAACAGGACAAAAAATCAAGATTTAAAAAATTTATATGAAGTGTGATTGTTTACACTTTTCAGGATTTCGTAGGTATCTAGTAAGTGAAGGAGGTCCATTTGGCAGTCCAAATGGCAGGCTGTCATTAAGCAATAAAACAGATAGATTATTAAAATTTATCACATCACGTAAGCTTATCAAAAGTGAATGGCGTTTTTGAATATCTTTATCAGCTTATCATTTACACCTGAACCAGTGGCGGTGCTAGCGGGGTGTCCGGGCACCCCCAATAATTGATCTGACCCCCCCCCCCAGATATACTGGGTCAAAACAATCTTTCTCTAATGAGCATTGAGCACGAACTCATGCGGGAAATGAAAATTTACAGAATTATTTATAAATTTTACTTATTGAGAAAGAAATTACCGGTGGCGGCGCTGTGATCGAAGGAAATATAATTGACGACAGTAGTACGTAGCCATCAATTTGCACATATTGGACAGGTTAATTAATAAATTAAAATTAATAAAGCACGATACGTTTTTATTGATTAAAATTGAAGTAAATATTTGAGACATATTTGAATTTATAAGCGCTACATATGTATCTTGGTGCAGGCTCGCACACAGGATTTGGGGGGGGGGGGGGGCAGAAGACAAAATTATTTAAATTATGAATAAGGTTCTCACTTTTAAATTACAAGTGATGATATAAAAAAAAGTCCTCGCTTCTGAAGTACAAGTGATGACCTAAAAAAAAGGTTCTCACTTTTAAAATACAAGTGACGACCGATCGAAAAAAAAGGTCCTCACCTATATTTTAACAAAAACTCGGTAAAAATACGTAAAACCCACGTGTTTTTGGAGCTCTTGACCCTGAGACCCCCCATGGGGGCGCGCCTGCAATACACACGATCTATGTAGACTACTGTCCGTTTAATAAGTGGCAGTAATCTATGTTCTTATTTGAATGAAACGACTAAACATCCAACATGTGTAATTTTTCAAAATTTAAAGAATTTGCACTGTATGTATTTATAAACACCGCTCTTGTACGATATAAGAAAACAGTCGCTCAGCTCCATATTTGTATTTCATATAGATTAAAACTCTCTTCTATGTCAATTTGAATCACTGAAACGACCGGATTTCGTATCTGTCTTTATTGCTGTAATAAACTATTGTCTTTCATGCTTTTGGTATGTTCAGTGGCGTATTATTTCTAAGTGAAACACTGTGCTTCTTATGATTTTGAATTGAATATTGCTATTTTTAAATACATACCTAGGACGGTGGTATAAAATTTTCTAGTGTGTTTTTATTTCCTTCTTTCTTGGGGGGGCGGTCCCCCGGGCCACCACCTGACTGCACCACTGTCCAGGTGTATAACAGTCATATCGCGAAAATTTGGACTTAATATTAACTTTTCTTTCATATTTTTTAGAAAAAGTAAAAAAAAAACAAAGATGCCTATCTCCATCATTTCTTGAATGACAGTCACTAAATTTGTTCTGCTTTTATAGTTTTTCACTTCTGTTGACAATGTAACAAAAATTCAAAACTAAAATATACATAATAAGTTCAAACTGTACTGCAGTATTTAGTACGATAATTTAGCCACCAGTTAGCGTATTCGAGCGTGTCACTTCTCAATAGAAAACTATAGTCTATTCAAACGTTAGAATGCAATATTAGTAAAACGGGAGCTATGTTTCCATATCTTGTAAAAGTATCAAATATGGCAATGAACCCAAAATGTATGCGTAATTTTATATTCTCTTATTGATACTTTATTCAAATTAAAAGGATAAAGTATCAGGGAAAAATGAATAACCATTAGTACCGCGTTTTCAACGATCAGCGCGTTTTATAGCTGGCAACCTTGCCAAGGAAGAAAAGGACAGTGTTATTGGAAACCATTAGAGAGAATGGAACAGAACTACTCTATTTTCCCTGTACTGCATTCCAACGTTTGAACGGGCTATACTAAATCTAGAAAACGAAACTTTTAAAAAGGGCCGCTTCATGCGATAATTTTCCTTTTTTTAGAAGATGAAGTGGATAGAAAAGGAAGCCGTTTTGACTCCACAGCAGCTTTTAAACTGCACTTTTGTTTTGATATTTGAAATTATCTGGATCATTTAATTATAAAGCATTTTTTTTTTTAAATATTATTTAACCATGAAAATAAACGGTTACAATATTTTTGTGTAATTTAGAGCTCCTTTATAATACATGCTACAGGCCCCGTACTAGCTTTATCCGGGAATGGTCATACCTACGAAAACCTAAAAAACATACTCAGGCCTAGAAAGAAATAAGATAAAATATTACCTGGAAAGGTTAAAATAGTAGTCAATTCACTATTTAAACTTTTGGATACTTGATTGACTAACTCTGTAGCTATAATATACATCTCCAAATTCTTGTTTTGGACTAAACTATAACTCAGGTCCGGATTGTAACAAATAGCTTGATTAGAGGGCAAAGTCCACGGAGTTGTAGTCCAAATCAAAGCCTGAACTTCTTGAGTGTATGATTTTATAATATCAGGAACTCTTGATAATTTTAATTTTAAAATTATAGACATACTCTTGTGGTTTTCATTATATTGTAATTCAGCTTCTGCGAGGGCTGTCCTAAAAGTTAAAACTTACAAAAACATTCAAATGAGAGAAGATAAAAAAAACAAATATGAGGGCTGCTAAATGAGTTCCCGGCCTCGCCCAAAAATGGCACTGTTGGCGGCAATAATTTTGTTTTTTTAGTTGTGCATCTGTATTAAGTCAATATAAAAAATTTAAGGTCTATCTGTCGAATAATTTGTTGTATAAAGCTATTTAAAATAGACTATTTTGTGTATTTTGTAAAATGGAAAAAATTAAACATAAAGCAGTGATATTTTATTTTTGTAAAAAATTTAAAAACTGGGCTGCTAAATTTAAACGTAATTTCAGGATATCCAAACAGTGCTACCTGAGAAGAAGAAACTGTTCTACATATTGCCTAATACGGTTTTGGATGATCAACAAATAAAAGTGCGTAAAATAGTGGAGGCCAAAAGTATATCAAAAGAGTTGATACAACATATCTTACTTAACTGTAGTTTTTAGATATGAAAAAGCTGTAAGGTGGGTACCGCATTTGCTAACAACTGATCAACTGCCTTCTTGCAAATCAACTTTAGCGATGGGGAAAATCAAGGATTTGAAGAATGAATTGACAGATCATCCAGCCTATTCACCAGATTTGGCTCCCTCAGACTTTCATCTGTTCCCAAACGTCAAGAACTGATGACTGGAAAGTGTTTTCCATAAAATGAAGATATTTTCCTTTAAATGAAGAGGCTATGGAGGATTATTTTGCAGACTTTTAGTAAAGACTTAAATGTACTGATTTTAAGGGAAATCATATTGAAAAAGAGTGAATCAAAACTTTCATTGTGAGGCCGGGAATTTAATAACTAGCCCTAGTATACTACCTTGAAGATGGTGACCAGTAAACTGGTTTAAAATCTCGGTAAACTAGGTTTTTTTCATATAATTTATAAAACTGTTTCATCTGATTTTTAATATACGGTACAGAATAAGTTTCATAGCTGTTTCCCCAGTCTCCAACTACTCCCCACGATTGGAATATTTTTTTCTGCTCCTCTATAGTCTTTTTAGCAAAGCTTCGGGCAATATTCCTAACATCCAGGGGCATAATATTATCTTTTTTGACCTTATTTAACGCTTTCAATTCGATAGGCAAACCATGGCAATCCCATCCTGGAATATAGTTTATTTTTTTCCCTTTCACTATTTGATATTTGTTAATTATGTCTTTTAATACTTTATTTATCATATGACCCATGTGGGGTTTTCCGTTCGCATACGGAGGACCATCGTGTAGAACAAATTCAGATTTGTTTGTATTTTGTACAGCATACAATTCTTTAAATCCTCCATTCTGTAAATTAATCAAATTAATATTGAATTATTTTGAATTACAATTAATCATACCTCAAGTACGTATTTATTTTGCTCGATCAATTTCTTCCCAGTTAGTCGCTGTGGGAATTTCGTTTTTGGTACAAGCACTGTATCAGTGTATTTATTTTTACTATTCTTGCAGTAAAACCTCACTAATTTACGATTGTTTATACCCTTTATCAAATTATATTTAAACTGCATTTTGCTGAATAATTATTAAATAATTTTACTGCCTTTTAATCACATGTAACAAAACTGTTAAGCAAATCTGAGGTTAAGTTTGTTTTAAATAAATAAAATCAAAATGCCAGCATATGAATTGTGTTTATTACTTCGGGTAATGCCAAAAGTAAGTTAAAGTTAAAGAAATTTAACATAATATAAGCTGAAAAAGTTTTATAACAATGATATTTTTTTAGCCTGAATTGACATCTGCCTTAAAACGTATAGCTGGAAATATATTCGACAAGGGTGGAATAATCCGTAAATTAGAAAATTTAGGTACTAGAGACATGCCTTTTAAAACAAGTATGCATGGGTTAGTCTATCGACAGGCCAGGTAATAATTTTATTATCTTATGCTACTCAAATACTTAAATGCAATTTTGTAGTTATTTTTTAATGGAATTCAATGCTCCACCGGCTTCTCTAGAAGATTTAGCTGAGGAATATGGAAGAGATGTCGATATTATTCGAAGAAGAATATATAAAGTTAAAGAACCAATGCAGGAAGAATGTACATTACATGAAGAAATGCAGCCTGCACCTTACAGAAAAGATGTTCAAGATCTAATAGCGAAGGCTAGGAAATCAGATAAGCCTAAATTCAAATATAACTCTGGTTTAGATTATTATCCTTTCCAGAAATAGTTTTAAGGTAATTTTTGTAGTAAATAAATTTATAATAAATGAACAGTTCAATCACACAATATTTATTAATAACAAAAATATCGATAAACATAAAAAACACTACAATAAATACTAAACGATTGAAATGATTACAAAAATTGGTATTATAAAGTCTGTCCGTAGTCAATTCTGATAGTGTATTAACATTAGATGCAAGCATAGATTTTAACACACTTTTACAAAGTCTGTGTTTGCGTCTAATGATAATAACTCATTGGAAATTACTCTACGAACAGACCTAATGTGAACAAATGTGCATTTAAATAATACTTTTACGATTGCACAGTAATCACAAAAATTTAATAGCAGTCTTGATTCTAAAAGAATTTGCTAGACAAATACAATACTGATCATAGACGAGTCAAAAATACAATATAGGTAGTTTGAAAAATATTTAGTTCTCTTTTAGTGTTGGTTTAGGGTATATTCGGTAATCAAAGTGCGCCTTCAGGTATGTTCGGTAGTCCATCGTCCTCAACTATGTAAGCACAGAGTTTTGGGCGAATTCGATAGTCAAAATTAGTATTTGGGCTACATTTTCAATAGATTGAGCGTGCTTTTAGGTATACCTAAGAGTCGAATTGGTGGTTGAAACTCACTTTTTCAGGTATTCTGGTAATCTTAACGCGCCTTGAGGTAGACAGGTATTCGAAACACACTACTTTGGGTAAGTTCGCTAACCAAAATCGTTAGTTTCGGCATGTTAGAGAGATAAAATCGCTTTTTCACGTATGCTTGGTAGTTTAAACGAGTCGTCTGGTATATTTGGTAGTCGAAATGCACTTTTTCAGGTATATTTCGTAGTCAATTAGCCGAGTTTCGGTAAGTTCAACAGTAAAAATTGCTTTACGAATATGTTCATAAGTTTAAGTGGATCTTCTGGTAAGTTTTGTGGCCTAAATGCTGTCTCTGGGGTATATACGGTATACAAATTCGATATTTTCGGTATATTTGACATTTAAAATCGTTCTTGAGAATATTTCCGGTACTATAAGTTCATTTTTTGGTATATCTGATAGTCTAAAAACGCTCTTTCGGTTATATTTTATAGTCAGAATTGTTATTTTCGATATGATCGGTAGTTAAAATCGATTATTCGTGTATGCTTGGTAGTCGGTCATCTGGTATTTTTGGTAGTTTAAACGCGCTCTTTCGGATATATTTGGTAGTCAAAATCGTTAGATTCGGTATACTCGACAGCCAAAATCACTAATTCCGGTATACTCGGTAATCTAAATTGTCCTTTCAGGTATGTTCGGTAGTTTAAGCGCACATTCGGGTATATAAGGAGCCTGAAGACATTTTTTAAGGTATGTTCGGTAGTCAAACTCGTTAGTTTAAGTATATTGTAGATTTAAAAACGTTTTTTTGGATTTATTCGGTAGTTTAAATGCGGTTTCTGGTAAGTATGGTAGCCTAAACGCGTTTTTTCCGGATATATTTGGTAGTCAAAACTGAACTGTCGCGTATATCTGGTAGTCTAAACGCGTCTTAAGAATAGAAACAGACTCGGTCAGGTGTGATCTGTAGTCTAAATTGGCTATTTGGTCTATATTCGATCGTTTAAAAGGACCTTCGGGTATGTACAATACCGAAATACACTTTTTCGGGTGTTTTCGGTCGCAAAAATCGCTGTTTAAGGTATGTATAGTAGTCTAACCACGTTTTCGGGTATGCCTGATACAGTAAATACGCCACTTGAGTGTGTCTGGTAAGACAAGCGCGCCTTTGATTAGATCAGTAAGTCTATAACACCTTCGGGTGTGTCTGGTAGTATAAACTCGCTCCTTCGGTTACTATCGGCTTTTTAGCCACACCTACTCTTTTTTTTTATGAAGAGAACTACTAAATATTATCGGTTTTATCACAACTACATAGTATACATTTCTGTGCCAGCACAGATTGAAGTATTGGTTTACATCTTACAAGATAAAAATATAAAAAAATGTCATGGTCTAAAAGAAATTAAAATAATACTATCAAATATCACCTAATTATTATTTTTTTTTTGTTTTTTTTTTATAAGGAGGTAAAATATATAAAATAAAAAATAGTCACGATTTAAAATTTTTAAAATTAAAGTATAAGAAATGAGATCAAAGGTGGAAAATTAGTAAAATGTAAACCAAAAGGTTATATTATCTTTTTTTGATTCGTCTATTTTTCCTATATCCTTTTCCGAACCAACCAGCTTGAATTTTAATTTTACCATCAATTTTTTTTTCAATATTAGTCTGATCTACATTTTCACTTTCGGAATTCTCATTTTTAATAATTTTTTTAGTACTTTCATCACTATCTGATTCTTCTTCTGTAGTATAATCACAGCAAACGCAAACCAATAATTTATTACAATTTTTAATTTTACTGAATCTAAAAATTTCTTTTAAAAATTTAGGTTCAGTACTTGAATAATATAAACAAGTCAGAGAGTTGAAGGTTTTATTACAAAAATCACAAGTTGGTTTTTGTTCAATTACTCGTGGTTCTGGGCTGTTAAAATCATAATTAATGTACGGTACTGGGTTTATTATACTGTGGATACCCGGGTATAAAAAACTGGTTTGAAACGGATAAAAACTAGAAGTTACATAATTTAACATTTGGTTTTGAAATACTGTGTTTGCTAATTCATAATATGCCATTAAAACATTATTTTGTCTTTGTGGTTCATTATTTAAAATACTGTCGATAGTAAAAATACCTTTATTGCTTACTTTAGACGGTAGATTTATAACGTCTTGGGACTTGCGTTTTGTAGAATTACTCTCGAAATTGGAACAATTACCTATCAGTCGAGAATTAACACTATGAGTATTATCACAGTTTTTGGTTTTAGAGACTGAGAAATCTATTGCTTCAAGTTGTTCTTCATAAATATATGGATTTATATTTACATCTTCTTTTATTGAAATTTTAGCTTCTTCATCCCTCTTTAATTCTGATATTTCAACAATTTCTTCTTTTATATGGTCAACTGCCTCATCTTTTATTATATTTTCATCTTTTATAACAGTTTCACATTTAATGGAAGACGTATCATTTGTTTCATTAAGTTCTCCTTTTAAAAGAGGCTGTGTAGTAGTGTGCATTTCTAGTTCCGTCAGCAGTGTAGCATGTGCAAATATTGGATCTTTCTCCCTGTCGTACCCGTGTACTTCAACATTTAAATACTTCATCACCATCCGCATTATAACATCACACTTCCCATTAATTTTCATGATTGCGCTTTCATCTTTTGGTGTCCATTGTAGGTTTACGATGTATAAGTTTGGTCTTTTTTTCGCTGGCTTATTCATTTGCCAAAGCCATGGATAACGTTTAAGAACTTTTAAACTTGAACCTATACACAGAATCATATCTGCTTTATCTGCATTCTTACAAGCTCCATTCCAATTTAATGGCCATTGTAACGTTCCTCTCTCCCCGAAATGAACTATTGTGTCAAATAATTCTTGACTACATACATAACAACGTCGCATTGTTTTATGGGAGAACCGAGCAGTGTTTTCTGTAACATCGAATAATCTCCAGTATTCTCTGACTGGTTTACAGTTTTTACAAACTTCAATATACATGTTACCGTGGAGTTCAGAAAGAGCTGAACGTGGAAGACCAGAACGTAGATGTAAACCGTCGCAGTTTTGTGATACTATATATTTTAAGATTTTACGATGATAAAGTTCTGATAAAGCCATGTGCGTATAAGTAGGCTCCGCTAGGCTTAAATCATGGTTTCTATAACAAATATTGTTGATAATACGTAATCTTATCTTATTGATAAAATTTTTGTTAAATAATACTTACTCTATCTCCTTGCCTTGTTGCAATCTTGTCCAAATTCCATTTGTGCCTCGGTAATCTGGAATTCTTGCCGCTGTACTTATCCCGGCACCTGTATATATGACTAAATGTTCAGACTGCGCTATGGCTTTTGCAAGTGTGAAACATTTTTCTTGGAGTACTTCTAAGGGTTCTTCAACCTCTTCTGTGCGTCTTTTAGCTTCATCCCTCTTTTGCCACCTCAATTTTAGATCCGTTACTAATTCTGAATATTCATTTAAGGTTTGCTGTTCTTCTACTGTACGTTCATGTTCGGGTTTTTGTAAAATTACTGACACCTGTTAAAATTACGTAATTTATTTTAAAATTGCGTAGTTATTACAGAAAATATGATTTTTTTTAAAGCTATTGAGTTGTAATTTAATCTATTAAAACTTGAAGTTTTTGACATACATTTGGTTGTATGGAAATTAGTAATAGGAAAATTTCAAGAATTACGTTTAAATTACGTAAAAAAAATTGTGGGAGGTAGTTATTTTTATTAAATTTAAGGCGTAGAACGAAATTATGCAAAACTTGACCCACAGATGTGAAATTTCTCTGGGGATTTAACACCTTTCTCGTTACTCTAATAATTTTTTGACAATTACCTTTTTTAAGGTAGCGTTTCTTTCTTCTTTCGGACACACTTTAACTGATTTTGTTGTTGATGGTCGCCTCGTAGGGCCACATTCAACTTGTGTTTTGCTCTCCATTTTCTTAAAAACAAATGTCAATTTGCTGTCAAAGCGGGCACCTACATTTGTATTCATAAACACAAATTTCAGTTCAGAGAAATCATCTCAACAATTATGCTTTCTTAAATAATTATTTTATGATTTATAACAACGTTAAATTGTAGTAATGTTGATGTTTTAAATAAAAAGTTTTTAATTTGGTCTTATGCCGCATTGTCTTTTCGATGTCGGATGGTAGAGTTACAGAACAAACAAAAAAATTTGTGTTCTCTTCAAAAAATCGTTCAAACGGTGATATACAAGGAGAAAGTTTAGAAATTCTGATCCCAGAGGTAAAATTAGTTTTATTTATGCTATAAATACATCAATTTTACGTTACATAACCTCTTTATAGTTACTACAAGCCAGCTACTCATTTTACACTTGGCCATCATCTCCGATACTCGCGTGGTTTTTGTGGGAACATCGGAACGAGTTACCTCATCAAAGAATTCTTGAAATAGGGTCAGGAACTGCCTTACCAGGTATACTTGCAGCTAAGTGTGGAGCAGTTGTTACGTTAAGCGACTCTATAACCTTACCAAAATCACTTCAACACATTCAGCGGTGTTGTCAACTCAATAATTTAATCATCGATAGACATATTAAAGTTATAGGACTTACGTGGGGTTTGTTTTTAAATAACATCTTTAATATTGGCCCTATTGATTTAATTTTGGGTTCAGATTGCTTCTACGAACCATCTGTGTTTGAAGATATATTAGCAACTGTTTCGTATTTACTAGAAAATAATCCAGGGGCTAAGTTTTTGTGTACATATCAGGAACGTAGCTCAGATTGGTCGATTGAACATTTATTAACAAAGTGGGATTTGACTTGTTCAGTTATTAACATAAGTAACCTTGGTGTTGACGCTGGGTTAGATTTGCATGAACTGACAGGTGATCATACAATACATTTACTCGAAATTACACATATTTAAACAAAGTTATGGCCAGTACTGTACGTTCTATGTACAAACTGTTTATCGGAAATATACCGTGGACTATTAATTCACAAGAACTAAAATTCTATTTTAGTAAATTTGGTCACGTCTACAATGCTACTGTAGTCTTTGATAAGAAAACAGGATTAAGTAGGAATTACGGTTTTGTCACATTTAGTAATCAAAATGGTTTTGATTCTGCTACTAACATACAGCTACATAAACTAGAAGGGAATGTTTTAAAAGTTCAACCCGCTAGTGTTGCACCAAATAAAGACGAATAAACTTAAAAACTATAGTCTTATTAGTTTAAAATGGCTGAAGCTATCGACAATTATTCAGATATTGAAACCGACGAGGACCATCTAACGGAAACATTCAACAAAGCTGCTAACCATGTTAAATCTTTAGTCTCAAAACTCGAACCCGCTCAGTTACTTGACCTTTACTCACATTACAAACAAGCGACAGAAGGTCCTTGTAATATTCCTCGACCTCGTTTTTACGAGCTACAAGCAAAACAAAAATGGGATGCTTGGAATTCTCTCGGAAGCATGTCTCAAAACGACGCAAAAAACTATTATATCACCCTTGTAAGAAAATTAGATCCTAATTTTGAATCATCAGATAAAACAGCTTCATGGGTAACTGTTTCAAGCCTACAAAAAACAGATGATAACCTATTAGACGCTGATAAAACAATATTCGATCATATTAAAGAAGGTGATTATAAAAATTTTGTATCAAAGTTAAGAAATTTGAATCAAACTGATTCTGATGGAATGGGTTTAATTCATTGGGCTGCTGATAGAGGGAATTTAGAAATATTGAGACATCTTATTAATAAGAAAGTGGATTTAAATTTGTTAGACTCTGATGGACAAACAGCTCTGCATTATGCAGTCAGTTGCGATCACTATGACTGCGTGAAGTTGTTAGTTGAATCAGGGGTCGATGTTAACGTTAGAGACCATGATGGTAGTTTAGCGATAGATCTAACTAATAACAATGATGTTATTTTATTGTTAAATAAATGAATATTTAGAAATGTAATAATTTGTAACTGGATTTAATAAAATATATTATTTATTTTTGTTGTTTTATTTGTTAAAACCGGTAAAATTTACAACCGGTATGTCGCGACATTTTGGTGTCGCTAAATTTATTGTTTAAATAATTCAGAATAAAACAAAAATTGAAAATTTCAGTTTAAAAGATATACATCGCTCATGGATTACAGTGTGCAAGTCTGTTTCTGCGCCCATCTCTCTCTTGGTCTTCCTGCGTCTGGCAGTGCTCTTGACTAATAAAAACGGAATAGGGGATACGCATAAAATTTATATTTCCTTAAAACTACATTTTTTTGATATGTTAATGTTAGTTATGTCACCTAACAAAACAAAAATCACATTTTAATTAATATTATAGCCAAATTTTTTAATTAAAATATTGTAAATTTGAAATAGCCGACCACGGTGCGAAAGTTGCCGAGTAAATACAACTGAGTATGATGTCAAACGACTGGGGTTTGACGTCACAGATACAGCTACAACATAATCTTTACATGTGTATATTGTATTGTTCGAGAGTTTTGTATTTGTTTTTAAACAATTTTTCACGCATTTATTATTTAAATGGCAGATAAAGATTTTGTTAGGGCTCAGTGTGACAATTTACCCAACATTGATGCATTTATGCACACAACAAAGTTTACTTTTTTCTGAAATATCGGTTTTATTTCGCCTCATAGCTTTCTGCCACAAATTTCGCCTTTTCTGTTGTTTTTCGCCATCAGGTAATGTTATAAATTGTTTTTTTGGATTTCTATTTGAACTATTTGTGCACATCGGTACTAAACAATATTTTCGACTATTTTTCGAAGTATTGAGGCCTGGATCTTCCATATTTTATATACTTTAATATAAAATTTAATTCGAAAAACATGTATAAATTGTTTTTATTTTTTATAGAACTTTATTTTAATTAAAATCACTCTAACTTTACATAACCTATAAAAGTTATACAAGCAAATAAGTTCACAACAGACTATGTAGGCTACACGCTGTACACTGGATAGACTGTACGCAGTACACTGGGTAGGCTAGTAGTGTACTGCGTCACTTAGAAGGGGTATGACGTCACACGTCGTTTTCGTGCGCTACATACATTTATGATTTTTTTAAGTCTTCAAATTAAAAAAAAAAAATGCAAAACTGTTTTTTATGTTTATATGCAACAAGAGGAATATGATAAAAAATTAAAATAAAATCATGCCTATCCCCTATTCTGTAAGTGAGCATTCTTTCGAAATTTGATCCAATACGGCAGAGATATACAATTTTTTCCTTATATCTTTGCGAATATAGTCAAGTGTGCTACATCCTTTTATGGCCGTCAATAATTTCATTTCCGCTCTCTGTGTTCTGCTTTTATCTGGTTTGTAATATGATTTTACAATAAAATAAAGATTGCTATTGAACAAAATAATAATTTTTTTTATTTTTATGGCTTTTGCTGCTTCGGCAATTAGCCAGGGTAATTCTTATTTTTGGAAATCCATGCCTGAACGGGATTAAAAAAAATAAAATAAAATAACATATATTATTTAATAATACATTTGATACAATGTATTATAATACATTTTACTAAACTAAAATAACACCTTAAATTACGATTTTGGGATAGTATTGAGTAGAGGCTTTTGTGTTTAGAATAAATTACTATTTCAGAATATGCATATTCACATTTAAGAATTATATGTTAATGTAAACAGGTAAACCTCGTTTTAAGCCGGGGTTCCGTTCCAAGAGACACAGGCGTAAAATGAACACAAATATAATGGACGATATAAGGTTAGGTTCCGTGTCAAAATTCTAAGAACAATCTAACATGTTTATTTAATACATAGCCTATATATATTCAAAATAAATTATAAATGTATTTAATAAATAAAGTTTAAATTCTTTTACAAAATAAATAATAATTTCTTAATATAATTTATGAATGTTTTAAAATAAATACTAATTCACCAGTTCGTCGGTACGAAATTAACTTTTTTGAAAAAAGCATCCAATTTCATTTGCTTTGATTGTTGCTTCCTTTCTTGCAGAATCACAGCATAAGGTCGAACGGCAGCTGTGACGTTTCTTTTAACATTTGCGCTTCGATTGCAATCCCCGTCTATCTCACAGAGCTCATTTGTTAACCTTTCTATAGAAGAAAGGATACGAGTTAGATCGGTCGTTTTTAGGATTTCCCCATAATTTTCTTTCTCATACTCCTCTTCTTCTTCGAGATTTTCTGATTGAGGGCGATCTAATTCCTCCATCAACTCTTATGCTTGTATAAAAGTGTCTGCTATTAGAATCGCGGCGCCTACTGTCGTCTGATGTCGGCCGAACCGGGGAATCCCACCGCCAACACCAACCGGCGTAAAACGAACCGGCGCAAAACGAGGTTTACCTGTACTATAATTTGTTTTTTAAATAATGCAAAAAAATTAATTCCGTCGTCAAAGAGTTTAAAAAAAAATGAAAATGAAATTGATGGTGTAGATTTTTGCCAAAAGTAAAAACTAAATGAACTTTATTATTTTTTATTACCGTTTATTCTACTATCATATCAGCCCTGCTTGTATATATACATTAATTTTCCAATTTTTAGCCGTGTATCTGTGACCCGAACACGTTTTAAAGGTCGTTCGTTATAAGAAAAATACAGGGTATAATTTTAAATATATCAGGGTAAATTTTTACACATTTTAGTATATGGTATACCTGAAAACGTAAAAGAAATAAATACTATTAACGGAAACAAACAAACATCGTACCATACGAAAAACAAAACAAAGCAAGTGACGCCACTGTTAAATTAAATGATGGTTTCCAATAGACATAGATTGGCTAATTGCCAAAGCAGCAAAGGCCATTAAAATAAAAAAAAAAAATAGACATAGACGTAGAATTCTACGTCTACGTGAAAATATAAGTAATAGGAAAATGCATGTTATGGTTTCCAATCAGACATAGATGGACGTAGAAACGTTCACGTAGAATATTCATATTTTCATATTTCACGTCTACGTTTTTATGTCTGGTTAATAGAAAAGAATGCTTGAAAATGACAAAACATACTTAATATGTCACATGTAGGTAGACAGAACCTGTCAACATTTGTTGGGTTCATGGTATTAAAATAAGGGAAATAAATAATTACCATGGTTAGATTATTGTTTAATATATAACAGATAAACTCAATGTGGGAACTTATCAGCGTTACAAGGCCGCTGAGAGCCCGTGTGCAAGGTACGCGCTGCGCACTGGCGACGCAACAAATGGGCGGAATATATTTCGGATCGATTCTAGAAAAGCTGGTCACCGTTGACATTAACGTGGCGACCTTGGTTGCAAAATTGTTTTAAACTACCACGTGCTCTGCACATTCCTTGTTTACGACGTTGTTTGCGAATAATTAGCATAACAGTAACAATAAAAATTGCTAGCATTGTTAAATCATCGTCCATACTATTTGGCAGGGGCGTATTTACCCACTCGGAGGCCCGAGGCGCAAATTTTCTAAGAGGCCCCCTTCCGGGGCCCTGGTAGGTTCCCAAGGAGGTTGGCCCCAGCGTGTGCCTAGTGGGAAATACGCCCCTGCTATTTGGTGAATACCTGTTATTTGACACTTTGTAAGAAACTTGTTTTACAAGGTTAACTTATTGAGTTTTGACACGATTTTCTAAGTTTATTGGAAACCAAAGCAACAAAATCTACGTTCTACGTTTTATTCCTACGTCAATTGGAAACCATCCTTAACTGTTGATATCGTAATGGACGAAATTTCGTTTCTGCGCATGGGAACCGCTAACATCCGCCTGTACTTTTCTTATATCGAACGAAATCTACCTACCCTGTTTTCAATAATGATACCGTTTGGTGCGACATGGAATTATATTACCCTTTTCACACTAGAACTTTCAGACGAGTGAACTTAAAGTTCATCGATGTTTAACATCGGTATGCTTTCACACTTGATGTTTAAATCTCTGGTGCTGTCATCAGCTACAGTAATTTTGTCGTTAAGTTACCGCCATGAAATTACCAGTTTTTAACTGTCTGCGCAGACGCACATTTTGAATTATTATAAACAAATATGGATATTTCATTTCATTCTACAATAAAGACACTACAATAAAGAATATATTACACCTGTATTAACATGTAAGTCGATACATTTTATCTCAATTATTGTAGCTCTGTATTTTATTAAACACATAATTAAAATAAATAATTTTATTATAACAATAAGTATAAACTTCTTAAAACGTCGATATAATACAGTATTCTTGTTTATGATAATATAAAATGTTGACAGCACAAATTCAAAGAGTATTTTTTTATAATAGAAATTAATTTGGCAATGCGGACGATGTTTAAGACGCAGATCTCTGTCTTAAACATCGCTTGTATTTAGACGAGGCCATACGGTTTCACATTAGCGTTTAAAGATACATTCACTTTAACTTCCGATCTTAAAGTTCTAGTGTGAAAAGGGTATATCATAACCAGCAGGGCCGGAGGAACGCGGTAAGCAAGATATTAGGACGCTTGATGCCAGAGGGCGCGCCAAGGTTAAAGGACCTTTTTTTTTAGATCTTCACTTGGAATTTAGAAATGAAGACCTTTTTTTTAGGTATTCACTTGAAATTTAGAAGGAAGGATCTTTTTTTTTAGGTGTTCACTTGAAATTTAGAAGTGAAGACTTTTTTTTTAGGTCTTCACTTAAAATTTTGCCCTCTCTGGGGGCGCTTTAAATCTTGCATAAGGGCGCCAATGACCCTCGCTCCGTCCCTGATTTCCAGGGATCGAAATGGAAAATTTGAGGAACCAGAACGACACTTAAAAATTATTGTGTGAGTAAAAAAAAAAATCGACCCGACCGTCACCACAAAGCATTTAAACAAAAAAAAAATTAACAAAAAGATTATTATTGAAAAAGGTAATAACTGTTTTATATTATATGTTATATTACGTTTACCATTTTTATAATGTGTATTTATAACTTACCGTAATCATGGAAACGTACCTGCGCACATATCATAATCGATATTTAGAAAAAATTGGCGCAAAAATATGAAAATTTACGAAAGGTACAGGAAATATTTGTGAAACACCTAAAAGCGATATCAGGAAAAATCCATTCCGGTAGAAGGATATGTACCAAATGTTGAACGAATTGAGATATTCACGTCTGAAGCTTTAATATAAAATTTCTTAATAATCTGTTCAAACGAATTTGTTCTACACGTAACCACAGACCGACATCACGCTTAAAACAATTGATTCGTGTTACAAAAAGCCTAATTCGTGCCTATCTGTAAAAGCAAAATTGATTTCGCCTGCGGCTTGTGGTGCAATTTTCATACGCGTGTGAAATAACCATCATTCCATGCTCGTTGTATACAGAGCCGCAGTAAGGGGGGCGGTCGGAGGGGGCGACGGCCCCTAGCGCACTAAGGAAAAGGGCGCTGACGGGCTTGCTAAGGAGCGCCATTGTGAAGATGAGGAGCTTTTTTTTCTCATCACTTGAATTTTGGGAGGTGAGGACCTTTTTTTTGCTCATCACTTAAATTTTGAGAGGTAAGAACCTTGTTTTTTATTTACCAAGGGCGCCAAAACACGGCTCTGCCCCTAGCGCAAGTTTTCCTTACTGCGGCTCTGGTTGTATAATATACTATTTTCTGTGCAACCGTGTCTTATTGTATTGTATATAATTGTTTATGTGAAAAGATAGTCAATCTATAAATATTCTAAACATTTTTTGACTTTTTAGCCAAGTTCACCCCGTGTTAAAATATATTTTTTCCACGACTATATAGATACGTTCATTACAGGCGTGTCAGTTACGTAATGAGCTCATTACGTAACAGGTTGAGCTTATTACATAACAGGTTGAGCTTATTACATAACAGGTTCAAGCAGCAATGGCCGACTGTTACTAGGCAACGTAATAAATAGGTTGAAAGCAACTGTAAAATTATTGTTAGTTTTTAAAGGGACCTGAATAAAAATTAAATAAGTAATAAAGTTA
Source organism: Liopterus haemorrhoidalis (assembly GCA_963971575.1). Lineage (NCBI taxonomy): Eukaryota > Metazoa > Arthropoda > Insecta > Coleoptera > Dytiscidae > Liopterus > Liopterus haemorrhoidalis. The sequence continues at coordinate 23,607,812 of OZ020613.1, read as the reverse complement.
TAGTCATGGAAAAAGCATAGTATGAAACTTGCATGGAATAGTCTTTTCTCACTCGTATGAATTACGCTGCTCGCCTGCGGCTCATGACGTAGCTTTCATACTCGTGTGAAATGACCATCATTCCATGCTCGTTGCATAATATACAAATTTTTTGTTAGGAATTAAAATAATAATCAATTTTATTATAATTCAAGTAACATTTTACTCAAATGAATAGAAAAATGTGGCAGTACGAAAATTAACGCTTCAGTCAACGTGTTAACAGAGCAAGGTAAAGGAATAGAGTAGGGGATAGTAATAATAAAAAATAACGAGTATCCAAAATTGTAATAACAATCATTTTCGATCACATTAATTTTGTACTCTTTCCAAACTTAAAATTATAAATACAACTTAAATTAAAATTGTGAAAAATAAAACTATACTACTACAAACAAGTTGGATCTTTCAATCCCTTAATAATTTTGTGAAATGAAACAAAATGTGAATTACTGAATATATTTATTAAAGGATTGAGAGATATAATTAAAATTAATACTGGAAAGAGAGAATTGTGTTAAATAATGCACTTAAAGGCCATATCACAATACTAGTTTGGCATTACGTATTTGAGTTGAGTTTTTTCCAAATTAGGAATTTCAGAACGTATATACTCTATAATTAAGGTGACCAGATGTCCCGTTATAATTGAAATAGTCCCACTATGATCGAGACAGACCCATTATGATCGGGACAGACCCATTATGATCGGGACAGACACATTCTTATCAGTGCAGACCCATTTTTATTTATTTTTTTACATTAAAATTCATAAAATTGTAATACGGTAATTTTTCTTGAACATTTTTTCAGTCCCACTATGATTGAGACAGACCCATTATGATCGGGACAGACCCATTATGATCAGCACAGACACATTATGATCAGTACAGACGCTTTTTTTACAATACAATCCATAAAATTGTAATACGGTATTTTTTAAAATATTTTTTCAGTCCCACTATGATCGAGACAGACCCATTATGATAGGGACAGACCCATTATGATCAGCACAGACACATTATGATCAGTACAGACCCATTTTTATTTATTTTACATTAGAAGCCGCAATCAGAGCTCTCAAATCAATAGCTTATAGACTGTATCTTGTACTCTGTTTATTATCACTACGAGTTTGTTATATGGTAAGACGTGCAACCGTTCAGACCTCTAAATTTAATACGTTGTTCGTTGTGGATTGTGGATAATTTTCTAAACTTATTGCTAGTGAGATGTTTTAATGAGACAGACATATAAATACATTGGCTATCTCAGTCTATCACACACATCGTAGATACTATATGCCTTTACATAACCTAACAAAATGTCATCATTAACAAATCTTGCTGAAAATTACAAAGACGGACGGTAAATATGATCAATTTAGGTAATTAGGTTAGGTTTAGTTAGTTAAAATCTTGGACAGTAGGTTTATAAAAACGGTAATAAATAATAAGCATTTTACGAAGGCATCGTAGTTGGTTTAAAGACACAAAGATGTCGGGCTATTCGTAACCCACTAATGTGTATCAGCTGTAAACGCTACATAGAACGTTAAAAGAATGTATAAAAACATAAGTCACAACGTAACAGCGAACAGTCTACAACTTGTTAATTTAAAGAGTTCTGAATGCGGTTTAACATTGTAATATGGTTATTTTATTGAACATTTTTTCAGTACTTCTATGATTGAGACAGTCACATTATGATCTGGCCAGTCTCATTAAGATCGGAACAATCCCGTTAGGAATTCCTTTACAAACGAAACCAGAAAATAGTAAAATGTTTCTTTTTTCAAAATTTAAAAAACATCTCGTAAAAAGTAAAAGATAGTGACTTGCGGTTTGGTTTTTTGAAATCCATATACATCGTTTAGTATAGAAAAAAAGGTATATACTTTTATGATAATTATGAAAATTGGCTATTATTTCGTATGGCCACATTTCAAAAACTAATAAAGATAAGGAGTTGCAGTTTGAATTTTTGGTATCCTGGAGCCCTTAATGAGCTTATGTAATATTTTAAAACAAATCCTTTTAAAAAAAATCTTGCGAAATATATTTTTTTCTAAATTTCAAGCTACTCTATCTCAAAAATGGCAAAAGATAGAGACCTGTGGTACAAATTTTTGAGATCCTCGTATCTTGTTCAGTTTAGAAAAATGAGGCCTTAATAATTAAACTATTTTAATAAATATTAATCTTTAAAATGGTAAAAGATAAAAAAAATAATCGTAAATTGTGTATCAGATTAAGCTCGAAATCTAAATAATTATACAGAGCGTTCTAGAGCGCTCATTAATGATTGATAGATGTTTGAATTTAATGCGTTGCAGTGTTAGTAATTTTCATACAACAGTTACTAGTTTGTACCTTAGCTGTACATGACGCATTTAATTATAAACGTAGTTACGGATATTATATGACATTGACAGTTGTCTGACATTGATAAGTTCCATTTTATATTTATTATCAGAAAAGGTTTTTTTATTGCCACTTTTGTACATTATTTCATTGGTAAGCAATGCAATTGAGTAAATAGCCAAAAAACAATTGTAAATGCAACCTATAAAGTTAATCAAATGAGCGGGAAATTCAAATGCCTGTCAGTCATTTATGAACGCTCTGTATATTTGGAGCCTTAAAAATAATCACCATTAGGTACAGGTTACAATTTTTAAGAATAAAAACCTACTTGAGTTTGCAAAACTATCCACCTAAGTTAGTTAGTTAGTGAAATTTTTTGGCGCACAGCAACAAAGGCTACTTGTGCAACTACCCACCTAAAATTAGTTTATAAACATAATTTAGTTCAAATTATATCTATTTTTTAAATTTGATGGTGAAAAATATTAAGGTTTTCAACGTATTGGTCACCATATTAACGTCAATTTTGACCATTTACAAGGTAAATTAATAAAATCGTGTTTTATCGAACCTTTTGTTGGTTGAATAAATAATTATAATAATAAATAGGTTCCCAACGCCTAGGTGACGCATAAAGACATAAGGTAAGTTCTCCATCTATTTCTTAGACCGTAGAACAAAAATGGGGTTCAATTGAACTCAATTCTTAGATGTATAGTCCGTTCAAACGTTAGAATGCAGTATTGCTCTTATGGCAAATGTGAGTGGTGATGTCAAATGTTGTACAGGCTATTCCAAACGATTAGGCGGAACTAACTGGAATTTTTATTTTGGTAAGTTGTTATTATCTATTTTTTATATATTGAAGTTGGCTTTTCCTGAACAAAATGATTAAAAGCTTCAATCAATCTGTAAAAATTACTAGATATGAAAATCTAGTTCCGCCTAATCGTTTAAAATAGACTTTAAGTATCCAAATTTATGTTCTTTTGTTGTTAATCATTGAAACTAAATGGAAAAAGTATCGGAGATTCTTATAACTTACAAAAATTAGGTAATACGGTAAAAATATGAATAACCATTTGTAGAATACCGTATCATCACATATCAGCGCGTTTTACAGTCAGCAACGTCGCCAAGAAAGAAAAGGATAGAGTCATTGGGAGAACCAATTAGAGAGTATGAAAAATAATTCATTCATTTGCCATGTACTGCATTTTAATGTTAGAACGGACTATAAAAAAAATTATATAAAAATTTTTAAAAATCAGATTCAAATTCAACATCCCAGAATTAATTACACTAGTTTACAAGGTTTTTTCACAACATCTCAAAACACTTTTTTAACTAATTTCAGAAAAGCTGAATTCGTATATAATTTTCAAAAATTTCTACCACGTCTAGATTTTGATTGCTCAAGCTCGTGAACCCCCCCCCCCTGGGTGCGTGCCTGGTCTGTTTAACTGTTAGAATGCAGTATTGGTCTTATGGAAAATGAGAGATGTGTTTGTAAAAGTGTCAAATATGTCAATGAACCCAAAATATTATATGGAAATATATATTCTTTTGTTTTTAACTTGTTGAAATTAAATAGAAAAACTATCAGACAAAAATAAATAACCATTTGAACCGCGATTTCAGAGGTCTACGCGTTTTACAGCCGGTAACCTCGCCAAGAAAAAGAATAGCGTTATTGGGAGAACCCATTAGAGTGTATGAAAAATAACTATTCCATTTAACCTGTGCTGCATTCTAATATTTGAACGGTCCATAACAGTGATGAACAACCTAGTGGCCGCAGGCCGGTTCGGCTTCAGAATGAATTTAAACGGCCTTCATAAAATTTCTGACTTGTCTACGAGTGATTTTCTCAATTCATACTCTCTCATCCAGGGGCGGGCTATGGCCTAGGCAAACTAAGCAACTGCCTAGGACCCGTATTTTTTTGGGGCCCGCAATACGGTTTTATTATACATTTTTTCTATTATTTTATGATTTTTTTTCTAGTAAGACCCGCAATGAGAATCATTCCTAGGGCCCCGATTTTCCTTAGTCCGTCACTGCTCTCATCCTCAAGAAATTTTTTGAGTTTCTAACTCCAACCCGCCAGTGATTTTTTAAATTTCTTTTCCCTCGATCCCAAACAATTTTATGAATATCTTTCCCCATGTACTCAAGTTGTTTTCTAAATTTCTCTCCCCTCCCGATTCTCATTTTTGAATATGTAAGTCCGGTTCAAAACAGTTCGGCCCGTGAAACATATCTAATATGGCCCCACTACGGGAAAAGTTTGGGTACTACTGATCTATAGTAAACGAGATTGAATTAATATAAATTAGTAAACAGGACAGCGTCTTTTTAAAAATGTTGGTGGGATTTTGATGAACTGAATTCTATTCTATCATCTATAACATATAAATAAATGAGGAAAATTGATAATTTATTTCTCTGCTATACAATCTTAGGCCCTTTGACTGATCTGGACCAAAATTTGCTCAAAGAAGTAGTAACGGCGCATAGAAGAGTCTAAGATTTCGTAAGTATAACCAAGAAATCCTAGATACTTCTAGGAATTTTCACCGATCTGAATTAAATTTTGCACAGTTGCTCTTTAGGATCCTGCAGAAGTAATGGTGCATACAAGTGTGTAGAGTTTCGTAGTTACAACCAAGAAATTCTAGATACTCCTAGACCTTTTGACTGAACTGGACCAAATTTTGCACAGAGAACCCTGCAGAAGTAACGGCGCATGGAATAGTCTAGAATTTCATTGGTATAATCAAGAAATCTTAGACACTCCTAGTCCCCTTAACCGATTTGGACTAAATTTTGCACAGTTACTCTTTAGGATCCAGCGAAAGTAATGACGCATAGAAGTGTTTAGGATTTCGTAGGTATAAATAAGAAATCCTAGATACTCCTAGGGCTTTTGACCGATCTGGACTGAATTTTGCATAGTTACTCTTCATGATCCGGTGAAAGTAATTGCGCATAGAAGTGTCTAGAATTTCGTAATTATAACCACGAAACACGTCTAAACTATTTGATCGATCTAAACTAAATTTTGAACAATTACTCTTTAGAACCATGTAAAGTAATGGTGTATAAATAATAAAAAGAAATTGATGTTGTTTTGACAATTTTGTTTTTAATTCACGTTTAAATAGTTCTGAAAAATAAAGCAAGAAGACAGGAATTCCTTTGAAGAGTTGATTGGACGGCTGTATTAATACCGTACACCATTGTTTAACACCGAAATTATTTGTTTCTGAGCGGAGGCGGACTAGAGGACCCCCTGTGTACGAGCCTGGTGTTCAATCCTAAACAGTGACAACATATCACATCTAAACAATCACCCGTGCACTGCCGGGTAAATCAGCTAGTTGCTAATAAAGCGTTTCTATTTGTGGTTGCCAAGTAACGATTTTGTTAAGTATAGAATAGAATTCTAGTACTTGTAATCCCACCACTGGTCACCTTAATATTAGAAAGCATATTTTCTATG